>OZ059787.1:12284108-12884108 GCA_964057025.1 Standfussiana lucernea
CCCCTGTACACCTCCGAGAATGCGTCGTCGGTGTTGGTGGCACTCATCTCCAGACGGTAGTCGATCACGGGCGCACCGTTGTCCCGCGGCGCTGTCCACTCTAGGCGGGCGGCGCGAGCGCCCTCTAGCTGCGCGGTGGGCGTGTCCGGCGCGTCGGGCGCAGCCGGGGCCGTCGAGAACGTGAGAGCTGGTGAGGCCGGGCTCGCGCCCACCTTGTTGTGCGCCGTGACCCACGTGCGGTACTCGCGGCCGGGTATGAGCTCGCGCACCACACACTCGCAGTCGAGCCCCTGGTAGGCGAGACGCGCTGCGCCTTCGCTGTCGGCGGCGTCCGCGACTTCCACGCGATACTCAGTGAGCGGCGCGCCGCCGGTGCAGTCGGGCGCGCGCCAGCGCAGCGCTGCCAGCGTGCTGCGCGGCTCGGCGGCGGGCTCGGGCGCGGCGGGCGCGGCGGGGACGGCGGGCTCGGTGGTGACAGTCTCGCCGGCTGACCACTCGCTGAGCCCGGCCTCGTTGCTGCAACGCACGCGCGCCCGGTACGGCGTGCCCGGCAGCAAGCGGTCGCAGTGGGCTTCGCGCTCGGGGCCGCGGTAGGCCGGTCGGTATCCATCGCCAGCGTCGAGCTCGAGGGTGTAACAGTCGATGGCTGCGCCGCCGTCTTCCACAGGAGGTTCCCAGCGGACACGGAAAGCACGCGAATGAATACGACCGCGCGGCGTCGGTCGTCCGGGTGGGCCGGGACGCTCGGGCTGTGTTCGGTACGTGACTTCTACGGACCAGGGTCCTTGGCCGTCGACAGTCTCGCTGCGGAGACGGAAACGGTAGTCGGTAGCACGGTACAGCCCGGCGCACACGTAAGCGCGGTCGGGCCCCGAGTACACAGGCAGAAACCCGTGGCCTCGCGCAGCGTCGTCCATCTGCAACGTGAACTCTTCGTCCGCGCGGCGCTCCCAGCCCAACACGAGCGAGTCACTGCTGGAGGACGTGAGCGTGGGGGGAGCGGGCGCGGGGGGCGGGGAGCCTGTTGTCCACGCCACCGTCTCCTCGCTCCACTCGCCGCGACCGCAGTCGTTGACGGCGGCAATGCGGAAGCGGTAGCGAGTCTGCGGCCGCAGGTTGTTGACGGTGTGCTGGCGAGTGCGCGGACGAGAGATCTCTACGAAACCGGCGCCGTCGTCCATCTCCAGCACGTAGTTGAGCAGGCGCGCGCCGTTGTCGGTGGCGGCGTTCCAGCGCAGCAGCAGGGACGTGCGCGCGCGCTGGTTGATGCGCGGCGGCGGCATCTGGTCGGGCCGTGCGGGCGGCGCGCGGAACGTGGCCGACGCGCTCGTCGCGTCTAGCTTACCGGCGCGGATTTGTAGGCATACCGAATATTCGTAGCCCGGCTTCAGATCCCTTACCCTGTCAATAACAAGAAAAAAGGTTCAGATATGGTCAATCAATTGATGTGCCAAAACATTTGAACAGAACTACTTCTTAAAAACTCACCGGCAAGTGAGACTTTGCCCACTATAAATTGCTTTGTATCGGCCTCCGCGGTCCGCTAGGAGCAGGTCGTATGTTAACTCGCCATTGGGAACTATGACGTCTTCCGGCACCGGCAGATTCCAAATTACTAGTGCGCTGGTCGACGATACGTCAGTAATCTGTACAAATCAAATAGCAACATTAATTATTGTGTACAACTAGGAATAAAATAGAATTTTCACTGTTTTATTCTACAGTGTGTCATAGTTACCTGTGGTGTGCGTCTAGCAGCAAACATGTCGAGTATAGCTTGTGCGTCGGTTTCATCTTCAGGCTCACCATCGCCCTGCACTGAGGCTGCAGCTGACCCATCGCCTTGCACGGAGGTTTCGGCCGAGGAGGCCTCCCCTTCTTCTGACCAAACACCAGACGAGGTGGTGCCACCACTGCCAGCACAACCGGCGGTGCTGGCACCACTGCTTGGCCCACTGCTTGGCAGACTGCTGCCACTGCTAGCTCCACTGCCTCCACTGCTCGCGCCACTACTACTGCCAGCGCGACCATTCAGTTCCTTGCGTGGCGATAGTGACGGCGTACTGGCTCCCGAGTTGGCATCTGCATTAATATGGAAACAAGTTCTATAAACCGACTTTTACCAATTAATTGTAGTAGTTTTTTTTTAAATAACATGATACTGGAAATACATATGAATCTCAGATCCCATTTATCGTCCTATTATTTATCAAGATTACCAGTGTCAAATGGTATGTTTAAAGTTTTTGCATAATTATTATTATCACTTAGATTGAACTCACCAATGCCATTGTTCCTGTTGGTTTGCTTTCGTTCCAACTTTTGTTTTAGTTTGGAGTACTGCCGTTGGGTCCTCTCATCCTTCTGGTAGACAGCAGGAGGTGGTGGGGAATGCTGCATGTGGTGAGGAACATGGTGGAAATGCGGTGGGTATCCAGCACTGTAGTAATGTTGTGGACCCCCTGAACCATTAGTAGGAGCCTGAAACAATAAAATTGTATTGATTGAATGTTTAATTCATTAGCTCCGTGTCTCACAAGAAAAATGCGATGTGGTGTTGTGAAGACCAGCCTGGTATAAAATACAATATTTTATCAAAACATAGCTAAACCCAGCCTATAGTGTTATGTAGCTGGGACACTCTATGCGAGAGAATGGGCTATACATGCCCCATGTCTTTGAAGTTTTGGTTCTAAGACAGGTTGGTGTCTGCACATTGTCAAATCAAAAACTTTTGTGTTTCCATGGATTAATAAGAAGAAAACAATACTGAAATGAAAAAAAAAATAAACTCAATAACATATGGTAGGTAAAATTGAAACACACAATAAATCAAATCATCTGTGATTTATGTAAGCGAATATTACCTATTGAAATGTACTTTTCATTGTATTATTTTTATTACAAACTGCAAGCAAATAATTGTAATTTAATATGAGTATTTTATTCTTTATTATGAGTTTATTTTCATAAAATAATTGAAAGTGCATCTTATGAGGTTACAGATAACAGTTAAACATTCCTTATCAATAAAAATAGAGAGTTATAAAAATCAATAAATTAAAATATTTGGAGTTAAAATGAATAACCACATTTAACACTAAGCAAACATTAATTATATAATTTCTAGAAATAAAATGGTAAAATAGAATAAAATGAAGTACAGTTAAACCGACCTGAAACTTTCCTTCTTGTGGAGTACTGTTTTCTTTCTTTTGATCAGAAACACTCATTTTTCTCAGATTTTAAAGCGAAAATTAATAGTATGCTTTCATTCGGTGTAATAAACGTCACTGCCACGTACTAACTACAGCCAACTGTTTTCGTGATAACACTTCACTACACCATCACACGCGAGTCGCGACTGTAGGTATAACTTCGCCACGATAAGATTAACGTCGCATAGCCCGCAACTTTATTTAATCACCTACTCACTGAAAATAGTCGGATAACTCGACACGCTTGTGCACAATTTAAAAAGCGAAATGTCCACATATAGGTACGCGGTTAAATTTCCAAGCAAAACAATCGATGTATTAACAGAAATGTTTACACAGAAGGTTCACGCATTTGTTCAGTTTGCGTCAAAGAAATTTTACATTTTCATGTTTCCTTCATTCACATGCACACTCGGAAAACTATATCAAGGTATTCTTTGTTGATAAATAAAACTATCCTTCCTTCAACTCTGACGATGACATTTGATGGAACCTGGGGAGGCGATGTAGATATTAGTTAAAATCTAAATTTCTTGAAAAATTTACTTCATTCCATTCGCCTTGAACCTTTTAAAATGTGAACTTTATTTAGCAAACAGTACTGTACATTATTTTTAATGGATAGACGTATACTTATTTACAGAAATTAAATTACACATTTTAAGTTCTATTAACACAACACACTCTGACATAGCTCGTCAACCTTTGACATTTACAGTTTGACACTGACAGTGGCATTCCTTTTTTTTCTGTGGCTTCGCACGGTTTGTGCATTTAACTGCATTCCGTTTGAATGACAACGTTTGGTCGCAACTCGCCTGATGTGCAGTGATGATGCGGTCTAAGTTGAAGCACGCTCAATGAGTAGAATACTTTCCTATATTTGCTGAGCACGCTTATTTCGAATAAACAATACGATAGAATAGAGTGGATTACAATTTTATGTTGTCACAGGTGGTTTACAAAATAATGATATGATACCTTTATTACTGATGATACCTTTATTAGAATTGTTAGGACAATAATTTACGCGATTTTGAATCTTCTCCTCTTTATTTTATCTATTTCAGGTATAGAAGCTACTGAAATTGACGTAGTCTAGGACCACCCACTATTTGGTGAAAGAGCAAGGGTAACCCACAAAATTCAAATTTTGTTATATTTTGGAATTTTTTATGGTAAGCTCATTGTTTTAAAATAAATATTAGTCTAGAATGGCCTTGATGGGGAAAGCACTGAATAAGGTAATATTCTGTGGACAGTACGACGAATCGGCGTATAATAACTACCTACCTCATACATGCTAAGTGTTTGCCGCGTTACTTATCTTAGAATTTATTCCTTGATATAGGAACAAGACCAGTTTATGAAAAGTTCTGGCACGTTCTGTTCGCACTGAGAAACTGGCAAGCAGGTTTATCCAACAAGTAGCTATGACTTAACAAGTAAGATTACGGTTTAATATTGATACCCATATACAACAATCTTATAGTTTGTAGTGTGCGAGACATTACTCCAAAGCAATACCTCCAATACGCTTCCAAAAACTCCCTTTGTTTGAAATCGCTGTCTGCAACTTTAGGTACTACTGCACCAACGTCTCCGGAATGCATAGTTAATAAGAAATGTACATAATCTCCACGAGAAGTTCTTATATAACACGGTGGCTGCAATTTGTTGGCGATTGGCTGTTGGAGGTGAAACTATCAAACGGATAACAAGAAGTTTATTAGATAACAAGAACTTACAAGTGCATAGAATTGCAAGATTGCTTGTGCACTGGATATTATCCTGTATATTCACGACGAGAAGGTCGGAAGTAGGTACTAGCTACAATACACTGTATAGAATTGTTTCGATTATCCTGATGTGAACTCTATACCATCTTATGGTCATAGCGTACAGTTTATTATTTCTAAGACACTGATTTTATTTCGCTGTAGAATGCCAATGTTTCCCGCTATGATTCCTGGTTACACATATGGCGTACATGACTCAGGATTCCTTAGAAGTAGTAACTAAATAACTATATTATATCCTAGCAAAACAAGGATCTAATAAGTGAAGGAAATCTTATTAGCCCTATCCGGGATAACACTAATTAGATTTCCTATAGCCACGGCCTGCTGTCTTAGTTGCTAAGATCCTGGACAGAACATAATTATACTCTATGTGAAAGATAGTCCGCCTATGTACCACTCTTGTACATGACGTTTAAATAAATATGCTACCTACTTACATGATAAATCGTTGTTTATGTACAATGTTCTCTCTGCCGAGCATAATTTTTCAGTGAATTCCTAGATAGATAGATAGATAAACCAACCAACACTCTTCATGCGAAAAGTGGAACTCATTTGAAGTTTGCTCGGCAGTGGGGTGATGTAGGCTAGCACTAACAGTATGGCAATACTCACGTAATGGTGTGGAGGTTGGTGATGAGGCGGTGGTTGGTGGTGCTGCGGCTGATGATGCTGTGGCTGGTGGTGCGGAGCGTGGTGGGGGTGCGCCTGCGCGTGCACCAGGTAGTGCCGCATGTTCTCGTCGAGCACGGGCGGCATCATGGGCGGCATCATTGTGCCTGATGGCACTACGGGCATGCCACCTGAAAAATTAAAACAAAGGTCTGTTAATTGACTTTCACTGATGATCAAATGGAAAAATCTTTGGCTTAAAAGTTAAGCAGAGAAAAATTAAGCAGTCACAGTGTGTGTCTGCTTAATTTGGGATGGATTAAACGTAAATAATAGTGAGATTAAAAAAAAAAAAACACAATAGAGCGGTTACTTCCTCTCTATGGTCCTAAATATTGTCTTTGCTCAGGGCATCTGCTTTGGTTCACATTCAAAAATCTGTAGGTGGAAGTTGGATTTGTTAATTTTATGTGCATGATGTTGATGACTAATTTATAATACTTTTATGCCCATGTATAGAATAACCTTTAAAAAATGAGAGACAGTCTTGATGTCATTGTGACCTCTAAACCGTTATGAAAATGTTGAGGTGGTCATAAAAGGACCAGTTTTATCTAATGTGCGTGGATTTAATTTATTATAATTTGACTCTACAATACAAAGAGTAACCACTATAACTATTAATAACTTATTCTCATAGAACGAGGTAATGTGTGTTTCTTAGTTATTTTCCAATTAGATACCTACATAATTTATTGTTAATAAACCGAATAATTGATACCTACGCATAAAAAAAATCATTATTAGATTTAAAAAAATACGTCGGATCTACAAAGTTAAATCAGTAATGTTTCCAAGAACAAAGTAGGTAAATATAGAACTAGATAGGTAAGATAAAAATTAAATAAGTAATGAAGTTATTCGTGGTCCGTCATTATCAGTCTCAAATAACTAACTTTCAACTTATTGCAAGTGTTACACGTATTTTTGTTTTGTTTAATGTTTACATTCATGCTTGATAAGATAAATAATAATCAAAAAGTTAATGGCTAGATATAATTTATGTATGTATTCAGTATAATATAAACACAGCTGATAATGTTTGCATGTTTCCAGCTCGCGTGCTGGTTTCGGAGCCAGTGCCACGTCACGGGTGGCTTAATTCCGCTTTATTTTGACATCGACGCTGCCGCCGCGCGCCGGCCGCCTCCCGTTCCGGCCCGTAATTTTGCGGTTATGAATGAACGTGTTTTGGGTGTTCGTAGAAAACGTTCTTTGTGGGATGATCCGCTTCGGTACGAGCCGCCCGCGGCGGAAACGTGCCGCATAGTTGAGGCTGGCTCGCACAGCCGCGACCCGCGGCTGCGATGCAACGCGACCGCAGGCTTGAGCAATGCCGTGCACTAGGAGTCTAGGAATCCCACGAGAGCCTTGAAGCTCTTTGTTTCGACTCACGGTAGAAGGGTTTTTTCCCAGTTTTAATTCGCTACGGTTACTTAACTTTCTGACACAACCACTAATTGAATGTGGTTTGGCGAGCTGCTATTTTTAGCCAACCCTAATTACTGTTTCAGAAAACAAAATTATGATAGTCAAAAATTACAAATACGTGCCTTTGTTTCCATATTTAGAAAGTAATGACGATGAGTTTCTGGAAATAGATTGCCTATTTTTAACCTGACCTATTTGTAAATAAATTCCTACCTCTCTAATGAGAACTACCCTATCCAATGTCTTGAAATCTTGTTTTTTAACAGTCCTACTTCTAAATATACAAACCATCCAGGAGGAATTAGCACTATTACTTTCACATTTTATTTTATTGCAGTTAGTCAAATGAGCAACCAATTATCAAGCGGAAGCGATATTGAAATAGTTTCAGTGAATTTTCCTGAAAATTATTACATAGTTTGGTACCATAGCCAATTGTCGTTACGACCTAATCGAGCCAACCGATATTTACATAATTGATAAAGTAGAAAAAAAAATCGCATTCCATGAGTAAAACTATTCTGTGAACTGCAATAAAACATTATTGGAAACAATAAAACAATGGCGTTTGACTACTTATCAGTTGTATGAAAAATTCGCTTTTCAATAGGTACAGGAAAATACAAGTTTTTTTTATTACTCTTGTTAATTACCTACCTGCGCTAAATGAAGATTAATTAGGCGTTACTAAGTTATGAGGTGACCGACCTCATCATGTACAGTAATTTACATACAAGAAATATATTGATAAAGATTGAATTGCTAGAGTCAATAGTGCTATTTGCAGTATGTACGTAGTATTACTACGGGGCCTTGCGCACTATACGCCCACGACCACGTTTGGCCCCAGAATCTTCGACCAGGAAGAAAGTTTAATCGCACAGTCGGGCGTCCGACCAGTTTCGTTCAAGATGGCGGTCGTGCATGCGAGAAGACGTGGTCGTGGCCCTTAGTACGCGAGGTCCCTAAAAGTAGTACTAAACGCAGATAGAGTAGATGCTTCAGAAATCAAACGATCGTCTTCTTAGACTTATGTATTTTCTAGTCAAATGACACGTCCATTCGACCATCTATATTCACACATGGCCCAAAGGTATAATATGAAAATCTGAATTTATTTAGAAAAATCGAAACACATATCATGATTTAAGAATTTCGCAATACTAGGGCAAAATTGGCGATCGTTTGAAAAAGTGTCTACTCGCTAAGTCGCTGGCAAAGTGCTAGAAGACTTTACACTGCAGAGTATTATAGATAGTTTTTTTAAAAACATTGCGGATACTGGCGGAATACCTCCTAGCCTAGCTATAGCTACTACCCTGAGGTCCTAGACAAAATAAAGAAAAATAGTAAAAATATAATATATTCTATCAAAATTATATTCTTTTGGCGAAAACGACGATGGAAAAGTAAAAAAAAAATTGGATTAACATAAGATATATAAAGCTTAACGTCAATACTTCTTTTCGCTGAGACCCCCCGTCCCTCAGCCACTGTTTTGTGTCACCGGCACGCGAATTGCTCTAACTGAGCTGCTGTCGAGTCTTGCTCAAAAGAAGGACCAATCCGCTCATTTAATTTCTTGTTAAGGTTACAAGGACCACGGCAAATTTCAGGACTATATGTGTATAAAACCGTGTCTTCTGCACCTATCAGCCCAGGCTTTAGAAAAAATCGTGTAAGGCCTGCGAAGACGAGGGACTTTTGTGGTTGTCGGTCTTACAGCATGCAAGATGTGCTTATTTACCTTTGTCATGTTTGTTATCATAAAATCACCTCCAATGCCTGTGTTTTTTTATCGTTTATTGTTCAAAAACAGTATGTTACAAACCATTTTGAAAAACATCAACAACATGGGTTGGGCACAAGCATCGCTCCGTAGAGATGTACGAGTAACTATAGTACACCCGTGACCAGTTCGCCACTTATATTTCGGGGATTTTTGTCATCCGCGGACACAAAACTCACGCATCTGCGCATTGCTTTGAACTGAAGAATTGGACTCACCATATTCGGGGAGCACGGTACACATATGCGCGTGCTGCGGATGCTGCTGGGGGTGGGGACACATTTCCTGCGGCACGTAGTATTGCTCGGGAGGGTAGTACTCTCCATAGTAGCCGTCGCCGGGGCCGGGGCCGCCGCCGCCCCCGCCTCCCTCCGCGACGCCCACGCCCACCATGGTGGAGTCTAGCACAGCATGGCACGCTGGCGCCCGCGCCGCATCCGAATCACTCGACAACGATCTGGGAACAAGATGAAAGCACTGTTAAATTACATGTTTTTAGTGGTTATAGGCGGGTAAGACAGGCCATCGCTCCATGTGGAATAGACGTAGTTCGGAAAAGGCTAAGCAGATGTGTTGGTGGCCACAGTTTTCGCATATTTCAGTGAGTCATCATCATCCTACTCTAAACCCAATTTATTTGGGGTAAATGCACCCTGTCTTCTTCTTCCATAGCATAATCAGCTTCTAACGTTCCCACTGCGCGGCCACGGACATCCTCTCAGTGGTAGGAGATGGCATCCACCAGTGGATCCAGACCTTACAATTAACTCTCCTAGTCATCATTTCTGTTATTATACTCATTCTAGCCATACTATCATCTTTCGCCCCATATACCCATCTTTTCCCACGCCTCCCTTGTACGGCGCCCACCTCGATCAAACCGACTCAAAGGTTTGAGTTCCAGTACGTAATTACAGTTTCACGCGACATTTTCCTTCCTCCGTATGACTGACTGACTTCTTTTCTATCAGAACTGAATCATAATAACGCTGGCTGGTAGATCGCGGTTCTTAATAGATTCGATAATATACAAGATCTATTTGATGATAAAATAAAAATAGGTACGTGACGTCTACGTAATTACTAATTATGTTATGTCTATCAAAGTTTTTGTGATCCATGGTGTTATTAAAGTTCCGTAGTCGGACGAACCGTTACATTTTGTCCGTTCACCCGATGTCATCGTCGTCACGCTTTTTTACCTTAATGGGTGAGCAGTGCTGTAAGTGGTACTCAAATAAGGTGCTTCGTTAATGTTTAGAGCCACCTAATAGCTAGGTTATTAGACAGCTAATCATGTCACAGCCATCCATTGGTTTTGTTCTTAGTTAGAAGGTAAGTTTTCCTTCATTTTTAAAGGCACCACACAAGGACAAGGAGTCGCACATATTATTAATTTGTTGACGTAATTTAGCCAACGTGAATTGAATCACAGTTCTTTTCTTTAATCAAATTCCCGACCACAATGTTACCGTTAATTACCCACTAACTTACATTTCTAGTGTCCTCCACGATGTCTATATTTGGTAATTTACCGACACTTCAAAAATTCACCACCCCTATCCAGAATGATGAACTCATAGAGTTCTTAAATAAAAATATACAAACTCTATGAGTAGGACTCTACCGTGCTCTGCTATTGTGCTAGGATCGTAGTCCTGTATTTTAATGTTTTCCAATTCCTACAACAACGATTGTGTGAGGAGATAGTCCAGGAGTTGCATCACATTTCTAAAGTTGATTTTGTCTAGTGGATGCATTAGTGCTGCGAGTTGCACAAGGCGCATCGTAACGATATCGACACATCCGTGTGAGCACGTCGTGACCGTATTTGCCTTTTAAATGGGGTGCTGTCATGGCACCTCACGAGTTCTGCGTGGATGAGCTCGCAATCTGTGTCAGTGATTGTGGCATGAGCAGAGCTCCTTGAAACAAACTCGTGCCTATTCGCTGCAAAAAAGTGGCTTTAAAACTACGTGGCTAAATTATTGTGAGTCTCTTGAACCTTTCAATTTTCTTGAGGTCGTCTTTGCTATTCAACAAAGTTTTTTCTACTAGTTTATTCAGCTCGTTTAACGTTCTTATTAAAACGATGCTGACAGAACTCTGAAATAAGCTAATCAAAGCAAAAAGGCATTTACGCTTTTTGCTTCGTCCAAAACATACGTAAATTGATGTTCATGTTACACAAATTACTGTTTATATATTTCGGTGTTTCCATTTAAGTATCACATTTCAAAGAAACATTTTTCCTCGTATTTAGCACGATCAGAGCAGACAATATACTTAGTGGTTAATAGTGGTCTACCTGGGTAGTGGCGTTGGCGCACATAACACACAACTTTGAAGCACTAACTATACAATGAATATAAATCAAAGAACAATAAAGAACTGTTAATATTTATTTACGTCACCGGCTCATTAAATTAATCCTATGACAATCGCGCGCAAATTCACATTCACACACGGTCGACGTGTATTCCCACACACATAATAATTTCAAGTAATTTGATCCTTTTAATATTTGTTTGAGTAATTGTTAAGGTTTTTGTGTGAATGCATGAATGAGTGGTCGAGTGCGGCTGCGCTGTGCCGCGTACACTGCGCCGCCGCTCGTTGACTGTTCGTTGACTCACCAAATCAACAATACGTGGAGTCAGTCATATGCATGGAAGGGCACATTGCGGTTGCCTACTTGCTTAGTGAACAATTTAAAAATTGTTACAATTTAATTCAATTATTAGGTGTAGCGATAACACCTTCATTGCTCACCATGTGTCATTGCTATTAAGTTTATTAATACATAAAACAACAAAGTTATTAATAACTTGGTATTCCGACGGAAAACGTCACAAGAACATTGATGTCATTCATTCATTTTAAATGGATGTTAGGAGGCTGGGCAGCAGTTTCCTGAAATCCGCTCATTATGTACAGCAAAGCTGCAATTTCATTTGGTTACTGGGCATTAGCGGTTAAGACAATATCCTCAATCCATTCACTGTAGTTGTTTATGAGGTGACTAACTGCTTATGTGTGATTATGATTAACCTTGTCCCTTCAAACAACTGCCTTTCGCAGAAACACAAATCCGGCCGCTATGCAAAACTTTTTTTGCGTCGGAATGTCATGCATTGTATGGAATTAATTAGCTATTTTTATGCGGAAAATTACTGAGATATGTCAACATACGCTCATACGTTAATTATTAATACGTAAGTACATAGTTACATGAGTATGTAATTTTATTCCTAACTACCTTTATTTATCTGTCGGTTGTGAATAATCAACATTGTGATGCATTATGCATATCAGAAGATGATTGATTACGGCTGATCAAAAGCCTTCATGCATTCCAAGGAAAATATTTTACATAATTCCTGCAGATTTATTGATCAAACGATGCATAAGCAAGGCCTAGGTAATATTAATTAAAATGCAAACAGAAATTAAATCTAATTAAGAATTCGATTGCAAAAAGTTCGTTTCATTTTCATCCTTTCACCCCCTGAACGCAAACTTTGCAAAGTAGAAAATGAAAAAAGAGAAATGATAACTTCATTTCAGTTTTAATCCTATTAAACATTCAATAAGAACCAATTAATTTATATCTTAAAAGGAAAGTAAAAGTCTTCAGCACCAGTAAACTTTTTGGTACAATTATTGGCGTTTTCCGGAATTACTTATTCACAGCTGCCAGAGAAAAGATTAAGGGTTCCCTGCGCCTAGAGTAGCGGATACAGATGATTAAATGATACAAACATTATTCCTTATCACTTGTACACGACTAACACGACATGCAACTCAACAGCTATTTGTGTCTGTTTGATAACTGTGTAATAGAAACCTTTGCATTTCCGCTGGACAATTACATGCTACATGGCCTGGTACCTACTGGGGTAAATACTGACCGATATTTATGACCGCCTAGTACTAAGACATTGAGGCTGATTGATGGTTGATTGCTTACCATTACAATAACCGTTTATATTCATTGTAAGCGATATTTATCGAGGTGTACGTCCCGAACAGGAAATGTCAAATAAAGTTCAAGACTTTGTTATTTCTTTTTCAAAATTGCGGTTTTGTGGTTGTAAAGGTTGATCAGATTAGAATGATAAGGCATGCCAACATATCCTTGATAAGGGACGACAGGATTGCCGAGACGTGTGTCAGATATATCTTCGATGACAATGGACGGCAAAAGAAGCAACCAAGAGCTATTTTAAGAACAATGCCTTGTCGAATTGCATTTTATTTAACGGATTGTAGGTACCTTATACGTTGAAAAAACCTTTCATAAAACCGTTGATGATGACGTCAACTGAAAGTCAAGCGTCAAGCGAAATCCCATAATTATTTTAACGATAAAAATTGGTTAATTAAGTTTTACAGGAAAACTGTCCAAACATGACTACCGAAATAGTACGAAATTAATTGAAATCTGCTCATTTTAACAATCCAATATTTTATTGAATCAACGACTGTATTCGCTTGAAAAGCTTTTGATTTAATGATGATATTCTCAGTAACTAAGCACTTTGTACCTATTTCATACATAATATTTGTGCGTAGATAAACAGTTTTACAGGAAGATCGTATTTAAATTAATATGCAATTGAATTCGTTGAAACTCTATTTCTTTAGTAGTTTTTTTCCGTGCAGAAGCTTTCTTATGAGAACTCAAGTACTACCGGGTAAAATAAAATTGATTGGGCCACTACAACATGATACTTCATCAAATAACAAGTCCTTGGTTTGCTTTAGAAGTCCTCGGATATTTTACAGGTTTGATTCTGGTAGGAGAAAATGGCGGCCTACAATAGACCACCAGCATGCATTCTTTGTGTCTCCACAAAATTGCCGATGTCAAACTATCAGAATTTCACTCATGTGCGAAAATTGATACCACAACTTGATTTTTGTACCTAGGTACTTTTTGCTGCGTGCAGGTAAAAAAGGTAAATCCCCTGGCAATATGACACTGCGATAGCAAAAATGCAATGATGAAATATTGTTCACAGTGCGATGTATACTGTTACCTACTTGATAAATAAGTACCTAATAATATAGGTACATAACATCACGCCTATTTTCCTGGAGGCTCAAGCAGAGGTACACCGTCACCCACATTTTGCCAGCTATGTTTAAGTCCCATGTTATAGGGGTCAAACCATATTGTCATCAACGGGGACATATCCAGAGTCTGTCAATCGTGATGGTGGATGTGGAGCTATATGTTCTAGTTGCTCTGTGCCCAAAAAATACAGTCTTAATGACCTTTGTGCTGCCAACAACGATGCCGCTTGGTTACGAAGTTGTGGGCCAACAAAATTTAAATTTTACTGTCCGAGTGTCCGCACCACCTTCACGAGGAAGAAGAAGACCCCACTACTTATTTAGCTTCGGTTTTTGACTCCTCTTTATAAAAAAAATCCGTTTCACTATTCCCCTCTCAATTGCCACCGCGACCAAAGCATTTAAATATTTTATTAAACCAATATGGCCAGGAAGCAGCATTAATTGATCGTTTGCGCTATCGAGACAGCCTTGACTCGAGCCGCGACCGAACCGCACATGCATTCTTAACTAATTCGATATGATTACAATTCGCAGCCGAATACACGAGCTAGCTGCCCGGCTGGCTGAGCTAACCTTGAAGGTTGCACATATGAATATTATTACTCTACTGTTCTGAGAAGCACACTTCCTCAGGGCAGGGTTGCCAGCTGCGCAGGCGATCGGAAAAACAACTGACTCATAAACCACCGCCGCCATAAAAATCACCTTTATGTTCGAAAATAAATCTCTAAAATACATCTTGACCTGTTGGAATTTGGAATATTCCGCAGACATGCCAAAGTTCCATCATCGAGAGTTCGAGACTCTTTCATGGTTAGATCAATAATAGTGCAAATCTGTTTTCTTTAAACTGGTTTTTCCAAGAATTCACTTCGCAGATAATGTCATTCAGAGTAGGAACCGCAGCAGACGACTCAGTACACAGCTCGTAAACAAATACAAATCGTCGCAGTCGCAGGAGATAATTTCCCGTCCCCCTGAATTCTCAAGTCGTTCATCTATTGCTCTCGATCTTGTTCAATTGAATAAATGCAGGGAGGTGATGGTGGCGCGGCGATCGCTATTAACGCCGGATCCTACGTGCGTTGTTATGTAAATAGGGTCGTGCCGACAGATGAGCTCGCCTCCGTGGAGGTGCCGCCATGCCAGGGTCACGGCCGAGCACACGCTCGATGCCCTCAGCCCTCGCTTATTATGCCACGTCATAACTTGCTATAATTACGTATTAGTAGCAGCTTAGCAGACTATTTATAGCGCACACGCTGACCGTATGCTAATGATATCTAACAATAACAATCAATGAGTCAAGCGAAGTTAGAAAGCAAATAACAAATATGTAGGACCTATATTAGTCTCTGCCGTCAATAGTCGGACGTCAAGTTCTATCGATTTCACGTTACCTCATAGCCAATTTTTATGATTTTCATATCGGTGTGTGGGTAATTGAAACGAAGCGTAATCTCGCCGCTGACGCACGTGCACTCGCGTCGACTATCGATCCGACAACAATTATAATTTACGATAAAAACCCGCTCCGCCAAAGAAACAACAAAACAACAATTTGATTTTTCCTCTTAGCATCCTTGTGTACATAATAATATGTATAATGTATGTATCTCTCCCCACTCGATATCTTGCGGTGGCAACTAAATGATTAATCTTAGTAAATTTACTTTGTGGTTTTCCTAGTTAAATGAAAAATCCTGGCCTGTTTAATTATAAAATGACGCCATTTGTAATTACTTTGCAATTGCAACATAATTTACGGTATGCATAGTGGTCTTTGAGAATCGCTATTAGTTTAGAAAACGCTTGACTTTAAAGTCTTAATTAATTGAATAAACTAAATAATGTTGGTACAATGGCACTGCTCAAACCGCCTACGCCAATATTGTTAAAACGGAACTACTGTAAAGTTATTGATATTCAGTGGATGTACGATTCGCACGGATGACTCACAAAGGAATTGTATTCATTTTGTGTCAAATTACACTAGCAGACTGACAATGTAATTATAACATTTCACACCAAATTAAAAGATAATGGATTGGACTCACTTCAACAAACATTCAAGCACAGTTCAAGAAACTTTAAAGAAGTAGGATAGTGAATTAATAAGTATCTAATACACGTTTATTGCATGCATTTGGGCATCACTTAGTGTTGGTTACATTAAGCGACGCCTAAGCAAATGCCTAGGTAAATACGTATTATTGACTGCACCTGTTGGCATGTCAAACTCTGGGCGCTGTTATGAGGATCTCGCACGAGCGCGCGGTGGAAACGTAACGTAATTATACGTCGATTTTTGAATCGAAAATACAATTATCCTATACCATTTTAGTTAAATTGTTTGTAACAAACGCAATCAGAATCATCCATAGATATAAATAAATTCTTAAAATTATGAAAATATTGTGTATTTATTCAGGTTACGTTTACACCGCGCGCTCGTTCTAGGGCCCCTCGGCGTTTATAACCCAACCCAAATGAGCTTGAAGAAAAACCAAAACACTGAGGCACTCATTTATTTATCACCTTTTTTAGTGAAACCACCTCATTTGTTAGTGAAAACCAGCACTAGTCGCTATGCTAGAGCCATGTAGAACTAAATATCTAACTTGGTGTCGGCACGTATTGGCTATTAGCTATGTAGGTACCAATCCTAGGTCAGTGTACGAATGACTATGACATATTCACGTTCTTTGTCTCGCAAATAGTTGTGTATGTGTCACAGTCACTATTGTGTACAAATTGTTTTATCTTAAAGACTATTGCGAAATTTTGTTCGAGGAAAGGTACAGTAGAACAAGCTTTTTGGTATACATGCTATACATGCTATTAAGGCAAAAATAATCTTCTTTTCACTTTTCTTCTTCTTCTTCGTGTCGCTGGCACAACAATTCTTATACTTTGTTAACCCAGAACTTCGCTACTACACTGCCAATATTCATTTTGCGTCCCGATAAAGATGAGAAGCTAGAAGTTTTAGTACTAAATAACGAAAGCGATGTAAAATAATTGACAAATCAGTAAGTTAACAGTACTTTGTATAAAAGTATATAATTAATTAGTCACTTGCACCTACATTATATGTATATAGTGTAACTCAATACCTCATAGGTGGTGATACTGACCATCCAACTGGACCACTTTTCCTAAGGAAAAGGGGTCGACAAAAAAGAATTTGGACTTTCCATATAAAATATTGCTTCGACTGACGCAATTAGTACCTACCTATGAAGAGTCCAATTTTTTTTGACCCATTTTCCTTAGCGAAAGTTGTCCAGTTTGATGATCTAGGTCAATGGAATCACCACCTAAGATGTATTGCGCTTTTCGCGTTACACCCTGTATAGCTGGTCTGTTGTCCGACTGTACCATAGCTTCTTATCTCAAGCAAATCCCAATTGTTTTTCCTCATAACTAAGAAGTTATTATTAAAACCCCATCAGTGAAGGTTGCAGCCGTTGACCGCTAAACATTCCCAGCCGGGAATCCCAAATATCGTGCATTACAAAAGGAAGAACCAAGTGCGCCTCGAACTGCGAACGGCGGAGACGTTCCAAGAATTAATTTACATAGCAAATGTAGACTGAGGCCGGTAGCGAGAACTCGCTGTTATGATTGATCCGGCGCAACACGCTATAGCCAGATCAAATACAATGTACAGTGTGAAGATCCGTAAGCAAATGGTAGGAACAATCTTAGTTAGGGTGTTAAAAAAAGAGAAGCGGGAAAAAGTGAACCTTAGAACACCCATAGGTGAAGATGTCGAGATGAATTAGACAGCTTCATGAGGAACTGTTAACTCGGCTGTGCTGCACTTTACAGCCAACAGTCGTGCAATGGGACAGTATGGGCTGATATTAATAATAAGGTATTGAGTATGTCTTCCACGCTCCCCGATCTGACTACTTCCCAACTGCGTTCCCTCGTAATTAATCAGATGTTTTTATTCGGCAAATGTTCATCTTAACAAAGTCATAATAACAGAAAGCTAGACAAGTCACATTGACAACAAAGTGCGATATCACTCGTCAACTCCACCATATTCGAAGAAACGCTAAACATGACATTGTAATATTGTTATTTTTCATACGTCATTACTTGTTCTCAAAAGACAGGAACGGTCACATCAGTGTCACTAACGCCAGTGAAGAGGCGTATTATACTGGGAACAAAAAGGTTTTTGCCTCACCGTATGGGCATGTATTATGGGTAATTTTTCGCACAAGTGAGTGCCTACGCGTCACCTCCCACGCGCTAGGCTATCGTCTAGCCGTCACAAAGCTTTTACAACTATTATCCATACATCAACTTGACTTGGCAACAATAAGAGACCTCGGTCTGAGAAAGACTACAGTCAATTTTAATACCTGGATACAGTGGATGAGACGTATAACAAAATTATGATTTGAATAAAATAACCTTAAGAGTTACCTGATGCCAACGTCACCTGCAACTATAATAAGATACATATACGAATCGACTGTGGCCGATCATAAAAATATTATCATTTGCCTCTCGCGGGGTGAATCAATAATGTTTCAATAATACGCCCACTTTGATAGAGATTATTCCGTCTGTAGCACGACTCACAAACAAACCATTAGGTACCCTTTGTAACAGTCCACAGCCCAGATACATTATCAATATCATGCATATTTGAACGTTAGTCATCACTCAACACGACGGTCCGCAGACCACCACTCCGCCACTTGTGACTAAGCCTCTAAGATCAAGTGTTTCTAACTAATTAACTTTTTCCGTGAAGAACACATTGGAAATACGACGACAGTGTACATTCTATCATTTCTACCCACTTTTGAATCAGTTTTATCCCTTTAGAAATGTAGGCGTACTAGCCTTTGCTTTCGGAGATGAGTAAGGGGGTGATCGGAGGCTGCGGTGGCAGGGGGTCGCCCGCCCACCGCTGGCGCCCACGCATTGACGCACGCCGCCTAGCTTCAGTAGCTTTTCCATGAAATATAAAACCTTACAACAACCACCTAACAGTTACACCTACGAGTTTGGATTGAATTTTATTAATATGTAACTATGTGAATTGGGTGTCAAAACCATTACAATATGTCTTCACAGCCTTTGAGAATAGCGACGTGTGCTTCTAAAAGATCTTCAGAGATATAACTTTGTGTGGAAATTTGTACACAATGGAATTTAAAGCACTTCGTTTCTGCTTTCTGTGAAAGTGGAGCTTTGTTGTGAATTCTTCTTTTTCGTAAACCTCTTCGGAGTAACATCAAGAGCTATTTGTGGTAGGAGCAGTTCATGGAAAACATCTATTTCTGTGAAATTTTGAAAAGCTGAATATCGCTTCCTGCAATTTCCAATACTTACTGACTGGGATTATGAGCAAATTCTGGTGAAGATCTGGTTATAATAAAATAAGATAAGTACCTATGTACAGCCCACTACTCCACTTAAAATCAATATCGAAGCATTGCATTGCAGCTTAAATTGAACTTAAATGTGCTACAACTGCATCACAGAATACGGATAGTAGTGCCGACAAACGGCTGGGCGTAAAACTATATGCCGGAAACGGAGTACACTTGAACTGTGGATGGCCTATTCCTGGATCGAGGCCAGTGGTAGGAGACGTCGGGTAAATTCATTGTATCTAAATACTACGCCACGCCTCGCAAGCTACTCGCGGACGAAGAAAAATAATCAACCAGTCAGATAATGGTGGCTTTACAATTTTAAAAAGCTAAGGGATTTGTGGTATAATATTATATCTAATTTAGAAAATCGTGACAAGACAAAGGTTCAGTTATACTCCTTGAAAAACAAATGCGCAGCTACAGACACCAGGATACTGCAAGAAATAGTCTCTGTGTCGAACTCTTGTATCGGGAATGACAAAAGAGTTAAAAAAAACAGCTACAAACGCACTTTACTTTGTACTATTCACTTGTTTTACCGTTTTGTCCTTTGACTATACAGTTGAAACGGTACTGCAACAAAGTTAAAAAGACACAACAGGAAAACCAATCAAAATGCAGACTGCTTTAAAAATATGCAAACGTTCATACCTAGATCCTGTACTCTGAGTCTTGCAATAACATATTCAAAGAATCAAATAAGTACAAACAAACAGGACTGGTCACAAGATGTCCTCCAACTGACAGCTTTTAATTTATGACACCCGTTTTAGGATACCGCATCCAAATTGTAGAAACGCATCCATCTTTTTGTAAACTTGGAATTTAATTTAAATATTTATACTCTCCTCAAGTACCGAAATCTCTAAGCTTTAAATTCATTAGAACGATTTATCAGAACACATTTCAGCCTCTGAAAAGTATTTATCAAGATAACGTAAAAAGACGCGAGCATTAAAAAACCGGCGGCGTCTCCTGTCTCAGTTACTTAGCAACAGAAACGCGTAGACACACAGTATTTCTACGAATTCTGTGAATATTTAAATTTGCACAACAAAATGGACATAATGACGTACATACAGAAAGTAGCTTTAGTGCCTAACAAGGAAGGCAGACGTCGATGACTCATGGGCCTGTAATTTTGAAGGCCCAAGTCAGGGGCCCTGGTGACACGGTGACAAGCTCTTTTGTTTCGGGTACAACGCTTTTAGGATGCCGCCAGCCTTTTAACGTGTCTTGAGTTTAGCAGATTACGCTACTTAGATAAAAAGTAAAAATAAAATAAGTTTATCTCAAATCATTTTGGCTCCATTTAGGCTGAGAAGATGCCTGTAGTTAAAGGCTTCGCTCTTCCCTTATATTTTAAACTTACAATTAGGTATATAACAAAAAGAAAAGACAGTTAGATAGCTTCTAACAAGTTGAACACCAAAGTATAAGTCTCTTAAATTCAAGAAGTCAAGTTATCGACTTGCCTATATGAATATCTAAATAGTTTTTGTTTTCTAATATCGGGTTCATGAGATCGTGGCCTCATTGCGAAGCAGAGTGTTATTTCGAAATAATAATTTCAAGAAACTAATCATCATTAAGTTTATAAAGTTCAACATCATTCAAAGGCGTAACGTCCTGAATTAATCACAAGTGATATGGACAAAGTGACAATTGTTTTGATAATATTGTCACATTATGGTTAAGCGATTGACGCAAACAGAAGCTAGATTGAACTGACGGCCATATTTAATTTTCGCGCAGACGACACGAGTGGGCGATGCAGCGCAAGACGAAGTACGAGTAGTTCCCATCGTAAAGTGCCAAATGTCAACAAATTCACACAATTTTCAAATAGTTTATAGTCTATTCCACTATAATGATCTAACCAATTAAACGGAACTTTATAAAGGTGACGTTAATAATTCATAATCTTGTTATCATGAAATAGGCAAGCAAATCTTCAGACCAAGAGCATAAAATTATGAATGAATTCACTTGACGATTTAATTCGTACTTACGTATATAATAATTACTATGGTGTAATTAAGTATAGTTATTCTGATACGCAAATCTGTAAAGATACTTCCAATAATAGTAAATGATAACAGTCTGATAGGGTGCACAGCAATGAATAAGCGATTTGCGGCTCGATTTCTAACAATCAATGAAGCGAGAGCCGATGCATGCATAGATAATAGAGAATGCCAATAACTCTTGACTTTGGAAAGACATCTATTTAGAGACAACGAGGCAACTACTGGAAAATGCGTCTTTCACGTGTCTGGAAACGTTAAAGTATCGAACACTTTGCTTTTCCATTCGTTGTTGTTAAATATATTTTTCTGCAACTGCTCGTATCCGAATTATACCAATCAATCGGCTTGCCAAACGAAAATCAATAAGTCCAACTGCTTACACCGCATAATTTGGGTTATTTTTTGTTTGATCTGCTTCGGATGATAAACTCATCACAATAATTTAATTTTAGACGCTAGATATGGACAAAGCTTGTGTATCGCCTTGTTGGGAGGGGTCGTACGTCGACCTCCGAATCATTCGTGCACTAGAAGCCACGATTCGATCGTCGAGCAGCGACGCCCGGCATCATGTCTCGATCCGCAGCTGAACTGAATAACAATCAAGCAAATGCTGTTCACACTATCATTGTGTACCCACATACAGACGCACCATAAATACATATACCTACGCGTAACGGTCGTTTGCACAGAATCATTCCACATTTATAAATGCTAGAAACAGTCGATGACACATATTGCCGTCCGTCGTGGGATAGCTATATTATCGCCACTTTGAAGAGACTATATTATTATTGTAATCGTTAATTACAACATAAATGCTATAACTGATTCCGACGCAATATGAGAAAAACATAAACAGGATCAATTGGGAATTCCATATTTCATAATTGGTCGCAATCAAGCCCGATAGAGTCAAGCGTTTAATGGGAGTGAGCATGATAATAAATGCTCATTATCTTTACAAAACAAGAAAGGCTGGGGAAGGGTCAAGCGTTAAAATAATAACTAATAAGTTACCTAATTGTTAAACGCGTCCGCCATCTAACTATCTATTGGCAATCTCACGCATGTAGTAAATAACGAGCATAATTTTAATTTACCGCCGTGATAACGTAAATGGAGCACGAACGCCGCATACATTATTTACAATGTGCAGTATGGTATGCGCACACGCAATCACATACGAGCCAGTGTGAAAAAATGTCATTAGCATCGAACGTACCTAGTTTTATGTATTACTGGCTCTTGCCCGCGATTCTGCTCGGTTAGAAGTTGTGATTTTAACTTTGATAGTAATCTATACTACAGAATCAGAAAAGACAGCAAATCATGAGTGTGAGGCAGTCCATGCCTTTGTTGGATTGATGGTGGAAAACTCCAAAAGATTGACTGGAGATTGGAGAAGAAAGATCGCAAAATCTCTCATGCAAATTAACCAGAACGCAGTTAAAGAAGAATAAAACAGAAGAGAATTACCCGCGCTATGGAAACACTCGGAAAGTGAATACGCATATCAAACAGAAAATTTGTAAGTCAAAATACAATGTCGTTTCATAATTGGGCCTGATTCCATCATCAGAAGGTACAAGCCTGGTTACGAAAATCACGGACAGAAACACAAATGAAACATATGTAAGTAAAGATAATAGAGCGGACGTAGAAGTTTTGAAATTGACTTCTATTCCACATAACAAGCGGTATAAAAGTAGCAACAAACAATAGAATTAGCAGTCCAATCATCTCCATTCGGAATCCAAATGTCTTGGTCTTCATTTATTTATTGTTTTCCTTGTTCGGTTTTGGAGAATGAAACCGATTACTTTTAGGGAAATAACACTGTGGTGGGTGAAGTCATTCATTTCGTTGTAAAGTTTTACGAGACAGTGAAATCAGAATTGACTCAAGGCTTTTGTCGGAGTCCATCCATGTATTCTTTTTTCTGATAAGTACCGGATTTGTATCTCATGTTTGCATCGTTTATGAAACTTTATTATTTATGTGAAAAATGTCTTGAATCTGCTTGACATTATTATACCATTCTGATTTTTTCTATCAGTTTAAAAGTCTTGAGAGAACCTACTAAACCGCACTACATAATAGTTATTTGTCATAAATACAATTTGTTATACAAGAGGGCAAAGTTGCTTTTTAACCGCGTGTTCAATTTTGATGACCGAGCAAGCGAAGGTTTCTAAAATTGAATCACGAGCGCAGCGAGTGATTCAAAATTAGAATCCTGAGCGTTAGCGAGGGAATCAAAAGAGCACGAGGTGAAAAATCTTTGCACTCGAGTGCAACACGTAACTTTTCATTCCACCTCAGCGAGGAAATGACTAAATGCAAAAAAAAAACGTTTACAATCACAAGATAGGTACACTTTTATTTCAGTTTATTAATTACTACATTATGACAGGTAAGTATTACAGAATAATCTTTAAATTATAACAAAATAATACTAAGGTATAATTAAGAAAATTTTAAAGTAACGTTGCTACAGTTATTTAAATTGAGTGTAATATTTTTGTTTGGTACTGTAATATTGGTGTTAGTCACTTGTGTACTGTTTTTCGGTAAACTATCTGTCATACTTAATAGTTGTACCGATTCATCGGATTCCCTTGGCGTGAATGTTGGAGAGAGAGGGAGATGGTTAGGTGTTTCATAACGGCTTATTTTTGATGTAGAAGGGCCAGTCCAAGGATCCGATTGAGGCTCTTTCAGTGTAATGGCTCCTACGATGCCTTCACATATTTTAGACTTATTTTGGATGGAATCCTCTATGTATCCCTCTACAACTGCATTGGACTTCCAGCCTCCGTGGCGCTTACGGGACAGGAGATCAGCTCCGGAATCAGCCAAAAGTGTGGCTGAAGTTCGTCGGAAACAATGACCCGTGTACAACAGGGGTTCTGGAAGTTCAAGAAATGTTGCTATTTCTCGTGGGATACTGCCAATTTTATTAGTACCCATAGGCTGTCTAACACACTTTCCATTGCGATACTGTAGAAAAAATCGATTGATTGGAGTGTTAGGCGGGCGTAAGGCTTGATATTTCTCAACAATCGTTACGTATTCCTTGCGAATGACGAAGTTGCGGTCTCTTTTTGTCTTTGTATTAGGTAAATTAATTAATAGTAAGTCATCTGAATGTTTCTCAATGTTTTTGACATTAAGTTGTGTTAGTTCATTAGTTCGACATGCTCCGTTTATTCCAATAATAAGAACAACCTGTAACGTAAAGAGTATTGTAGTAGATAAATGAATAAAATTGATATGAACGCATAATTATGCCTATCAACATCTACTAAGTATACTATTTAATTGAGATTAATATACTTAAGTAGATACTGAATGTGCAACTGACTTACTTTTGCCGCCAAATATACGGAATCGGGTGCTTCGTTAAGAAACTTTTCAATATCAGATACTGTGAAAACCTTCGATTTTTTTGGTTGATGACCAGATGAGGCTCTTTTTAAAAATGCCACTAATTTAGGATAGGTATCGATATGTTTGTCTTTTTTCATCTTTATTGTTGCTTTTAGCATCGAATACGTACTCCATAGAGTGCTTGCTTTCTTGTTCTCGGATAATTCTATAAAATATGCCAGCAAAACGTTTTCTGAGAAAGTTTTGGCTCCTTTTGCTAGTCGCCACGTGTTGAACATATCGTACTGTTTTAAATACTTCTCGCGTGATTGTTGAGGGAGAAAGCTCATTTGCGCATTATTAACAGTTTCAGTCAATTCTGTTGGCGTCAAGCAAACTAACTCGTCGCTAGAATCACTCATTTTAGTTTTTTCATTTGTTTTCAAGTTTCTTGTTTTTAATATAAGGTTTAACAATGACGTGAAAAAATGCCGCGTAAAGAACCGCGTACAAAGCAAATTGAAAAAAGAACACCAAGAAGGTTCCGAGTCTGAGTTTTTAACAAATTAAAAAAAAGTTGTATGATATATTCGGCACCATAGAGGTAGCAGTAAATAGGTTTAATGTTTTTTTTAATTCACAAACTTAGTGCACACGATGTTCTAAATTCAATTTACTTTATCCTCTAGAGAATAAAAACGGCTTTTCCACTCAGATATTGAAGATTAAAAATACTCTTTCCGAGATGGTGGGATGAAAATAATGTTTTTGTTGTTGTATCTGTATTTAATTAAGTCAAGCTTCCAGTATTTTCTTCAAATGATTTCAACCGGATACACCGATAGCTTTAATCTCGATCGACATGGAAACGCAAAGCATTAATAAAGTCAACATTATATTTTTCAGTTCAATAAACATAACGAGATAATATGCACTCATTGTGGAAACACGTGAACAAGTTTCATATCGCTAGGAAATAATTACATTAAATGATTACGGGGGCCCCATTCATTAACCGTCAATTTTGGGTATTGACATCAGAATACAATTGAATTTGTTTAGGATTTTCAAATTGATTCTCGACGCAGAAATTGGACACGTCGTTTATCAGATTTGGATATCCGGTATGGACCACGGATAAACTGTCAGAGCCAATGGCGCGAGTGACGTGTGCAAGATAGATTGAATCCAAAACAAAATTATGAATGAATCCGTGGAAACAACAACAGTAGGTGTGGCCAACAGTCCCCAGTTGAAACTGGGATTTCGACGGCAGTCGGGAAACGAAATAGTGTTAACTTCTGACGAAAACGAAGGAACGCAAGTCCTCATTAACCAATGAAGATACTCGAAAACCACCTTTGATCAAAGGTAAGGCTGTACAAGTGTACAATCCATTGGGGCATGTTACGCAGTTTTTATAGAACAAAGCTTGGCTTATGGCGCTGCGACGCGACGGTGTCCGTGGTAGATGAGGCTCGCGCTTATCTTCCGCAGGATACGGCGCCTTTTCCGTCGCCAGATAGCGCCGCCCACCCATCCCCCTGCCGATCCGACCCACCTCACCGTATTGTTATACGACCAAAATACTCGGTATACAGATCATACTACACTCCGGCTTTAGTAATTTCCATACCGATTTTCGAGCCTCGATTTTCTGCTTAAGTTGCTTTTTGAAATGTTGACGAGCGTGATGCAAATACCCGGGTTGCTTTTTGATTTGACTTCTGATTTTAAGTCTTAAATTAGGATGGACAAAATGTTATCAATATCTTTCTTTTTTTACCTTCTAACAGTAAATAATATTCGATATGTTCAAAAACTAAACTAGTATATTCTATCTACTACTTAATTGAAACAAACAATAGAGATAACTAGAGTACATACGTTTATGTATGTGATCTATTTACTTATACAAGTATCTAAAGCAGTGGCTCGCGCGTCGCGATGCTTTATCTGAATTGTTAAACGGATTTTCCTGGAGCCTTTCGTTTGAATATAGTTCACACGTTCTACACTAGTTGTTGTCGGATGGTTAAAAAGCCATTGTGTGTGAAATACTGAACTGAAAATTATATTTCAAATTGCGGCTTCGATTTGGCGTAGGCGTGAATTTTGACGAAAATGGAATAACGTTCTAAAGACAAATAAAGGTGGTAAATAACGTACACGGACTTAACTTTATATATGAATAAAACCGCGATTACAAACAGGACATGCACACAATCATAGATTTTCTCAAGAAAATGTACATTGCGTCAATTAGTAACGCAATCAAAGGAAAATTCCGTAACATATCTTTTACCATTTGTGGTTTAAGGTAATTTAATGGATACCTGTGTTCACGCAATGAAATCGTCGTAACAAAATGACGTATTCAGTATTCTACGGTAGATGTGTGGTTACAATGTATGGCCGTAGGTAACGTAGGTCGCGTGTACTTATTGCGTCCGTGCCGGTCAATTAGCTGGGCAGCCCTTAATGGACTCCATTCACGCGACGGACGTGAATGGAGTCGCCTTCATGAGGAATTATTAATAGTGGCAGTGGACAAGTAAGCCACCATTGATGGACTGGTATCGACCCAGTGCGTGGGTAGCGGAAAACGATGGTAACTCCATTACGTTTGTGATAAAAAGTATAGTTGCTAAAACTATAAATGCTATAAAGTGACCGTTGTTGATCCGTGATGGCGGGTAATAAAGGGATTAAAGGGCTTTGGGTAATTTTGTATGGATCAGCGGCATGATTTTTTAAAAGTCTGCGGCCTCTGATGCAAATTATTTCATTAGAACACCATAAGAAATTCATGTTCTTCTATTAACAATTATTTTTAAAATAAATCGGAGCCGAGATATTTAATGAATAAAATTATGTCATCATTTATTATAAATTTATAATTATTGTGCCTATTTATTGAATCTATTCATTTGTTCACTGCTATTTAAGTCTATAACTCGCAATTAGTAGTTAGGAGGAGCTCGTGGCTACATAATAACAGCCGCACAGGTTGATCTTCAAGGTTAAGCCGCGCTTGCCTAGGTCGGTCTGTGGATGGGTGACAATCATAACTTAACGGGCTTCCTCCGTGCCTCGGAAAGCACGTTACTTACGAATTGCGAGTTATATACAGAAATAGCACTGAACAAATAAATATATTCAATAAATAGGCACAATTATAATAAATAATGACATGGTTGTATTCTTTTTTTTTTTCTTTAAATATCTCGGCTCCGATGCATTTCAGAAATAATTGTTCATAGAAGAAAATGAATTACTTATTGTGTTCTTCTTATGATTCTAATGAAATACTTTTCATCAGTGGCCGCAAACTTGAAAAAATCATGCCACTTTTACCCACACGCCTTTTTTCTGTAGTGTTGGTAAAATCGGAACGTTGTAATTCTCCAGATGATCTTTGGTTGAAGAAGGAAATAAACAAAAGAAAATCAATTTAGTGTTCGTTTAGTCTGGTATGCAGCTTTTCAAACTGCAGGACAAAGAGCCGTATGCTTGTATTTTCCGACAATTATTATAAGACCCAAAGCCCAGCGGCTTCATCATACTAATAATTTAATAGCAAAAGTAACTTTGCCCCTTTGATTATTAATTCATCGCAGCTAAACCATTGCATCTATCTTAATGATATTTGTCACAGAGGTTATCCTGGGATCTGGATAAAGTCCACTACAGCTACGCTAAGGGCTACTTTAAACTCTGAAATATTTTTGATAAAATACTTACACGCGAAGTCACGAAGAAGTAGTTAGAGAAGCAAAAGAATAACAATTGTTTAGCTGCAGCATTTCAACATGAATGAACATTGTAACGCATATCGGTTACGTTATACGATAACCTGTAACCTGTGAGCACCATGGTAGACAATTTATCCATTCATTTTGAAACTGAATGTGAAACACATAAAATACAACATGTAAAGATGTACTTTATTGATTGTGTCCAGTATAACCATGCAACTGAATAGTGTTCAAGCATCATTATTGGTAGAACCGTAGGGTAGACAGCAAGCATAACATTTAAGCGCTGAGCAGACGATGGAAAATTTGTCAGCGGATGCAACAGCCAATGGACGTACACCAATGAATGACAAAAACAACGCAACAACGAATTGACAGGAGACATTTATGCCTGGCACTGGCGGGCAAATAGTAAACCGTCCGCTCGAACTTCAATAGGATTTTACAGCGCGTACACGTACGCAACACCCTCCTTACAGTACAAACCCTATGTGGCAGAGCACAAACCTCAGCCGATCCGTAATATCCGTCCCCACTTTAGCGCTCGACCGCCGACGATCCGTTATTCTGTGGACTGACAGCCTAACGTACGGTGGCACTCGATTATAGTTTAATTTGGTTCTATTTCCGGGCCGTGTGTAAAAGCTCCGGCCGACGCACGCGCTGCGGTTACTCCGAGAGTGGAGTCGCACCGCACAGATAAAGTGCGGTTGACGTGCATTCAACCTATTTCACTCCCCCTGTATCAATATCATTTGTTAGATACCCACTGTCACTGCTACATAACTACCTGACGGTATGAAAAGCCTGCTTTTGCAAGGGAAGGCTCTTGCAGTGTTGCTAGAAATCAATAAAGGTCCCAAACATTCTAAATCAAGATTCTAAAGCAAGTGTTACTTGCGCAAATTAAGACCTTTCGGTGTTCCACTCACAATAGGCGCAAGTCGTGATGTGATAGCGCTGAGAATGCGCAATAAGCAAAAACACATAAGCATGTTAATTTATCGTAATTGTAGGTACGTCGTCTAAATAGAGACGAGGACAGGTGCAGCTCCCACGCGAAAGTCGCGGATTACACGGAGTGCGGGCAGTCCCCCCGCGTGCGCCGGCGCCGCCACTTCACTCACCACTGGTCTGCGCCAGTATTATTAAACCAAAACACTGTCCTCACTAGAATAATAGCTTTCGTGTACAACAATTCGTTACATTTCTCATAAATAAAACTGTAATTTCAGAAAACGTACAAAGATTTGTCATCTTGAGAATGTGCGTGCCTAGGTTGCTCTACTAAGTAATCACCACGTACGTTCTTGTTATCCAGTGGTCAATGGTGCGGTAATCGGGGAGGTGTAATTACGGCACACACTAGTGAGGGTCGAGCCCGCAGCGGGAGCACGCCCCGACGGCAATGACCTTCCACAAGCCAACTATTGTACTCCTACGGGCACACGTGAGCCAGAAAGCTGAGCTTGGAATTCCCATAGCTCATGTTGTGGGCAAATTAAAAACAAGCAGTAATTGAATGTTTCGCGCATTTTAACTTTATTACTAACGAACATCGTGGAAACTTTTATGGCCTATTTGTGTACAACAAAACGTGATGATAAAATTTCTTGGTAACAAGAGTTGAGCAGCAAAGATTGCGACTCGTGGAGTCGTGGCTAATGCATGCCGCGACGTCGCCGAGCCGGCCGTGTAGCCAAAGCTGATTTAAATTTCACACATAGTTAGATATCCAACTCGCCTTCTGTTTTATTCATCCGGTCAAAGAACATGATGTCACCAGCGGGACCTCCATCAACCGACGCGGAGAGAAAATCATGCACGCATTGTTTCTTTTCTCGGAATTCCAAAAGTTTCATCCGTTGACTTTGAACATGCTAAATCGGATGTAGATTTTGGCATGATTTTGGCACACATTTTGGTACTCTATTGTGTAGCTAACAATCCAAAATAAGAATATACGGAAAACATACGAATGACGTATTTATTCAATGCGATTAGGGCAAATTAAGATTCATTTCAGTGCGCGGTAGCTGGACTGAATGTCAATAAATCAGTAGCGGTCTGATCACGCAAGTCTCCAACCAGATTGATTTAGAATTCAATAATGACAATTAATAACATACGTCTACCGAAAACGAACCATCATTTGAGTGACTATGTAGTTAGTTAAACAGGAAGTATTTAGCAAATCAATTTACATTCAATAGTCCAGTCGGGACAATTTCGGTTTAGTTCGCTCGTAGTTTATTGCTTGCAGACAGTGCTTAATCATTTAAATTGACAATTTCGAACGTGATACGGTAAAATTTATCATAGCGTAAGTGGTAATCCACCCGATGATTTATATTTAATAGCTTCGCGACACGTAATTGCGGCTGGATTTGTATACTTGGGGTTAACAACACGGACGGGTAAAGTTGGAAGTCTGAATCTGTAATTCTGTATGCAATATTCCTCCTGGTACATTCAAAGTGGTCAGCCCGTATGCAATCTCGATGAAGGTTCAGGTTATGTAACATCAAGTGTTATTTATTATATTTAGCACGAACATCGTTAGCCACGGGCATCTTGCGCGACCGCTCCGCGCTCATAATGTGTGAATTTCTCTCATTGTTCTACAGCGCTCAACAATGCCTTATCGATGAGACTATTTAAAAGCTTTTTAGAGTGTCAGAAACAACATCGGCGGTGTTACGAAATGTGTTACTTGTTAGATATGTACAAAACTCTCCAATCTTGAACATTTATGTTCTGATTGACGTGAATCACGTCAACTCTCACTGGTTCATCATTCGTTCTATGATAATATGACGTATTTCAGACATCATCAAATTTTAATCTGTTGGTTCTGGCGTCATTAAAAAGCTATTGGGTTTTTCTTATGGTATTTTTACGACTTCTTTACATTAGGTTAGACATAGTTATATTTTAGTAATAAAAATGATTCAATCAAAGGTTTAGGCGAACGTTTCGGTAGGTCAGAACTCACAATATTTTCCACAATCGCGTGGAGCGAGCGTGTTGGCAACCGTGGCATGCAGGCCTATTGCGACATTATTATCTACTCGAGATAAACCCGCTTATTGCTAAATGTGTTATTTACATAAAAAATCAATAAAAGTAAATGAACTTATTTTATTACAAAATACTTTTCATGTAAGTATACCTTACGTCAGTGGCTTGTAATCTTGTTATTTGTATGTAAAGATAAATCCTAATGGAGTGGTTTGAACTGAAGCTGTCATAACCTACTATAATAGTTAGTTGCATACAGTTGTTATCATTTACCTGGTACGATACTAGGCTGAACCGCATATCAGTGGTAACAAAACTAGTTTATGCTGACTCCTGGCCTATTCTTTTGGAACTGCGCACTTTGGTAGGCCAACTCTCTCTGGACCACAAACGCGCGCTCCACTGCACGTAGCGTAGTAGTACTTGATTAAGATATTAAAATGTTAATAACTTCTTGGAACTCGTAGAGCTGGATAACTATAGCGCAGTCGTAATGGGAGTGTCCTACATAGAGAAATAGATGCCGATCGGTTGTATGACTAGACTAGGTCGACTTGTAATGGACCACTTCATTATTCGTGTATTTCTATTGACTTGATGTATTCCTATTAGCTTGTCTTTGGTCTTTGGATTCTTCACAAAAGGGTTATCAACAAACCCGTACTGGAACCACGTGGGTTCTGGCACAAGCGATCTCACAGGGACCCAGTGTGCGAGAACTTTCTAGGCTGATTATAGAAGATAATATATAAAAAGGGTAAAAGTAAACTCTCCTAAATCCACAAGTCCTGAGTCTGATACAGGATGCACTGCAACATTATCATGATTGGTGCTATCATGAATTGAAAGGTGATTATAGATGCAAGGTGTAAACATACCCTTCACGAAGCCGCCAACCAAGAATTCTGTGCATCAAACTAAGTAACTCTACGCAAAAAATGTTGCTGGGACACATATTATGGTCCGGAACAAAGAAATGACATAATAGATGGAAAATGGTTACAAATTAGGTATACCTAAGTATCTTTTAACTTTTTTAATGTATCTAACTACTGTTCTGTTTTGATCGTCATGAATGTATGACCCCATTTAAAAAAAAGGATAGCACAAGCAAGCTTTCATTGAGGGTGGAAAAGACATCGACGTACAAACGAATACCACGTAATCACAGAACATCATTCCGAACCCCACATAGAAACTATTCATCACCATTTTTTTTAGGGTTCCGTACCTCAAAAGGAAAAAACGGAACCCTTATAAGATCACTTTGTTGTCCGTCCGTCCGTCCGTCTGTCAAGACCGTTTTTCTCAGGAACGCGTGGAGGTATCAAACTGAAATTTCTATATGATACTTAGTTCTACTGTCCCTGGAAGCTGTAGAAAAATCAAAAATCAAGGCCGGAAATTTCCGCAAATTTTCGAAACTCGCACGGGAATCAAAACCTACAGGGTACTTCCCGTGAACTTAGAATCTTGAAATTTTGTACGAAGTCACGTCTTATAGTACAGATATAGGAAAAATTACGAAAACCGTAAATTTTTAGTTTCGTCATATAAAAAAAAGTTATATACCCACAGGTTTGTACGGAACCCTCGGTGCGCGAGTCCAACTCGCACTTGACCGGTTTTTTTAAATCAGCTGTGTCCTACAAAAGTGCAATACCTACACGGTCAAAATGTAGGTATGGAATGTATGTAAAAATTATCGGGTTATTTCTTTAAAAGATTACTTTTATTGTTGTTTGATTGTTGTGTAATTGTTTTGATTTGCTAGATAATATAATCATTCTAGTGAAATACCTATTCGATTAATTGAATCGATTGGAATGTTATTTATTTACCTGATAAAATATTTATTTTGATGCTTTTGTTTATCGGCCCATATTGATTATTGAGGAACTTAACTAGGGTTAAGGGTATCGTGTTTCTACCGGAGCTTTTTAGAAGCATTAAGAAATATATAATATTAGCTTATGCCAGCGGCTTCGCCCGCGGGGATTTCGATAATTGGCCCACGGGATCGTCCTACCGGGATGAAAATGTGTAGCCTATTTGCTATTCCAAACTATAATCTATCTCTGTGCCAAATTTCATCCACATCCGTTCAGCCGTTCTGGTAACAAACATCCATCCATCCATCCATCCATCCAAACTTTCGCATTTATAATATTAGTATACATAGATATAGATTCTATAGATACACAAATAAACTAAATAACAATAGGAATCCTTCATCGACTATTCGCTTAGATGAACATCAAAATGGCGGGACCATCACTTTTTGGTCACTTAGTACCATAACAAAAATATGCATACCTTACCTCAATGACCAAAAAACAAAGAAAACCTTTAGATTTTGTTCACTTAGTGATCACAGTTAGTTTCTTTGAGTTTTTTAACGCAAAGTTTTATTTCTTTTCGACTGACGGACGACGTGTATCAATTTTTTTGATACACGTAGGCTGCTAACTAACTAAGCGCATAATTACTACACCCACCATAAAAAGTAGTGACGTAAACACGTTAAAGGATGACGTAAAAAATTGCGTAAGTGGCTTGTAAAATAGCCATGTTTGGCTAATATCGCTTATCTCCCATCGAAATAAGCGATTTCGCATGCAGGTACCATTATCGTGTTCGTTTAGGTTACCTAATACATTTTAAATGCGTTGTTTCCAAAATGTTCTTTGTGAAGGACATTATAATTTAGCTTATTTTGTACTTGGTTCTGCCAGGATGAGCCAATCCATTATCTCTTATTAATTCAGTTGAAGACGTCAAACTAATCCAACATAATAATAATAATAGTAACAAGGTGTTGCTTTGCATCCTCGTCAAATTCAAGGAGGTAACTATGCTAATGATTCTTGACCCGAATCAATAATAAAATAGGTAGGTATTTTTTTTTTTCATAATATCGCAAATCGATAAGTGTACACCACCCGTATTAAAACGTGGCCCGTCTAATACTAGCCCTACAACCGCGTTTTCACACAAACAAACAAACGCTGACGTTTATTTGATAAACGGGTGATTCTCCACTTTTGAAAAGGGTTTCATTCTGAAATAATGTCAAATTAAAACAACTAAAAGAAGCAGCGTTTATTATTGACCAGGTAGCGTAATTTATATTGATTATTTACGTCTTCTGTGACAACGTCCTGAATTTTCACGAGGTTGCAAAACTGCACCTTGTATATTACCATTCAGTAGTCCTATTTACGAGAAAAACTTGGGTATGCGTACAACAGATTTTAAAATATTCTGCATTATCTATCCGAAATCATTACAATTAATTGGGAAAAATTAGAGAAAAATTTAATGTGGGTTGGTACATTTTAGCAGAACTACACTCAGTTTATGCCTCTTTAACCTAACTAATGCTTTGGATGAAGGGGGTGTATCTCGTATTAGTGTAATTAAAATTATCATATCATGCGTTTGTCTAGTGAGCGAGAGGTGCGTGTTACGTGGGTGCAAGTCATGTGTCACCTGTCGTGCGGCTGCTGTTACGCCATGACCCCGGAAGTCTCGGAGCATCATGCGGATCAGTGGGTCGAAACAACGCTGTTCATTCTATACGCCCTTCCCTGAGATATAAATTGAACCAATTTACACTATTGGTAAACACCACCACCACTTTTTATACACAATTCGAGCAGGCGACCAATTCAGATATGGTATTAGACCGAGTTTAAGAAATGGCTTTTGATAGCATGAGGTAAGTTATAACAACAATGAACCTGCAAGCTAAAGAGACATAACATAAATAGAAAGGTAAGTAAGACATCTTGCAACGCAACTAGTGGTAGAATGAAGAGATCGATCACGTTCACGTTCCGAGGCTGAGAGTCGGGGAGCGTTGCATTGTTACATCACGCGCACTTTCTAACTGCCGACGACGTGCCATAGGATTTATATCGCCATAGCTTAGACTTTAATTAAAGTGCCCCTCTGACGGGAGTTGAGAACTGCGAATGAATAACATGATAACACTCCAGCGAGGTGAGGACAATGGAATTGTGCAACATCGTACACTTTCGATTTCGTTTAAATAATGATAGGTATTCTTTCGTTCGAACTATTTATCATCTTGCAATATGCAATGCTAGTGCTAGGATCGTTATTACCGTTTCGATGTATTACAAAACTGCATCAGAACAAAGGGGGTCGGTGTAGTCAGCTCGAATCCTAAATACCTAACGCATCGGAGCACAATCGAGGATGACGCGCCGCTATCGGAATGCTGATGTAGAATGCATGCGCATGCGCAGCACACACACTACGCTAGATAACTGGACCGCGGTGCGACGCCGCGCCGACCAGAGAGAGGGACTGCATCCGCATACAATACGACATACTCCTAAACAGAAAACTTCGCATTGCAATCTGATAAGTTGAGTGGAAAGATGAGACTGGCGGAAAAGCGTGAAGGTAAAACGAAGCTCGGAAGCGTTGCGAGTGTGTAAGATATAGAAAGCACTTTAGAAAGGAATCGAAGGTACGCCGTGACCCGCAGACGGCGAGGTGAGCGGCCTGCCTGTGCCTGCGCCCGCGCCGCGCGCCGCCGCGCCGCCGCCGGTGTGCTACGCGGTGTGGTGCGGCGCAGTATTACGACACCACGCGGAACTGACGGCCTTCGCTGTCAACCTTTTAATTACTCACTTTTTAGCATACTTCAATCTCTGTTGGGTGAATGCATTCTTTCCGCCGCTGTTACGCTCCTACGTGCCGCCAGTATTTCAAAGGAAATTGATAAAAAAAACATTGATCACAAAGGATTAGGCTGATGAGAGATAAAGTCTTTCGGTCTGACCTCGGAAGATGTTCATCAATTGCACGATGGCAGATGGGCAAACTGAATGAATACAAACACATTAAATTAAGCAAATACCATTAGGCAATCAATGTAATTTGCAAGATGACTGCTGCCATTAATGCGTTACGAATGAAAAGAAAATTTGAAATGAGCAACTGGTAATTGCCACAGGCAGTTATTGAGACGAAACGTTCGTAGAATTTCATTAGATTGTGCGCCTCAATACGTTCCAGAGGCGATCTCCAATCGACGTGGCCCCTCAATTGCCGTGAACGCACGTCTGCTTGGCGCTCGGCAGCCCGTGGCCGGGAGCTTCAATAGCCTAGTCTATAATATACATACCTACGTAACGTGGATAGTTTAGGCGATGAACTCAGCCGACAGGGCGATATTTAGTTAAGCGTTGCGAGAGCGAGGCCGCGCCGCCAGCTGACGCTCAGCTGTTACGCTCATCAGCCCCAGCCCGTGTTTTGACAGTCACACTATATCCTAGCACTGCTGCCATCGCAATCATTCTGCTCTTACATAATTATCTCTAGACAGATTTAGTTTGTCTGAAGCCATTCATATCAGCAACCGTTATAGAAGTGCTAATTTGGTAGTACCTTTCGAATGCAGTCGTGATCACCGAACGAGCTAGAAAGCATGACTTGTTAATAATCACGTGGGGTGGCAACTGGCTACAATCAGTGGATGTATACTAATAAATGATCGTTCGTTCACTCTCCCAACAAGGCTAATAAAAGTTACAATGAAGTCTGGCGCCGACAGTCGGCAACAAGCCGCGGACTCATCAAAGTCTCATTTCAATACTTTTGTATAATTGTAAATTGAATCATTCTGAGGTCCTATCCTCCCATGGGATTTATTATAACTTGAATAGCAGCTGTTAATACAAAACTATGATCTAAAAATACCATAAAAATGCTCATACCCTAAGAAAAATAAAAACTAATACACAGTCGGTCTTGCTCGTTACTAGGACTAATCATAATGGAGATTGCAGTGATGTACATACCAGAAACAAATCGACATCAAGTCACGCATTCATTCACATTTCACATACGCAAGGGCTGAATGCGCCTGAGCCATGCACAATTGGGCAGTCGACCACTATGTGTATGTTATGAGCACAGGCACTAGGCAGCCGAGAAAACAAATCTTGTAGCCGTAGGTAGTCTTTGCGCTTTATATTTTGCTAGACATAACAAAGATCTATCTGTCTATCGTCGCCACATGAGATAGGGTTATTTGGTACACAATGAACAAGTTTCGGTGATTGAACTTCGTATATCCATAATTAGATGAATATGGTATGTAAGCATTAAAAATTATTTGTCTGGTGCCTAGTTCTAAACTAAGAAATTTTAAGGAGTAAACATAATACAACATATGTCATAGAAATATAGAATACTAGCCGACCAGCTTCGCCCGGCGACGGATTTTCATCCTAACTTTCAACCCCAATTTCACCACCCAAGGTGTGGAATTTTTCAGAATTCTCTCTAAGCAGATGCCTACTTAATATTATGAAGATCTGTTGCCAAATTGTAGTCCGATTCGTCCAGTGGCTTGAGCTGCACGTGCAGCCAGGACAAACGATTTTAAAGGCATATATATGTAGATACACAGATTATCTACTACGCAAGTGATATAATAATATGCATATAATATTACCGATGTAACGACCGACATTGTTTTGTTATTTGCAAACCGGTATTTCTCGAGATCTAATGCGTATTAACTATATTTTTTTTAATTATCAAGTCAATTATGTTGCACATCAATCCGCCGCCGCGCCGTGCACACATGTCGTCATTAAAAAATAAAAGCAGCGATTTAAAAAAAAATACCATAGTTTAAGCAAATGTTGATGATTTTTTTGGTATAAATATTACGTCAAAATGATGTACAATTTTGGAGATATCGGGGCTTGTTTCGAAGTCTTTTCGGTCAATAATTGAATTAGGTCCAATTTTTTTTTCTTTACAATAGAGGCATATAATGAAAATGTATTCTATCATTATTGAAGTTGATGATATTTGTGAGACGAAAAAAAATATTTTGTTGGTCTATATTCAATAGAATCTACAAATTAGAGCTCCCAAATCACGTCTCCGTGAGTTTTTGTCTAAAACATGCATTGGGAGAATGATTATTAATTTATTACTGAATAAATTAAAAATTATCTAAAATTCGCTTTATTATTATTGTAGTAGATGAAACGAACTATTTTTAACAAGTAATTGTTATTTCAAACAACGAACGGATAACATGCAATTTCTACGAGGAAACAATTTCGCGGTTTTTTTTGTAATACGCCTCTTAACTACGCATCACAATTAGAAAAATCACTGGATATGGATAATTTTGACATGTATCTGCTTGGTAGTGGTTAAGACTGGAAGCCGAACCCAACAAAGTTGAGAAAAGGCTAGATAGATGATGATCTGCTAAGGATCTGATTGACTTTTGGCAACGATGAGTATGTTCAGATAGGCTACAAGCTACAACGTTTGAGAATAGTTCTGCCAAAATGTACCAACCCACATCAAAATGTCCCCCATTTTCTGAAGCAATTGTAATGATTTTGTATAGTAGACACAGTTCATTTTAAATACATATTATGTCCTAACTGAGTTAATAAAAGATTGTGGATTGGCTCATTATGGCAGTACCAAGTCCGTTTTATAATAATGTATACTTTAAAAAAGACGGACAAAACGGATTTATTCATGAGAAAGATGTCCTAAATATACATAGAGCACAGTTACATTTTTGCGTGTCGCGGTGTTCCTTCAAGTTGTTTTGAAGGCAGGTTGTTATTACAGATTCCGCACATTACGGTATAAGCTTAGACACAATGAGAGATATCAATCACCGCGGGTTTCGAGTATAATTGCGAACGTGTATAATTTGTAATGTAGAGAGCTCGATAAGCACGCAATGTTGATTGTATCGTGTCGCACATATAGAAGTAATGTCCGATGGTTGTTTGTAGCATTGTGAGCGACACAGGAAAACATGAGCGCTGTATGATGCGCCCCGCCGCCGGTAACAATGAGAAGTTTTTTTAAACACCGCGAGACATTATCAATTGTGGGTACCTACTTACATTAGCATATACGAGATGGCTCCCAATACCCGCCCATCTTGTCCTTTGTACGTACCTGCAGAAGTGAAAACAATTTTAGACTTAAGTTTGATATTTTATCTCATGCCAATCACCACATAGTGCATTTACTTATAAATGCTAATTCAAAAGATTATTTATTCTATTTTGGGTAGCTACAGATAATGTTTACAGGAGATCTTATGAGGAGCCTTCTAATCAAACCATAAAAGTACGTAATTACTCAATAAACAAACATACTGTGTGATAAATAAACAGTTGGAGTAAATAAACACAATTCATTTTATGTAAGTAAACGATGAAGCGGATCGTAAACATCTAAAAAGTCTGGAAAAGCCACAGCATCATTTGGCACGAGGTTGGAGATTGTTTTCGAGTGCAGGAGATACGGTTTCTGAGAATACGCTTCAAAGATAAGAATAACAAGTAAATTGTTTTTAAAAAACTATCGTAATCAGAACTCAAAACATTAAAAACCCAGTTCACAAGAATTATAATTGTTAGTTGAAATGATTTAGCTACGAATCGATTAGTGGTGTAGTAAAATGATAACAATATGCAGTAAAGTTCAATTCACGACAATCGTTCCTCTTAATCAGTGTTGGCATAACAATAATTCAAAGAATGGCTATCAGACAGACGTACACAACACACACAGTGTGTTCTGTATAAATTACGTCAGGGACACAAATCTGGTACATTACTCACTCAGCAGTTACGTCATATATATGTATACGAATGAATAGAAAATACAGATAAATTACAAAGACTTTCCCGCGTCGCGTCGGTCACACCAATTGTCAGAAAATGTACCGTTACAAAATAATGCAAAGTTACAAAATAATGCTACAATTTTACAATCATATTTCACGTTTCGCTGATCTTTTGTTTTTGATCAAAACTATTCGTGGAATTTTCCTAAAAAAAAACTTATCTCATTGTTAAAAAAATCAAGAAATTGTTCTACAAGCCACGTCTGCTCATTGGAGGCGTAATTCGGAAATATCATGTACACTTGGTATATTTTGTGGATGTGCGAGCAACGTTTTGATTGATATTACTTAGACTCATACAAAAATAAACGTTTCGCCTGCCAGGGTTATTTTATAAGAACTGAGACTTAACATCCGCCTAGACATAGACTCAGCTATTGTTGTTAGAGCAGAATTTTATTAATAATCGCATTAATCATCGTGCGTTCTAACGGTGAATGTTTTATATATCACATGTTTTCGGTTAATTCATCAGGGATTGAAAACAATAAAAGATAAGTTATTTTTAGCAACATGAATTACTTTTATCTTATTAATTAACATTCATCACAATCTAATAAGCTTTGGTATCAGCATTGCAATAATAAAAATTAAACTGAAATTACTACATTTCAATAAAAGCAGAGCCTGCAGTTCCGGTTAAACGTTTTCAGAATCAAAATGACGCCGCTCCGCGCCGCCACGGAAAACATTGAAACATCGAATAAATCATAACGAGTATCATGCAAAAAGGAACAATCAAGAAGTCTTACCTCTGCTTTCAGCTTTGTTATAATAAATGTCCTTGGGTTAATTTATTTATAATAACGATAATATTATGAAAAACGTGCTCCGACGTAAACAGTGCTGCCTATCGATGCTATTTACGTCAGGTCTGGAGGCAGGCTGGCCGGGCTCCAGCTGACGTGGGAGGCGCCCCGCCGAGCGCCCCCGACGCCCACGAACCCTTATCGATCGCACCCCGACCCCCGTCGCATCCCCGATGCACCACTTGTTACATCTCGCGTCGCGCTAATCATACTACGATTAAACCAGAAGTTTCTATTGAAAGATTCTGTTTTTCGCTACGAATAGTGATTTTTCAGTTGCGTGGACTGTTTCTAAACATTATGCATGTTAAAAAGTACGAGAATATACTAAAAGCTACTTTAGAAGCTTATTCCTACATATTTTTCGCAAAACAGATACTACATAATTCGTAGACTGAAATCGCTAGGCGATTTGTAGGCGGAATCAGTTTAGGCTACAAAATTGCCAATCTGCGATCAATTTTTATTGCAATCTGGCAACCACACATGCTTCAAAATTAAAGTATTTTAGAAATAGAGATAGTATAGAAAGTGTACGCGGCTTGGCATTTGGCCAACCGTTTAAAAATAGCTGATTGTTTACTTTGATAAAGAAATCGGTTTCAATATAGGTCTGTGTGATAACAGTCATGTTATACATGTCGATGGTCGTCTTTTGGACTATCTGAAGGGAATATTGCAATGTAGCGTAATATGAATTGTTTACATGTCTACATGAGCAAGGCCATGGGGAAAACACCGGTATCGTGCAAGTAACTGACTAACAAACTGTTAAAACGTCCCTTTCAGTTCAAACAGTAACAACAGTGTTTTGTTTGTTAACAAAACAACTTAAACAAATTACAACATAATTATAGAAAATACATAAAAGACAATACATTTATATTACATTAGACAATAATAAAATGTTGAAAATAAAAGTCTGAAAAACAACAATTAATTAATATTGTGATAGTGTTACCAAGTATTTTATTATTAATGACACAATTATTATAATCTAAATTACTTAATACACTATTGGCGATGTTAGTTACCATTTTTTTAATTAAAAATATTTTTTTCAATACACTTTTTCAAAAACAGGCTCTTATCGCACTACGATTAGGTTCAACATGCAATGTATTTCACATTCGTGTTTTTTTTTATTTATCTGCACTAGTGCGGAAATAAAGAAATTCACAGACAGGTGGCGCGCCCTCACCGTGGGGCAGGTGTGTGTGTTTTTCTTTTCACAAGTCCAAATTGGTTCATCTCCTATAATCGGCGGTTATTGTTTTTTTTTTTAAATCTCGGCAAAGAGATATGCGCCTTTACGGCATAAATATATTTTGAATATTTAAATTTTGTTTAGAAAAAGAATATCATAAGTAACATGATTATTCAAAGAAATATTTAGGCTGTTTAGAAGCTTCATACCTTTGCTTCTACTTCAACCTCCGAAAGCAAAGCGCGGAAAAAAGCAAATTTAATCAAAGTGCAATATCCATAACTCATCATTGTTGTTGTTACAAAGGCATGGTGTGAACAGGATTCGATGGCGTTTTAGATAATTGCCTTAATAACAAAACGTGCTGAGTGGCTTTCATGCAGTGCATGCGGGGAAAGTGTCATGAGGATGTGGTCGATGCGCCTCGTGATGCGCCCGATGCGGGGAGATCGTATCGCACACATCTGCCTGTTTTGACGTTAAATCGTACATTATACTATACCGCACCAGTTGACGTTTGCAGCGGTAAGCATGCACGACATCGACACCTAACGCAGGTGTATTCATGTATTTTTGCAAAAACAATTTCACTTTCGCTATTTTTACACAAGAGACAGACTTCTCGGTGACAAATAACAAAGATTATGAATAGGTAAGCCCAGATTATTAAAGTATGAAATTGCCGTTTTATAGTAATATGTAGATACTTTAAATTGACATTAAACCTTCATGGTGTGAGATATCCGAGTGAAATATTTTCTTACAATAAACCTATGAATTTTTCTTTAAAAAAATGTGCAACATTCGATTTTCGAATTTCAATTGTTTTTTTATTCAGCTTAGACGGAAAAGAATGCTTCGAAATACTTCGAAAATCCGAGTAATTTTTAACAGACTTCAAAAAAGGAGGAGGTTCTCAATTCGGTTAGTTTTTTCTTTATTGTGTTTGTTACCTCATGTCTGCGTCATTTATGAACCGATTTGAAAAATTCTTCTTTTATCTGAAAGGATATACCTACTTCCCGATTGGTCCCATAGAAATTTTATCAAAATCGGTTCAGTAGTTTGGTTTTTAAATCAAAATATCTGGTAAAAATATGTTCTCCAAGTAAAAGGAATTATGAAATTGATACTTGACAAGGCTTTGTGTGTGATACAACTAAAAAGGGTCAAAAAAAAAACTTTTTTTGCAAAAAATAACCGACCAAACTAAACACAAAAAAAAACTTTACTTTCGGAAGTTGGTGGCAAAAAAGTCAATGAAACAAACAATAGTCACCGACTTCCGAAAGTAAAGTTATTTTTCATTTTTTTTTGTGTGTGTTTTTTTAATCTGTGTTCCGACGCAGAAGTAACGCGGCAGAAACGGCTCGCAATATCAATGCTGCGTTTGGAGAGGAGACTGCTAATGAACGCACCGTGCGTTTTTGGTTTAAACGCTTTCGTAATGGAAAATTCGACTTGAAGTACGAACCACGTGGAAGACCGCCCACACAGGTGAATAACGCTGAATTGAAGGAGATGGTGGAAGCCGATCCGAGTCAATCTACTCAGGAATTAGCAGCATGGTTTAACGTTACCTTACCTACTATATTGACACATTTGCATCTTATCAATAAGACAAAAAATATGAAAAATGGGTGTGAAAAATGACTGATCTGCAGAAAGAAACGCGTGTTGAAACTTGCGCTGCCTTGCTGAATCGGTACAGAAATGAAGGAATATTGGATCGAATTGTGACATGTGACGAAAAGTGGATTCTTTACGATAACCCCGTTGACCCCAGGTCAAACGCCGCAACAGTGCCCTAAAGCAAAGCTTACCAATAAAAAGGTAATGGTAACTGTTTGGTGGTCTCTTCATGGTGTTATTCACTATAGCTTTCTCAGATCTGGTCAAGCAATATCAGCAGATGTTTACTGTGCCGAACTTCGAACAATGATGGCGTAAACTGGCAGTGAAACACCTCAGACTCGTGAATCGATCTTCACCATGATTGCTCCATGGATGACGCAAGACATCACACTGCCCGGGACACCGCCGTTGTAACTCTACAGGCCCTGCAGTTAGAAACCATACGTCATCCTCCGTACGCGCCAGACCTTGCTCAAACCGACTACCATTTTTTTCGTGATTTGGCCAATTTTCCACTTGGTAAAAAAAAATTCTTCCCAGGATGCCTCCTGGGAAGAATTTTTACACATAATACATAATACACAACACAACACACACAACACATAATGCACAGTACATAATGCTCTCATACAGTTTGTCGAATCTAGATCCCCAAAGTTCTATCGCAAGGGCATAATTAAATGAACTTCCGATTAGATGGCAGTAATGTATAGATAATGAGGGTAAATATTTTAATTACATAAATATGTTACAACTTGGAAAATAAACGAGTTTTAATTTTGCAGTATAAATCGGCAATTTCAAACTTTAACCCCTAATAAAATGATAATACTCAGATTTGGTGTCTTGCCTTATTTTTAAATAATGTAAAAGGAAGTTGTGACTCATTCAATTTATAAAGAAAATTTTAAAACTTGGCAACACTAGAAAGCTGTTTACATTTTTGCACACGTAAAATCCAGATTGGATCAACATATTGTTTTCTAGAAGCGTTTTCCTAAAGATCATGCAAAGCAGATTATGGTAGGTTAACGGGCGGGCGATATACCGGAATACACACATCATAATTATCTGAGTTTTTAAAATAGCCAAGCGACTCTGCAAGCTACATTTTTTCATATAAAAATCAGGTTTATACTACAGGTGCGTCCGATCCATAAAAGCGATTAATATTGCTAATGAATATAACAAACAACACACGAAAGCAATACGAATAAAGTAATTGAAACACTTTTGCTTTGTAAAATAAAAGTGTACGGACAGCAGAATCATCTTTATCCTTGGATATAATAATACGTATGTGATGCACATTCACACAGCATTCAGTCGCCATTGACGCACTCGCGCCAATTGCACCTCTGAGTTGTTAACAATCTGTTCAATCTCTACTGGCCTTTGTCGGATCATTTTCAAATCTGTCTGCAATTTTCTAGTTATTGGACCTAGTGCAATAGGGTTTTATTAGCACAAGTAACCATTAAACTAGGCTTAAAGATTTACAGGACCTCAGCGGCCACTGTCTCTACCTTTTAAGATTGTTGGAAATTAAAGGAAATTTCTCGTTTTTTACTTATTTAATTCTTCATCAAGTTTCAAAGAACGTGGTAAATTAAATAAATTAGTTGTAAGATCCAAGGGCAAAACAACAACAAGTTCTCCCTCGTCTCGTTTACAATCGACAGGTAAGTATCTTGCAGTAATAACGCACAAGAACCCGTCTGACATCTCGCCTCTGAGCGAACGAGGAAAATCCTCCACATCCTGTTTGTATGCACGAATGCGTTCACACTTCACATATATCTGTTTAAACTTAAAGGAAGGCTCAAGATTACAGTGTCGACAATAACTCCTAGATGAAGTCGTCATAGTAAGTTTACAATAAAGAAGCCGCGCCAACATTTTATTCCCTCACATGAACAGAATTCTAAGCCACTTCATATTGTGTTCCAAGATCCAATAGCGTTCGTGTACCTCAAGAATTTTAACGGATACATTGTCTGAAGAAAATGAAAATCTTGAAATATGTATTTTGAGTTATTTTGCAGTTCGCCGTTGACGTGTATTTATTACTTGGTGTACGACAACAACCTAGATTTGGTTTACAACAATTGTAAGAATTCTATATTTATCATCGTGTTGTTGTTTGTTTGTGAGTATTATTGAATCATTGTATCCTAAATAATAAATAGTTATAGGATACAATGATTCAATCTAGAGAAAAGTGGAACGGGAGTTCTCTTTCCACTTTTTTATATAGAGTTGCTAAGGACCAGTTTTTGAGTCCAGATCATCCCGTCATCTCATGTGGGTACTTACTTTATTACCATACCGTAATTCTTAGGGATTTGAGCTCCCTCCAAAGTTTCAGTATTTCTGTCTGCAAATTTACAACTCTTTTTGACCGACTTCAAAAAAAGGTGAAGTTTTTTTTTATTTTTTTATTTGTTAGCTCATAGCTTCGTCATTTATGAACCGATTTGAAAACCTCTTCTTTTATCTGACAGGAAAAATATTTCGATTGATTTCGCGATTGGTCCCATAGAAATTTCATCAAAATCGGTTCAGTACTTTGGTTTTAAATCAAAATAGCTGGAAAATATATGTCATCCAAGTAAAAGAAATTGCTAAATTGATACTTCACAAGGATTTGTGTGTGATACGATAACTAAAAAAGGGTAAAATAAAACTTTATTGCAAAAAAAATAAACGACTCCCAAAAAAACCACAAAATAACATTACTTTCGGAAGTCGGTGGCAAAAAGTCAATGAAATAAAAAATTGTCACCTTATTTTTTTGCAAAAAAAGTTATTCTCATTCCTATTTGCCCACCAATTTATCTCCACATTTTTTTTTCACCAAAACATCAAACGCAGTTTACTCAATTAATATGTGATGTTTTTCTCGCCTCTGAGCAACAAGAACGGAACAGTGACGGTTTTATCAGCGTTACTTACTACAAATAAATGTGAATCATTTGTTTAGTTCATACATTATCATAGTGACAGAAGGGCCCAAATAAAAACATGTAATATTGTGTGTGCGTTCGGACTGTGATTCTCTTTCATAAACGGTTAAGTTCTCGAGACCTACCTTATTTACAACATCGTTCATAATAAAGTCACGCAGACCCTCATTCATAAACAATATAAGACATTAATGTGGCAATCAAACAAATCATATGTCACGACAGCAAAATAGTCGTATAAAATCGATTAGTATTGACTAAAAGGGCTTTTAATCAGGAATATTACAATTTGAGCAGTACTGAGGTTTTGCTGACCGTACACGCGCGGTCAATGTTCGCAGTGGCCAGCATCGCGCCCGGCCGGGCCCCACGCACACACTATTGCGAAAATAATGCAGCAAAATACTACGTCACGCACTGTTTTGGGTATATTTTTATAGTCTATTATGTTCGCATGCGTGTAAGTGAGCCAAACGTGGAAACGCTTTTGTTTTGGATAGTTATGGCGGCCTTTATTGTAAGTTACACGATATACATTGTCGGCATAACGTAATAGATACCTCGTGACTGAGAAAACATCTGTTATGTTTATGGTAGATTGTGAAATGAGATAAATAAATACAGATCGTGATAAATTTGATGAAGAGATTAGTGAACTCTAGTGAACGAGACAATGCTAATCGTAGAGAGAGATCGATGACATCTGTGTTCAGATGTTTTTCGTAGTATTAATTTGAAGCTTATTTGTAGGGCGTCACGGTCAGAGGTATTTTCGACGCAAATGATAAGAATATTTATAGTACTGGCAGCTTCTCACTTTAATTTTTGAATATTTTCAAATAATCGTGTCGCAAACGAGTTGTGGTGTAGGGCTTGGGGCGGGGCGCGCGGGTTGCGGGGCGCGGGGTGCGCGGGACGCGGTGCGTTCAACGAACGTCCGCGGGCCGGCACGGGCCCAAGGTCGGCGCGTTCACTCGCCCGCCACACCACTCCGCCACCATCAACCGGCTGCCAACTAAGGGTTTTATTTTACCCAAGATTTTGCATTATTTTTAGCCCACAACCTTGTATGATTGCCCTGCGCTACTTGTCTTTAATCCTGAACGTGCATGCCGCCCACATTCCTCCGCACACGATTAAGTATATTTTTATCATAAAAATAAACAATTCCAAGTCCAAGTAAACAATTCGTGCTAAATAACAATCAAACAATTTCATAGATTTACTGTAAACGGTCCACGCGTGTTACCAAATCTGCGCAGACATAAGTAGAAACAGGTTTCGAGCACTTTTTTCTTTATTTGTAGTAGTTCAAATATAATGTAATGGCCCCAGTTGCCTGTTACACGTGTAAACTATTTTATTGGTTTTTAGCTGATCTATCGAAAATATCGATTGTCATCTAAGTCAGTCAGGTCTTTTGGGCCGGATGTTTGTGCAACGTGCAACTCATGCATAGTTTCGACACACTAAAAGTGAAGGCTGGTGACGCAATCTTTTAATACGAGTAGTAAGTTGCCAACGAAGCATTCACGTAAAAGTACAAGAATCTCAAATGGTAATTAAATATTCGGTATGATAATGGCAAATAGCGTTATCCAACGAAGTTACGTAATGTTTTAGTTGGACCGTCTTATTCGGCCGGTTTTCATCAGCATTTGTATCACTACCTATGCATAGGTACATTTACTACGAGCCGTACATAAAAGATCTCACATAGATAGCAAGCAGCAGCGGTTTGAGCAGTGAAAGTTTCTTGCGAATGGAAAATCGAACATAATCATGTGATTATTTACGACGCTAACTTTCAAGTATTTCTTTGAAATGCGAACATAAAAAGGTATAATTTTGATTATTTTCAGTGTCTGAAGTCCCGCCTCTATAACCAGTGTGTTCTGCCCACAATGACGTACGGTGCCGAAAAATGGACGCTCACGCAGGAGACTGTACAGACATACACCCGTATCTATAGTCAAGTTAAAGTAATTACTTTAGCTTAAGCAATTACTTGTGCAAATTTTTTTATGCAATAGACAAGAATTTAAAAGAAGTAAGTACTGTCCAAGAAAGCAAAGCTAAGAATTCTAACTGTTTACAGTTCTAACTTCAACCAATTATTAAACTACATAATAAAAATCGTATCTTAAAAAATGACATTTACTCAAGTAAACACTTTGACTTGTTTATAGATACGGGGGTTAGAGTTGCACAGAGAGCCATGGACCGTTCCATGCTCGGCATAAAGCTGATAGATCGAGTTCCTAACGTCGTAATCCGAAGACGTACAAAGGTTTCCTACATTGGAAATCGCGTTACGGAACTCAAATGGAGTTGGGCAGGACACCTAGCAAGGCGCGATGATGACAGGTGGACTAAGGCTGTCACCGAATGGCGTCCAAGAATAGGGAAAAGAAAAGTGGGTCGTCCGGCGGCGAGATGGGCAGACGACATAGTTGCCATTGGGGGAAAAACCTGGATGAGGATGGCACAGGACCGTGGAGATTGGCACTAGAAAAGAGAGGCCTGTACCCAGCAGTGGGGGATTTCAGGCTGTGGATGATGATGATGTCACGTCACTCAAACATTAATTTAGTAGTTAAACGCAAGTTATTTTACTAGGTATGGTGAGCAATGTTACTAGACTTACCAGTGTTGTCGTTATCCGAGGATAAGATTATAAAGCTTATCAGTTGTTTATCATCACACGCATGCTCTAGAAGCTAATGGAGGTAAACGACCAATATAGTGGCGATACTGGCTAGGAAAATCTGTAAACAACATATCTACCAACGAAAATGTACCAAAAGATCCTGGATAAGCACCGATCCAATCTACCAACTTCCTTCGGCAAAGACTGCCAGTTCAGGACTTTAACAAAGCTATATAGTTTACCACTCCTTTTGAGACCTTATTTTTTGCTGATATTTACCAGGAAACTACTATAATACGAATACGAATTACTAAATTAAAAAAAAAAATTGTTAACCAAATAAGGAAAACAGTATGATTGCCTATTCAATAAACTATACCTACCTTTCTGTACTTATACTAGTCACTTACGTAAAATATAGTTTACATAACACAAAGATGTGCTAGAGATCGATTTTACTTTTTGTCTTGATTATTGTCACGCTATGAAATAAAAAGCGTGTTTAACGCCACGAAGCCAAGCATAGTGTTATTAAAATAACGAAGCATTTTCGTCCCACACTACATAAAAACGTTGTGCAATATTTGTTTATGAGCAATGTAAGATTATTTTTCACTACTTACTCATGCAACACTGCTAATTATGTCAATAACAACATGTTGACAGCTGTCACATGAAAATTTGGCGGAAAAACTATACAATTTGCTCACAATGCTAAAATATTAAAATAAACAGAAAAATGACATTCTTCCTACTAAAGATTAGTCTGAAGTGATGCTTGATTTTCAACCTAAACAATGTTTGACCATAAATGCAAAACAAACGTGTTTCAGACAACTAGACAAAATCTAGTGGTCACAATCGCTTCACTAATTGCTGCTCTATTGTCACTTCTATTTCTTTTCCTCTCGTTCTTCATAAAAAATCATTAGTTACTAATTATTGATATTTAAAACATACCGCTCGTTTATTATAAAAAGTTTTGTAGTTTAAACTGTAACATATAAGTATATGTCACATAACATTTATTCGCGTTTCGAGAGCCCATTGGCAGACCGCGCCCTGGCCCGGTATGCTATTGCGAGATCAGCCGCACACGTGTCTACGACAAATTGGTACTTACTAACACCTAAATTGTGGCTATAGTAATAAGTGGTACAGCTGCGTCACTCCAAATCATGGAGAACTGTGAACTACCCACAGCCTAAGTTAATCTTTGTCGCGCGTCCATTATTTGACTAAGGGAAAAAGAAACAGTAAACATGATTCAAATCTAGACGAAAAAATTGGACCTTTGGAAAGCAAAAATCAACAACATTAAATGTCTATGATACACAGCAGTGCAATGAAACGTCCAACAAAATGACGCCTCTAATCTACGACGAGTATAATAAACACACAGTCGTCATCATTTCTAGTCGTGCAAGCCTACCACCGATAATTTTCTTCTTCTGCAAAGCAAAGCGACTGCGGCGTTAGAGAAATTCCTCGAGTATTCGGTTCAACGGCCGCGCTACGCCGTGAGCGCTTTGCGCCTGTGTGACTGAGTGAGCGGCGCGCGGCGCGGACGCACACACGGGCCCACACCCGTGCCTCTGCAAACATGACAGAACCGTTACCCGCTATCCTCTACCTATACATCATCTAGCAATGGTCTAACCAGTCCTCAGCATACGTCACAAATGTCATTGACAATTCACCCGAAAATAATTGAATTCTTATCAAAGGACCAAAAAAAGATGTTACATACAACAGTGGTATGGTGCCTTGAGGCAACAATGTTGCTACTGAATGAAACAAAAGGATGGCAAGTAACTTGAAGTGGATGATCCACAACAACATCAGCGGTAAAGTGCAATGCAACCCACATAAGAGTGCGACCACGTCGGTATGCAACACCGCGGCTGCGCCAGAGAGAGGGGAGGCTAGCCGCGGAATGTGATTATATCTCTTCAAGATTTCATCACTAACACTGACGATCATATCTTCATTCACCTTACAAAATTTAGCGCAACGCTATTAACAGCGGCGTTGATGAAATGCATTATGAAAGTTGCAGAGCAAAATTTTACTTTTTAAAGAACTAAAACTCAAATGCTACTCAAGGCTATCTGGTACAACAGGAAAGACCGCATCTTGCATCGCAAGATGACATCCTAACCGATTTACTGGTAATTGAAAGTAATTCAATTTAGAATGAGTGTTTATTGCGGCTAATAGTGTTGTCCGGTAAAACGAAAGGCGTCTACTGTGAGTGACTATCATATTCGTTACAAAACAGAAGAGATTTTATCAGATGAAAAAGCCTTTACTTTCATTTTATAATAGTTGCAATTGCCCGACATAAACCACACTTGATTGTAGAATCTGTGCCATTACAAGACTACCGTCCTAGATTACCAAGTTTAGGCTGACACCTAATGTTATTCCTACTTCCTTATTTATTATTTAAATCACAATGATGAAATCCGTCTGCACAAGAAGTTGTATTGTCCTGTTGACGAGCTAATAGGGGTTAAAATATGAAATTGCCGTTTTATAGTAATAGATATTTTGAATTGATATAAAACCTTCATGGTGTGAGATATTCGAGTGAAACCTTTTTTATATTATACCTATGAGATTTTTCTTTAAAAAAATGTGCAACATTCGATTTACGAATTTCAATTGCTTTTTTTTTATTAAGCTTAGACGGAAAGGATAGATACTTCGAAAATCCGAGCAATTTTTGAATACGAGTTCCGATGCGGACCTAACGCGGCAGAAACAGCTCGCAATATCAATGCTTATTCAATGCTGCGTTTGGAGAGGAGACTGCTAGTGAACGCACCGTGCGTTTTTGGTTTAAACGCTTTCGTAATGAGTAACGCTGAATTTAAGGAGATGGTGGAAGCCGATTCGAGTCAAACTACTCGAGAATTAGCAGCATAGTTTAACGTTACCTTACCTACAATATTGACTCATTTGCATCTAATCAATAAGATAAAAAATATGAAAAATGGGTGTGAAAAATGACTGATCTGCAGAAAGAAACGCGTGTTGAAACTTGCGCTGCCTTGTTGAATCGATACAGAAATGAAGGAATATTGGATCGAATTGTGACATGTGACGAAAAGTGGATTCTTTACGGTAACCGTAAGCGAAAAATGCAATGATTGACCCCAGGTCAAACACCGCAACAGTGCCCTAAAGCAAAGCTTACCAATAAAAAGGTAATGGTAACTGTTTGGTGGTCTCTTCATGGTGTTATTCACTATAGCTTTCTCAGGTCTGGTCAAGCAATATCAGCAGATGTTTACTGTGCCGAACTTCGAACTATGATGGCGAAACTGGCAGTGAAACAGCCCCGACTCGTGAATCGATCTTCACCATTATTGCTCCATGATAACGCAAGACCTCACACTGCACGGGACACCGTTGTAACTCTACAAGAGCTGCAGTTAGGAACCATACGTCATCCTCCGTACTCGCCAGACCTTGCTAAAACTGACTACCATTTTTTTCGTGATTTGGACAATTTTCCACGTGGTAAAAAATTTTCTTCCCAGGAGGTAGTACAAAATGCTTTCATACAGTTTATCGAATCTAGATCCCCAGAGTTTTATCACAAAGGCATTTATAAATGAACTTCCGATTAAATGGCAGCAGTGTATAGATTATGATATTTTGATATTAAGATTATGATATTATAATATTAGATTATGATATTATATATAATATTAGATTATGATATTATAATATTTTGATTAAATAAATATGTTACATCTTGAAAAAAAAACGAGTTTTAATTTTGCAGAATAAATCGGCAATTTCATACCCCTAATATTTCATAATGATCGCATACTTGCGTTATCTATTAAAATAAATTATCTATCTAATCTCGGCGCAGTATGCACATAGTCATAACCGGTTGATTAACTCATGACTCGACTAGGTCTTGGAGTTAATCATATCATAAATTGCAAACAGTATAAAATAACAGTCTTATGAGCTAGACAATGTAAACCCATAATAATTCTATTTGCTTATTTTTTATTCGATAAAGAAGATGGAATCGTCGCCCATTGCAACATAAAACCTTGGCGCAAGGAGTCAGAAATTAACGAAAATACAATTTAAGTGTAATTTTCTAGACTGGCAACTCATGTGACATTTTGAATCAGAAATTAAAAGTTGTCTATAATGTCAAGGACCCGCGTGGCAAACTACCTAGACTCGGCACTGGTTTGTAAATCGATTCGAAAAGTACGTCGTAGTGTCCGCGTAGTTTGGATTACTTACTTATTCAAAATGTGATCTTTACAAACAGTTATTCAGTAACGAGATAATCTTTGTCAGTTTCGGCAATAGGTAGGTTTTTACCAATAAAAAAAGGTCACGCAAGTATCTATTGGTGCTGTATGTAAACAATAAGACATGATACCAATTCTGAGAATTTACACAAAGGAACGTGTTTTAGCTATCTGAAACGAGATTAAAGGTCACCATGATTGTGTGAATTTGACCCAAGAACCGGACACTACGCGATAATGAATTTGGTGGCTTAGGTATTGTTGCGAGCAATATGGCTTTGCTAAACTGTAATTTAATTAATATCATTTGAATCAGCTAGCTGTGTTTGATTTATAGAAAATGTTTGGATTTTGAACTATAAATAACATGTGTGCGACAAACAGCCCTATGCGCAGCTAGACAAAAACAAGTAGTCACACCGAGTACAAAGATCCGTGGGTAGTCTACACTATATAGTCACCTTTAAAACGAAATTGTAGAATACGAAAGTTTTACAAGGTACCTGAATCTTGAAACCTAACCTTTTTGCTCAAAAAGTATAAAGAAAATAAAATCTTGATCTTCCTTATGTTTCAAATTTTGCATTCCTACGTCGAGACGGATGAATCATTCTGTAAAGTATGGTTGGGTTAGATTTCCAACCAGACAGCAGGGACCTTTAAAAGGTAGTCATTGCAACAGGTATACAACACGTCATGGATTAAAAATGTCAGGCCTCTCGTTTATATGTATTACTTTATAGATACACCTAAAAAGTTCGTTGTAGATTGTGGGTCACACAGCGGAAGCGACGACGGACGTGTTTCGAAATATAGCACGCGCTATCGAACTCATTATACTCATTATGTGAGATCACGAGTAATGTCACTGAGATAATAATATATCAAGGGTTTACAGGGCCCCTTGCGCGGGCCAAGGGACTGTTGCCAAACGCTGTGGGACTTTGCTTATCAATTGATAATAGATAGGTACAGAGGTCAGAATTTAGATTCCTCAGTAACAAGCAAGTTTTGTTTCAACTATGATTATTAGATATGTAATAGCTAGTATTTTCCAACATAAAACTAAGCGTTTGTAACTTAATTTTTTTTCCATAGCCTATAAGTAGAGTAAAATATAGTCCTTACACTCCCTAGATAACATTGTCTTATTCCATTTGACTTTTAGTCACATTGTAAATTATGGCAACCCTTTTCGATTTTTTCCGGGGAAGAACCCAACTTATGCGTCATATTGAGTCAATAGACATTCCCTTGTATTTATTTTGTAAAATTATTTAATTTCTATGTACCTATTGAAAAATTACACATGAATGCATTTTGTATCCAAACAAAAACAAAAAAAAACTCGCTGTTTTGTTCATTGTATGGTGCTTACTTAGAATCACAGATTTGTATCAATGTGCTATTGAGGAAAAACGGTTTGGTTGTGAAACGGGTCGAAGTATCAACAGGGACCATACCTAAGTGTAGCATATTGCTTACAGATAGCCTTTGTGGAAATCGTTTGTGTAACACGCAATAAGTGTCATCTCGTTTGAAACGCACACGCTCATATTTCTTCATACATTAAACGAAGCTGGTTAAACATATTTACGTGTGGGCATAAAGAGACTTGCGCCGTAATGTCAATCAGCGACGCAATTTATAGCCCCGTCCCAGCGTAATTTCATGTATAAAACATAGACTTCTGTTAGTAGACTTAGTTGAAAATGTGTAATGGTCATTGCAGTAGAGGCAGCAAGCTTCGAGTCACACTGACATTGCGTATAATCCGGCATTCCATATGGAATGCGGTCGCTCGACCGCTCGACCGGCCGCGCACCGCCCCGCGCCGCTCACCTCCATGATTTCTTACCCACTCGCTTCCGTCTACCATATGGTGTAGTGGGATAGGACTGAATCTAACAAGAGTCTAATAAGTTTCAAACCCTCGAAAACCCAAAAACAAACCAGATATGCTCTAAATTGACTCACGTAGACTTGTTTTGTCCAGTTAAAGCGTGACATCCTCAGAATTAAGTGCGTCGAAACAACAGGTCTTGTAACGTGACTAGGATGTACATGCTTGAATATAATTATGCAGAATTTGACGTGGCTATTAAAAAAGAAACGAATCTTCGTGGCCGACCACATAGCTACATTGTATACAATCCCTGATCTTCCGGAACGTTTCGACGAGACGATCGCCACGTAGCGGCGAATCAAACAAACGTCCCGTCAATTGAACAATATTTGCAGAATCAGAAATTTCACTCACCTTCGCGAAAAGCCGTCGATCGTTAAAAATATCCACTCGACTCGATCGCACAGATAATACGGTTATCGTCCGTACAACACAAATATTCACCACACCAAAACGACAACATAAATAAACGCGGGAGGAGCCGCCGACACCGGCACGAATCGCTCGCAGCCGACGTACTCTTCGCACTGATCGAAATGCAACTCGGAAAAATGCACAGGGCGGGGTTGTCGAATGTCATAAACGGTCGGTTACAGAGGTCGGACACTCGCCGTTCGGGCTCGGGAACATGAAATACACCGGCGCATAACGCAACGCCGCTCAGCGGACTGACAGAGCGTCGGAGGGAGAGACGCGGCGCGAGGAGAGCGGCGCGCGCCGGCCGCGACGTGGCCGCCCGCACCGCGGCACCCGCCCGGCCGCCCGGCGCTTAGCAACGCCAGCGCGACGACGACGCCGCGGTGCCGCTGCGAGACACCCGTCGGCGACCTCATGTACGACATACCTCCTTGAACGATACATCTTGTGTCACCCGCTTGTCTCACTTAGGTGATATTACGAAGAAAATCCACTCCAATCCTATGTTAAGGTTGAAAGAAAACAATACGCAACCTAGCCGATGAAGGAGATAAAAAGACTGTGATTGAAGGGATGAATATTGCAGATGACGGGGGACGGCTGTTATGACGTCTAAGAAATCTCTCAAGATGTTAAGCTTTCAACTACCCACACAATAACATTTTAGACCTACCACCTACTGCTGAATATACTTTCTTCTGCATATTGACTTGATTTATTCATGTAGTGCCTGGAAAGCTGGGTATATATGGTATCATCTATGGTAACAATAACCAGTAGTGAAAAGCCACCAGAGAGTAAATTAGAAAAGAAACTTCACAGATGCCTAATCAACATCAACATTTATTCTCTCATTGTAACGGGCTGACTAGTTTCAACAAACATCCATCCATCATTATACTAGAATATAAAGATCTAGTCTACGAAAGTCATAGTGCTTACGAGTGCGTGACTGATACTGGCATGGCCACCATCAGGGATTTTAATTTGTCTCCAAAAATATCATCCCAATTCATTGACCCTCAACTATACTCGATATCCGAATGTGTCGGTCACTGGTTCAAAAGTTATAAGGGTTTATAGGTGGCCGATCTGTAGAGAATCTGTCCAGCTTGGCCACATTTATATCTCAAAAACTAGGGCACTCGTAAAACTTCTAATGACACTGCTTTTCACGATAACTAGGACCAGGACCCTAGGGATAGGACTGCTTTTAACAGACCCAGAGGCCGAGCGCGCATGAGTATTGTTCTCCAAGATCCTAAAGACAAATGGGGACCGAATAAACTATCTTAACACCAAATGTTACATCAGACATTCGCGTACCAGGCTATGTAAACAGTTCCTGTTCTATCCTACAATTACTGCACTTTCTTTCCCATTGTTAGCGTGATGAAATCAGTTTTACTATCTCTAGCGATCGAGTGAGATTGGCGAGGCGCGGGGTAGCGGGGCGGGGGTATCCACGCTTATTAGTCGCGCACTTGATGCCGTCCCGGTACTTTCACCCATGCAGGTACTTAGCTGTCACTCATGGACATGCAATCAGAACTTCTTTTCACGTATGTCACCGTCATCAAACAGGTTTCATGGAGCCGGCAGAAATAAAACTACCATTCAGAATTTATCGTTCTTTTTTAATACTTCTCATCTTTAGAGATCACAGAACGGACTGCTTATCTTTATATCAACAACATGAGTCACTTACACCTAGTATTACAATTATTATTTACTCACAAAGGCTGCCTCTGTACACTGCACATGATTTTGTAAGTGGTTGACATGGATTGGGCATTGAACAGAGATCCGACATATTTTTTCTGGATAAACACAAGTATGAGTATGATTGTATGCGTGTCCACTGAGAATTAAGCAGACAACACCAATATTACGACGAAAATGCGGGTAAATCTTAACCTTTTGAACGCCATTGTCTCATATACGTGACAAGTAAGCGCGTGCCCTGTACGCCAACGACACAAATATGTGACAAAAAATGCGATGCACTATAACACGAAATAAACAATTAAATCACTACTTTTGTGTGTTTTGATTTGTATACCTTAAATATTTAAGCTCTTGTCTTGTCTCTTTAATATTTTTGTTTGTCGATAAAGTTTTAAAACACCTATTCTTTTTGTAGGTAATTTTTATGTGTGCGGTGAATTTGTGGCTTGGCGTCGAGGGCATGCGCGTGCGTTTATGTTCTGGCGTTCAAAAGGTTAATAAATCCGATAACCGGATAGTTTGAATATTTACGACAAAGTTCACGGAGAAAAATTATGTTCTATGGGTTTTATTATAATAAATTTTAACATTACTATTTCCACATATGTATGTGCTAAAAAGATGTGAAGAATATATTCAGATCTTCATATTAATATTACAGTTTAACTTCATTGCTAATCCGGTACTTTCGGGCATTACATTACTGTGTATATCTTGTCTAATCAGTACATTCACATCATAATATCTAAATACACATTACTGAATGTAAAAAAACTTTACAATCTTTATAAAATTTTGACGAAAATAAAACTTAAAATAACGACTTAAAAACGTTTAAACGTAAGCAGGGGGGGGGGTGCTATACAATTGTTCGGGGATACATTTAATTCGGCAACAACAAGCAATTACTTCACATCGGCTTGCATTCTGTCGTTCGGAATCTACCATAGCTGAATCAAGTTCGGGTCGGCTCGACAGAAAGCAAGCTGAGTCAAGCGACATCTATATATCACATTAGATTTTGCTGGCTGTGCTGACCCGAAAATATGTGCAGCACCCCGAAAGTTTATCTTATCATTAACATAATATAATTTGCAGCTTATAGCCATGGATGCCACGCGGGGTCCATTCGACAAAGATTATCATGACTATTAGCTGCAGTTACTAGCGTCGCCACCTTACTATCCGGTCCATCGAAATTCGCCATAGAGTTAAGGCGGTTCATGATAACTGTGACTGCTTTGTTGACCATGTTGATAATAGTTTCGTTGTCCATTTCAACAGGTTTGTTCTGCTCTGTAGAAGCCCCTGGTGTTGGTAGTCCCGATTTGTCTTCTAGACGTTTTCTGTAGCCGGTGACCATTTCGTCGCGTAGGATTGTGCGTAGGATGGACTGGATCTGGAAAGAAAACTTTGTTAAAGCACATTTTTTAATTGGTGTAATTAATTATCTGGGGAAACTTCTCTAGAAACAATTTTAATAAGTCGCTTTTAGAGCTTCTTTGTGACCACAAAGTTATTGTAAACTAAAAAATGGTTTTTGTATTAAGAGCGTTTACGTCTATCGCGCGAAGTCAAGTTTAGGTAATTCAATGCATTTTTTACACACACAGAAGCGCGCGTGCCTGTGTGTATAGCGCTGGCGCGCTCTCGCGCGCTATAGTCAAACTAACCCACTATGATCCGTTCGAGTGCAATTGTTGTAGTAAAATTTAATTTGAATTTGAACGTACACGGATTACTAAAGTACGAGTGCATAAAATAAGTATTCAATAATATATTGCAAGTATAGCTATAATTATGATTAATATTAAAGTCGTTTTTTAGTTATTCAAACATGAATTTGTTGATCTAAACTTTAGAAAGAAACCGAACTTCGTTAATTATTATTGATTTGTGACTGATTAATAAATATTTCTTATTCTATTCAAATAAATCACTTTATACGGATTTACTTACGTTTATTTTATATTATATTTTAACCTGACGCGATGTTCCTCTTAGTGACACCTCTTATGAGGGAAATACAATAGGTTGGCGTTAACTTTAAAAACAATTTATGTTCTTATTTACAAAAAAATAAGTAAAAGTTTTAATAAATAAAATTCGTATGTAAAAAAATTGGGTAGATATTGGTTGTCACTAAAAATATTGTCAATCATCAAAAATAATAATAAAAAAATTTAATCATCAAAGTACCAAGATTTTGTAATCACACTATAAACGTCCGCTATCCTTCGAAGTACGACTAAGGTCAACTCGGGTCAGGCAGAGCGCCGAGCGACATGTCCTCTCTCTAGAAAGCCTCGCGGCGGTCTGATTTGAAATTGCTCGCGCGCAGTGATTTATAGTAGTTTTCAAATATTTATAGAAAAATAATCACTGTAAATTATTTGAAATTTCAAATTGGATGTTTTAAAGCATATGTTCTTCTATTATATTATGCTATTATTATATTAAATCAAGTAAGATATATCGGTGAAAAAATCATTTTAATTCCTTAATATTTCACATTGTTTGAACTTTAATTTCTTATATAAAGAAACCTAAATCAAAAAATTTTCTTCCCCAACTATATTCCTTAGGATCTTAGCAATAGGTAAAAAAAAATCTAATTAGGTTTGCCAGTGGTTTCCTATAATTAGAGCGTCGAAACTGACGCTAAAAGGGAAATTAAGAAAACCTCTGTTGAGTTATCTTGATACAATTTACCAATACTCTATTAATTGAAATATTTTTCTCTCCAACTATTGAGACAACGAAATTTCCTAAAGTTATTAGTAATTATCATTTTTGTAAAATAAAGGGTTGATGGTATTAAAGGTTTTGAAAAGTACTGTTTTGGAGTCAAACAGCGCATGGACGGCGTAAACGCTCTTAAACTATGCAGAATATTCATTAATGAAATTTTATGCATATAATAAATAAACGCACAGGAATTTCAATGTTGTGATATGTCGCGATTGCACCCGTGAAAAATCGGAGCGGCTCGCTAGTCTAATTATGGTATAAAACAAAAAAATATGTCTCTAAAGACGTTTTTCTTCATTTGTCGTCCTCGTAGTTTACCTTAGTGGTACTTTACCTTGAAGTTGGGTGTGACAAGGCATCTCGCGATGGATATAGCCGAAGCCGTGAGGGGTCCCGTGATGCCTATAGTTGTCAGGAGCTCGGAGATGTTCGGCGTCAGTCGGAAGGGCACTGGCCGGTTGCAGTCCAATTCACCTGTGTACACAAGCCATATTAGAATCCATTCACAGTAAAACAATGAGGCTTATCAGTTACCAGAAGAGTACTGAATTTTTTCAGTATAGAATACAAATTCAGTATAGAATACACACAAAAAGTATAGAATACAAATTCTTACCCCAACTTTTTCATAACTGAAACTCAACTGAAACTTTATTAACCAAAAAGCCAACACGAACAACACCAAAGGCCCTATGCAAAATCAAAAAGTCTCATACCTGTCGCATCATCAACGTCGAATTTATAGTAGGAGACGTTGAGTAGTCCCGAATCCTGATGGACGTACATCATGTCAGGGTTCAACCTCGTGAGATGCAGGACATACTCTGCGAAGCTGGCCAGGGATAGTTGAAGAGTCAGCATCTTGCGGAATGTCCAATAGTCTGTAGGCGCGGAGAATGTCGCCGCAGCCCATTCGCGCAGCATGCCCTTTGGCACCATTGTCGCTTGCACCTAGATTGTGAAACGTTTGATTAAATTATTGAGTGCAGGTGCGCCGTGGCTAATTGCTTTATAGTCTGTTTAGAATAGTTGAGATTATGCGGAGACATGTTGTTTTAGGCAATTGTATGTTTTGAATCATTATACTTTGCTAATTGTTTTAATTATCTGCTTGCTTTCGCCCTCTTGTCCTTATCCCTAATAGTCAGAGGTCGGTGTAGCATGATTTCGTCATCACCTACTGAGCCATGAAGAATAAAATAGTCACCTCCCTCGGTGACTACTGCTAAACAGCCTAAACCACTATGTCTAGAAACATAAAATTTAGCAATTCCTTCGTTTACCATGGTTGGGCAGGTTTTTTGAAAACGCAATAAAGGGGATAAAAAGGGGAAGAAAATTTGTAAGGAGCTTAATCGTTTTATGCAGACTGGTGCTCGGCTTGTAACAATATAATAATACGAAATACTACAAAACTTACTTCACGTAAAATGTCCCTTAAAACTTGGTGCGAAGCTTGTGAACCGCGCGCTTGGACGGCCGCGAGTCGTTCATAATAACGGGCGACAGGAGCATCGTATTCCACTCCCCTACAAACGAGGCAAAAACATTGTATAGATAATACAATTAACGGACTCGGAACTCGGTATGCAATGGGTCCATCCACAGACCAACCTAGGTGAGCGCGGCTTAACTTGAAGATCGACTGTTATTATCGGCTGTTATTAAGCCACGAGCTCTCCAGCTGGCTTATGCCATTCTTGGTATAAATTAGAATGATCTCTCATAGAGAGAAAGGCTGTGTCCCAGCCGTGGGACCATTATATTTAAGATATAAAGATGATTATGATGCAACTTCGTTAAATATTTCACATATTATATTACGTTATATCAGTATTTGTCTATAAGCTTCATCGTAAAGAACCTACCTATTAACGCATTCTGTTCGGTATATCTCCAGCAGTGATACCGAACTGGGGTTGTCCTCCACAAGTCGCATCTGCGGCGATACGGAAACGACTCGCGGTACAGTGAAGTGCAAAAATCTTCTCGATGTCTCTTTTTGTTTGCCTAAATAATGGTTCAACATTCGAAGTAGCTGTAAGACTCGTTCTTCTCTCCTTGCGTCCCCTAGTCCTGAGTCGTTGACGACTAGGTACGGGTATATCTTGCCGTTGTGACCGCGAATGTACAGTCTCCGCGCGGAAGTGTTGTGCTTCTGTACAATTTCAACGCGCGGCATGAATCTTGCAATCCGAACGTGGTAGTGAGTATGTTTCGGCAGCAAAAACTCCCCAGGGAGTTCCACTTCTGCTGTCTTCAAGCTAAAGTTGGACAAGAACCTACACTTCTCTTCAATGAGGAATGATCTGCAAGAGTAAATATGAACGTTAAGTATTTTGCATTGATTGAGTCTCAACCTTTGTTAGTACATGATCGCCTGAAGTGTTATCGTGAACCCGAAAGCTACTGAAGTGAAGAAAGCACTAAGCCAACCAAAACCCTTTCTAGAACTACGCGATGAGGTTAGCTCGAGCGTGACAGTGTTGCTAAGGACTAGATAAGATGGACGGCACAATCGTGATAAAAACTCCACTTTATTTACCTTAGCGGGGAGTGCTCAATGCCTGACTGAACTACTTACTTGGGCAAAATCTTTGTCTTTGCCTCGAGTATCTTGACCCATTTTCTTAGTTTTTGTATAAGATTTTGTAATTTCATAGCGTTAGGCTGCGAAAAGTCGAAGTCTGCGGTGAACTGACTCTTCATCTTCTGGAAGACTGGGTCCTGCACCGTGGCCTGCGCGCGGCGAGCGAGACTCTCTGATGCAGCTGAAGAGAATGCACCACTTAGAGAACTTGTTGAAATACATTCTGTAGACATACAAAATGGAGTATCTGTATAAAGTGACGCTCGCTGGAGGCACAACATCAGTTATATATTCAGAAAAAACCCAAAATAAAATGAGATTAGTACAAACTACTAGTGAACTGTGAAGAATCAATAAATACGAGCTTCGTTACCTGTTATGTCATGTCAAAGTTATAATCGCACAGCAATACACACTGTACTGTTATTATATCTCTGAAATAAACTGTATGTTATTGTGTTTTTATGAGTGAATAATAACTGATGAAGAATGCTGATATCGTGATCCCATTGATTATGCGGATCATGATCATTTAGTTTGCTAATTTTGTAATATTTATTTGTCACTTTTTTCAATACACCATCTTGAAAACTAGTGGATATGACTGTTCATCATGTTCTATTAGAAGATTTATGCCCAAACGGCGTATGCAGACTGTATCGTTGTGTCTACGGTGTACCTAAAAACTCCTAGTTAACCATAGACAGAGAAAGTCAAAAAAAAAAGTATAACGCCTAACTGTAACACACGCGGGTGCGTACTCACTTATACCAATGCCGATGCCGAAGGTGGAGACGACTTTCTTGATGAAGTTGAGCGTGTGCGGCGTGACGGTGGCGTCGGCGACGGCGGCGCGGTGGTGGAAGGCCACCACGTGGCACTTGGCCAGCCCCGCGCGCAACTGACGCAGCACCTCCTCGTACCAGTTCTCGCGGAACCATACCATCTGGTACACGACAGGATCCAGTAAAAAAAAATGTGAGGCAGACGTTGGAAGCTCAACGACATAGCTGTCAAGTCACTTGGCCATGTTTTCTTCTACATCAAAGCAATATTAACGGGCGGCGGGGATGGCTCGCTTTGGGGTATCTGATTAGAGCTTTGATGTTTGATTATAATTTAGTGGAGCCCGACTTTCACCACATGCATAGCAATTCTGTGACCACGCCCAAGCTGAATACAAATTAAAAGAAGAATAGGTAAATACGCGACCCAACCTCTCACCGGTCGGGAAAAAGCAATGAATATTTTTTTAATTACGGTGCCAGCGTTATCTTTCAATGACGATACCTATTTTAAAAATAAATAAGCTGGACCGCAATCCTTGCTGAACTGACTAGTACGACTGACCTGATCGACGATGCCCTCTAGCGAGGAGAGCACGGTGGGATGTATCTCCCGCTGCATCTGCATGATCTTGGAGCAGCGCCACATGGGCAGAGTGGCCTTGATGGGACCCGCCTCGCCCGTGGAGCCACTGCTCGAGGATGATGCACTTTCACTCACCTTGCTGCCAGCCTATAAAGAATAGTTATTGAGAAAAAGGGCCGTTCAGACACACCGATGTTTACCAAAATAAAAAAGTTAAGTGGAGCGTATCATACGCCTAAAGCTTGGCTTGTTGTAACTCGAATTTGATCGCCTGATCTGGAATTTAATTTCTATTTAGGTGTTGTTTTTAAACTATGCCCTAACAAAGTCTAACTCGCATGCTAATTTACGCAGCATAATTTACTGTAATACTGCATTAAATGATATGACCTCTTGCTGGAACTACTTTAACCTTCTTCCTGTCCTATGATTACAATATCATTTAAGGCAATTGTGGTGTCTTATTTGAACTTCTTAACAATACATATAATTATTATGGGACATTAAAAAGTTTCCTAGCAAACTTACGGCAGAGGTGGTGGGCTGATGTGGTAGGTGCGCGGCGATCTCAGCAGTTTTGTGTCGTTCACGTTGTTCGATCTTCAGAGTCAAGTACAGTGTGCGGATGGGGAAGTATACCGCTTGTGGGAACAGACGACCGACCTTTGGAAGTATTACTCTACAATTAGCAAAGCTGTATATTTAAAAAAACTTCCAAAATGATCGCTATATCCCGTCGGTAGTCGTCGAACCTTCGATATGAATGAAGAAGAAGTCGGCACAATGGCAACATAAGACAAGGTATAATTATGTTTCACGATATAATTATTGTATTTATTTATACGGACATTTTTGCACTATGGTACCTATCGAATATTTTTGATAAATTTGTTATAAATGAGTAACTTACATGGCTCAGAAGATTGAGTATAACATTCCCATCGTACTGAACAAGGCAGGCGAGTAGTTGTGGTATCCATGGTAACCATTGAACAGGTGGTACTCCCACAGAATACTTATCTAGAGCTTCTGATAGGCTATTCTTTTCATCGTCGAAACTTAGCATCCAAAGAACCTGAAATTATGAACCACAGCCTCGTGACTTATACCGCAAATTAATGATATTAATACCAATTCATTCAAGATGTTTACTAAGTATTTAAATCAAGGTGAACAGTTGAGAAGTTCTCTTACCTTAGCGCAGTATTTCCTCGATTTAGATTCGTTCTGATGCCGACAAGCGTGCAAGAAGCAAGTCATAGCGGACACTCCCACTTGGATCTGTCTCGGGTCCCTTATGAATATCTGCTCCAAATAGTCTCCCCAGAGAGCCCACGCTTTGACAAGCGTATCGTGCAGTTGGACTGCCGCCGCGAACGCTTTATTCGCGTCCTCTGATCTTCCAAGCTGCGCTAGGAGTAAACCTTTGAACGCGTAAAACTCAGCCGTCATCTCTTTAGTGAAATACTTGAAGTTCGTCGACTCTATCATGTCTATGCCATCCTGTAACTCCTCCTTGCCCTCCGTCCACGACATTTGAATGTGACACTTGACTTGCTGCCTGATCTTTTGGAAGCAGTCCACGATCGGAACACTAGGTATTGTGTATATACGGTGTAGCGAGTCCAGGCAAACGCCTGACAAATTGTGCTTCCTTGCAATCTTTGCGAAGTGTATTATTGCCTGAAAAGATGAGAGGTGACGTAATATCTACGACAACACAGAAGTTGGTGCTCTAATAAAATTGTCTACTACAGTGCTCTACTCTGATACGATAAAGGCTTCCTCATCACTATGGCGTACATGAGAGATGATGAGGCGAGAGCCCCACTTGACCGCACGGGGGATATGATTACAACCTGAAGATGGCGCCACCAGCGCGGACAGTGGTAGCTAAGTGGTACGATCAAGTGAGGCCAAAAAAACTTAAGAAAATACTTACATCAGAGCTCTGTATTGTGGCAGAGACCTGCGTAAAAACACCACACTGCATTTACCAATTATTCTACCAAGCATGGTGATTACGGCAATTCCTCAAGAATGATTGGTAGAGTAACATAGTACATGAAGGCAATCAGCAATATTTAAGCCTGTAAATGAACACTGCTGAACATGGGTCTCTAGATATCCCCTCCCCCTAAATGCAGCGGTTGTGAAAATAGGATTGCCGTAATCACCACGCCTGGCGAACGGACTGGTGATTGCAGTATGCTGTTATTCCGCACAGAAGGCCGCTCTATCAAAATTGCCTTTTACGAGCTACGTGCTTTGAACCCTACTTAGAGACCCATGTGTTTGTGTGTTCAGCAGTGAATGTTTGCGGGCTTTTACATACATACATAAACTCACGCCTTTATATGTGGGTAGGCAGAAACCACAGAACGCTACCTGCTATAAAACTTACATACTACTTTTGTTTCGTCCACGTTCATACATCTAGACATACACGCACGCCGGTTGCTTGTACTACGCACCTGACCTTATTAAACGAACATCACCGAGTCAGTATGTCCTCATTGTCATTCTAGGGCGTCTCACATAGAGCGTTACCACGCACACCAGTCTTGTAATACCAAACCATCTAAGCACACTCTTTTCAATTTTTAACACCATATCACATCAAATCAGTGAATCTTTAATTCATCAAGGATCATGCAAGGAACGCACAGCATTTATTCTACTATCATGTCACTTTTGCCATAGCCAACATTCACTTCCATACATAAGTGTAGGCACAGCACATCGTGAACAGTCAGTCGATCCTTTTTGAATATCGATTCGTTAGTCACAACCACATGTATAGCATCATCATCGTCATTTTCTTAGCTTATTCCCAACTTTGTTAGAATCCGTTTCCAGTCTAACCGTTTAACCGTATCAGTGTTTTACATGGAGCGGCTGCATGATGCCTATCTGACCTCCACAACGCAGTGACTGAGTAATGCCCGAGACGCATCGCATTTATAGTATCATTCGTTTTATTTCCCGCATTCACTCTGCTTTGCACATCTGTATGTATTTATCCATCTCTTGTAGCAAGACTCCGAAAATATACCAAATCCACACTCTTATCTCGCGCGCTTTTATGAAAGTTTTATATACCTGAGCGCTAGCATGAACGCCCAGCATGCTATGATTAGAGGCGTGGTCGGACTGCGAGTCGTAGTGCGACGCGATGAACTGGTAGTGATGCTGGCGCCACGTGAAGATGGCGCCCCAGTGCGACAGCGGGTCGGCCACGACGGGCAAGCGGTTGCGCCACGTCTTCACTATGGCCTTCATGTCGTGCAGAGATGTCGGCCGGCTGTGCAGCAGGCCCTGTGGTTATGAAACGAGTACAGTTGTTTGTTTTGAAGAAGTTAGGTAGGAAGAAGAGAGAGTGGCACCCAGTTCGTTATTATTTTTATAGCAATAGTGAAAAGGAAAAAGTCATAGATCAATATTTGTTTGGAGTAGTCATTTTCATTTAGCAAAAACGACTTGGGACAAAGACCTCTGCCCTATGAGAATGAGCGGGACATATGTTCCACTACGGATTGGGCATCATCGCACATTACAACATAATCATTTGTAATACACTAGGAACCCGCCCCTGATTCGGCTTGACTTCGTAAGCTTATTATTCATGTTTTGTACACATAGACCGGAATAAGTTGTGAGTGTAAATTAATGAAAACCGCACCAAAATTCATTGTGCAGTTTAGTAGATCTAAGCGGTTATAAAGATAGACACCACAAGCGATGTTTTATAATTTGAATAGATATTGGTATTTGCAAAGAGTGACGAACTGCGTGCCACCAGAAGAGACAGCCTATTCGGGCGATAGTTTGCCCCCAAGATAGCATAGAAAGGAAACGCCAGAAATGTTTATCTATACAACACAAACATGCTCGAAACTTCTTATACAATATGTTAAAAAAAAAACCTATCCGATCCGTGAGGGTATTATTATGTTTCGCGATTAGATTCTATTTATGTAATCCTTTTAGGCAAATAAGTAAAAAAACATCCCGATGAAAATTAAATAAAATGTATTAAAATCAGGAAACGTTCATGGCAGCACAGGGGTCCGGAGTGTAGGATAGTGACGTCATAAACAAACAATTGGCCAAACCGTGCGAAGCCACAGAAAAAAAAAACAATTGATGATCGATCATACTTATACCGAAGATGGTGTTGTGGTGTTGTCACGTTTTAAAAGTTTGTTAGAATTCAGGGAAATGGCGGTAATTTGGGATAAAAATCATGCATTTTAAAATTCATGCATATTTAACTTTCATGAATATTTTGTTTCTTATTTTATTTATTTGTGTAACGTGTTTTTTAAACTGTTACATGCTTTTCATATTTTAGTCGATTTCGGAACGATTTTTATACTGTCTTTTATTGGCTATGGTTCAGTTCGGCAACTGTCATTTTTTGACGTTTCACTTTACGACCTGATTTCGTCATCGAGGCATTTATCTCGCCAATTTAATTTTACAAATCCGGTATAATCACGGATATTTTTAGGCCAAATGATGCCATAATCGCTGCCTTAAACACCCAGGACAAGGTGTTCAGAAGGAGGGATCCTTAATTTCTTCTGTAAGATTTGTTTCTACCAGACCAATATGTGGTCATCATTTTAGGTTGGTTCGTGTTTTAAGTCGAATTGATGTTTCAGGATTTCAATATTGGACGATGCTCTAGTGTGATTTTCACCTACTTTGGATTTATCGGTGCACACGGGAAAAGTCATTTATTAACGGAAAAACGGTAAGTTCCTTCTTGGGACGCCATGCTCACCACGTGTTGAAATTCTAATAGACTTGTGTATTAACCTTTTAAAATTTTGTTACAGCCCTGCAGTGGCGTTTTTCTTTTTCTTTCGTCTGATTATAATTTTCCATTTCATGGATTCTGGATTCTCTCATCTTCGACGCCGAAATCTTGAGGTCTAATTTAACATTTTTTTAGCCAGACATCTGGCCCAAACTTAATTTACTTTCTTCACATAAAGATGCAACAATAATAATAACCTCAAATTAGTAATTTAATATTTAAAGTAAAATGGAAGCTACTGACATATTAAACAAGGTATTAACAAAGGTATTTCCATTGTTTATATTATCCTAGTTTAGTCACCCCCGGAAGATTAGAGGTCCGACTCTCCGGATTGTTCTATCTGGCAAGTATTTTTTAAATGTAGTGTGCGTTTCCAAGGCGCCCGAAATTCTTTTATTGTTACACATACATCTTTTTTTTATTTTTAATAGGAGAACACACACACACACATTCTTTTTTTGCTCTTGTATGATTTCTTACATTGGATCTTACACTTGATCCCACACACCCCCCGGGTATGTTACATTTGGTAATGTCATTCGTATACATACTTATATGCCCCTTTCGGATCGGACAGGGTTTTTTTAAACATATTGTATATTTATTACCGATACAATGTTACTTTCGTTCCACAGATGATATACTCACGGCCTGAATCTGTGAAGGCTCGGTTGATTCCATGTGCTGCGTGTAAAAGCGATAGATACGCATGTGAAACGATGCGTTGCAGCAACGTTATGTATACAGAGCCTTATTTATCAGCTCCTATACACAATGGCCGATAGTGGCCGCATTTCTGACGTCTATACTTATTTATGACTTGTATTTTAGTGTAGCAGATTTATAAAAAGGAAATTTTCATAGATGTAATAAGAGTTTCTAAAGATTATAAAGATAGCATTAGAAAGCATGCAGAAAGTGACGCTTATTTTTTTTAAAACAGTGCTTGAATGTGCTAGAGTGCAGCTACGGTAGATGTGATAGTGTGACTCTCAGTGCAGGCGTGGTCCAATAGGAGGGGGGTCACAAGGGTCATGACCGGGGGGTCATGGCCCATGTGACCCCCAAATCGTTCACTTCAACTCGTTCACTTGTGTGTTTACTATAAATTGATACAATAATTGATATAATAATTGGACAATAAGCCCCATTACTGACTGGCTTATGATTCAATTTTTTTTTTGGGTTTTCTCTATGATTCGACAAATAATCGTTTATAGGTTACTTTAGAGACGGTACATTTAACTTCATTTTTCTTACATAGTTTCGTACTTTCCCGGATCTGCCTTTTTTAATTTAGGGTAACCTTCTCAAATAATTCCTGGCTATGGCCCTGTGTGACTCCTCTCTCTTTGGCTGCGACCGCGCCTGTCTCTGTGTTACTGTTACAGTCAATCTTAGTTGTTTTAATTCTATGAAATCGCATACGGCTTAATCAGTAGATTGAGATGTCGAAAGATAAGTTTTTTTAAATTTGCAATGCTTACAAAATGGTTAGCCTTAGCCTGATGGTAGTTATTAACGCTTTCCATAAATGTACCAATTTCACTAAGAAACTATTCATGCTAAAAAAATATTTTAGTCTGGTAGCATTAAATATTTGAGTATAATTGAAAGCGTAGTTTAGTTATCGGTGCGTGCAGATGGTGTAGAGGGTGAGTGGTGACCTGGTGTATCTGCGCGGCCTCGCTGAGCTCCATGAGCTGCTGGGCGGCGCGCAGCAGCGGCAGGTGCGCGTGCGACACGAGGCGCGGCAGGCGCCGCCACTCGCGCAGCGCCTGCGCCGCCGCCGCCTCCGCGTGCCGCTCCACGCCCGGCAGCGACGCCTCGCCGCCCGCGCAGATGCACAGGTAGCCACGGTACAGGTTCACGAGCCAAGCTGCAACGCCGACAGATGCTCACTTTTTTATTGTAAACTTTTACTTGGTGTGCGAATTACACTAAAGTTCTATTTACACAATAAGTCCTCGACTTTAGCCATAATAACTTTAGGATATTTCGTTGTCTCAATAGTTATAGAGAAAACTATTTCAATTAAGAGCGTGTTAGCATTTTTCAACCGTAAATCGAGATCTTGGGAGATTTTGAAGTGATTTTGGTCATATAATTTATTGTTTTAGCTTCTTTTGACTTCAAACATCGTAATTATCATAGATTTTTGTTTAAAATCTATTAACAAAATCTCGTTCAAATTGGATTATTGACTATGAAAATAGCGGATTTCGAAGGTGCGATTTCCAGATGACGCGCGAGGGCACAACTTTGAAGTAATCTTACACCAAATATTATTACTAAGTAAGAAGGTAAAAGGTATTCATTCGAAGAGGCATACCCTGAAATTTAAAGTGCATTGAGAAAAAATCGATTTTTAATTCAAGAACTTGTAGTTTTATCACGTCAAAAAAAAATAAAAATCGAGAAATCGACTACAAAAAAAACACGTCATATCTCATAATCTAAAAGTCATTTGGCAACATAAATAATTTTATACGTAAGAAGAAAGATTGCACCATAAATGTGTAAAAAAGAAAAAATATATGTCTTCAATCATTTATGAAAATAATTTTTCAAAGTAAGTATAAAATCGGTTGTATCTTACGGCCTAAATCAGTCGCGCTCTAGCGCTCGTCGACGTAGGACCTATGTCGGTTTACCTCCCGCCGCTGCGCAAGCGCCACGCGTGATATATACGTAAATTATAGTGCGACCAAATATTTTTGATCCGTAAGTATTATTTATTTTATTTGTGAATCTGAATGAGGTTGTTCATTTAAGTAATATTTTAATAAGTAGGTAAAGTGGAACTATGTACTTAAAACTATTTTCTCTACAAACTTGTTATTATTTTACTTACAGAACATGGGTAGAATAAACAAAACATATTATTTTGGATCAAAGAAATCTATTAAGTCACGAAAAAGTAAAATGATTAATAATTTGTAGAAGGCAAGAGAAGCTGCGTAAGTACCTATCTAATTTTTTAACAGGGGGTCAATACATTTGTGTAAATTATTGTTTTTCTACCAACACAACACTCGTAGTCAGGTAAATGGCAAATCCACTGGCGGTGACCCATCAACCATAACAGTTTCTTTTGAACACACTTATGTATATGTATAACCTTCACTTCTAACTAACTATGAAAGCAAATCTTAGAAGTAAAATTTGACCCACTTCTCGGTTTTCTATTAAGTTGAAATGTTGCGTACTTACATGTTTAGTTTGGATGAAAATGTATAGTAAGCTATGTAAAGTAATTCTGAATCCAATATGGCGGACTCCCAAAGATGGCAGACTAGTTATTTTGTATGCATTCCCATGATATGGGTATCAAATGAAGGGTTTTGCTAAGAAGAACACGAAAAATAAAAATTAAAGTGTGTTTTTAACCGACTTCAAAAAAAGGAGGAGGTTCTCAATTCGGTTGTATTTTTTTTTTTGTGTTTGTTACCTCATATCTCCGTCATTTATGAACCGATTTGAAAAATTCTTCTTTTATCTGAATGGATCTACTTCCCGGTTGGTCCCATAGAAATTTCATCAAAATCGGTTCAGCAGTTTGGTTTGAAATCAAAATAGCTGGAAAAAAATTCATCCAAGTAAAAGAAATTGTGAAATTGATACTTGGCAAGGATTTGTGTGTGATACTATAACTAAGTCGGTTTTTTTTTGCAAAAAAGTTTTTTTATTTTTTTAAACTATACAAAATTATTTTAAATGTATGACTATTACTGATTAAATTACTTACTAATAGTTAAATTAAATTACTTATTAATAACTAACTTAATAATTTTCTATGTTTTTCTTTCAGATCAAAATTAAGAGCATCTTTGGTAAATAATATAATCCCCAATGCATCGTCAACTGTAACTGCTGTCTCCCTTCCTACTGTATCACCAGTAAATTTAACTTCTGGCTCATTCAAAAATGTAGCTTCCGACTCGCTCCCAACTTTTGACTCATCCACGGATATAATAGAAGAACCTGATATCAGTTATGTTAATGATCAAATATCGTAAGTTGAAACTAGTTTGTTTTTATTCTAGTAGATGAACTTTTGTTTTGTTTTCTTTAATATCAGCAATTTTATATGTAGGACTGAAAACATGGACCTTCGTTTAATTGAAGGACGAAACCCAAACGTGACTTTTGATTTACCCAGAAAAACACCTAGTACCAATAACTTCAATAATCAAACATCGTTGGTAGAAAATTGTTATTATTATTTCAGTGATTTCAGTACAGATATTTCAGTGTGTTTGTTTGCTGTGTGGACTGGCTGTAAATTTAACATAAAAGTCGTCAAAGTTTTCAGAGATGATAATTTCTGGGAACAAAAGATGGCTCCACGATTAACAACATTTTATTTTGATTGTGTTCTCCCAGAAATTATAGATCCAAGGAAAAGTCGAGCTATGCTCATTAGACAAATAGTTTTAAAAACTTCAATTAAGTAGGTACTTATACATACTTATGTAGGTTATTATAAGTAGCTACATAATGTTATTTTCTTCATCCATATTTGTATAAATTTAATTAAAATACACTAATAATCTATTGTGGACAGTCTTTTTATTTTCTTCGAAAACCTCTAGCTTTTTACTTCAATAAAATATAGGTACGCCATAGCTACAGATCAAGACCGTTTAGTCGTCGCAGCGTCGCAACTGTGTGCCGTACATGAGGAAAAACGCACACTAAGCGGCGTCGAGCGATAAAAACCTAAAACCCGAGCGCGTAGATTTGGAACAACGCTCTTAATAGAGTATTGGTAAATTCTATCAAGATAACTCAACAGAGGTTTTCTTAATTTCCCTTTCAGCGTCAGTTTATAGGAAACCACTGGCAAACCTAATTAGATTTTTTCTTAACCAATTGCTAAGATCCTAAGGAAAATAGTTCGTGAAAAAGATTTTTTGATTTAGGTATCTTTCTATAAGAAATTAAAGTTCAAACAATGTGAAATATTAAGGAATTAAAAAGATTTTTTCACCGATATATCTTACTTAATTTAATATAATAATAGCATAATATAATAGAAGAAAAAACATAAAAACATCCACTTTAAAATTTTAACTAATTTACAGTGATTATTTTTCTATAAATATTTGACAACTACTATAATTCATTGCGCGCGAGCAATTTCAAATCAGTCCGCCGCGAGGCTTTCTAGAGAGGATATGTCGCTCGGCGCTCTGCCTGACCTGTGTTGACCTTGGCCGTACTTAGAAGGATAGCGGACGTTTATAGTGTGATTGAAAAATCTTGGTACTTTGATGAGTAATTTTTTTAATTATTATTTTTGATGGCTGACAATATTTTTAGTGGCAACAAATATTAACCCTATTTTTTTACCTACTAATTTTATTTATTAAAACTTTTACTTATTTTTTTTAAATAAGAACATATTAAATTGTTTTTAAAGTTAACGCCAACCTGTTGTATTTCCCTCATAACAGGTGTCACTAACAGGAACATCACGTCAGGTTAAAATACAATATAAAATAAACATAAATAAATTCATATAAAGTGATTTATTTGAATAGAACAAAATAGCTTTATTAATCAATTACAAATCAATAATAATTATTGAAGTTGGGTTTCTTTCTAAAGTTTAGATCAACAAATTCATGTTTGAATAACTAAAAAACGACTTTAATATTAATCATAATTATAGATATACTTGCAATATATTATTAAATACTTATTTTATGCACTCGTAGTTTAGTCATCCGTGTACGTTCAAATTAAATTTTACTACAACAATTGCACTCGAACGGATCATAGTGGGTTAGTTTGACTGTAGCGCAAGAGAACGCGGCAGCGCTACGCACAGTCACGCGCGCTTCTGTGTGCGTAAAAAATGCATTGAATTACCTAAACTTGACTTCGCGCATTAGACGTAAACGCTCTTAACAGTTCGTAAAATACTAGCCCTACTATGTTATAAAACGCCAATAATCTGACCTTTAAAAATAATCCACATCAGCGTAGACATATTTCAAGTTCACACTTCAATAAAATAATCAAGCAAACCTCATGCGACATTATTTAAATCGCCGGTGATTGTCACCTACTACAAGTGTCGCATGGACTTTTTTCCTCTCGGCGGCCGAGAAGTTTCATATGATAGCAATAATTTCAATTTTAAGTTTTATTCATAGAAGCAATGAAAGCTTATGGACAATCACTTACCCAGTTCCTTTGGACAGTTATATTCCACCTCAGCAAGCGCCTCTTTCATGGTAGTCCAGTTAGGATTCCTCCATGAACTCTCCAATATTAAGAAGGGGTCTCTCCCACTCCTGGTCAGGCCAAGTTCTAGTAGAGAATCCCACTGGTTCAGTTCCTTGGCGCATTTGAGCCAATGTTGGGTCCAAAGTGTGCACTCCTTGTGCATGTTGTAGGAAGACGGGTTGGCGGTGTACTCCTGTTTAAGTTTAGCCATAGCGACGTCGTACGCAGCCTGAAGAGGAAATAATAAATAATAGATCTTCAATTGTTTTTGCAAATGTTTCTGTATAATGAATGGTCACTTTTCTCGGCTAGCAAGTGAGTGATAGCAGAGTACACCGCTTTTACGCCAATACATCAGTTTATTCATAGTTCTTGTCTATCTATGTGAATAAACATTACTCGATAGAGCTTGAAGGAGGTGCCAGCTAGTATTGGCACCCACTTAGTTTTACATCAGAACTAACTCTTCACATTATGGTCTGGAAGGGGTGTTCAATAGAACATATAAAAATCCATGTCAGACATTACCATCCAGATCACATACCTTATACCTATAGTGAATCACCTGAATTCTTACATGCAATTCAACTTCAAGAGACCGTAAGTGTCATGATGTTAAGGGGTATAGCTGCCACAGAAGAACCCTACAATGCAGGGGTTTGATACGTACTTGCGCCTGTTCGAAGAAGCCTTGTTGTTCGTACGCGATCGCGACGTTGGTCTCGCGATACCGCGCGTGTTTCTGCCACAGACCGGACCACATGTCCTCTTCCTGTAGCAGCTCGAACATGTCGCTCAACGAGTCTAGTACCTCCTGCGAATTGTTAACATTGATTAGTATTTAGTATTGGAAATTGAGCTTTATGAGTAACGTTTTAAGGCTCATTTTACATTGAGAGTTTCTTGCTTAGGAAAATTTCTCCATATAAATAAACCTTAAGAGATTACGTGCAGATTTACATCAAAATCGAATTTTGACTATGCTTGACATTTAAACCACATGTTACAAACACGAACGTAGTGAAAAGAAAACTTAAGAAGCGGAAGTGATTTCAGTATAAATCTGTGCGACATTAGAATGATAAACTAACATTCGCGTAAGCCTACAAAACTACAATCAAACACGTAAAGCATTTCACTAACTACACATTTATATAGTAATTTGTTACCTGTACCGCCATGGGTAAGTTAATTTCCTTCAGTATTTGATAACACTGTTTTCATGACTCTTCCAAGACTCTTCTCCTTATACAATTGTATTTTTTATTGTGTCCAGATAACTTCGGACAGTGCCTTCGTCCCGATATCTTTGACACTTACCGCATGTCAACATTTTAGTCGGGACACGTTCGAGATTAATAAACGTTACTTAGCACGTTCTTTGGCTGAGAATGATTCCTGTCACTGTAGCACAACTGTCAAACTACATGTGCAAGATAGAAACGGGAACATATCTCGGCCAAAGTACAGATCTCCCAGAAATAGTATGAACTCATATAGAGTTGTTATAACCATAGAAATGCCTGCCTTTTCTGTATTGCCATAATTCCAAAATGATTGGTTAATTATACAAAAAAAAATAAAGAGTGACAGACGACAATCTACAATCGGAGAAGGTAAACTGACCTGAGAAATATTTATACAAACATACAGTGCACTGCTACAAAGCGTGGTAGTACAACACACATAACACATATAACATTTAGATGCATTGGTCTTTGGGGGTTACTCTGTGGTGCAACGTATGTGCTCATTCGGGAACACGAATATTTTCGAAACGCATATCTTGTCTGGTGTAACTGTACGTGCCAAGTAACTTTTATGAATCACGATGAAGTAAGAAAACAAAAGTAAATAATACTTACGGTAGGTGTAGTAGTTTCAATGTCATAGTCGTATATTTCTAGCGGCTCCCGTTGTGCCCGCCCGCTGGCCTGGTCGATGGCCATCTGCTCCAGGTTGAGGGTCATACGATGCCATAGGTTGTGTGTCTTGCCCAAGTATTTCATCATAGGTCTGACAACAAAGTTATTTTTAATTATAGGTATGTAAACATGTGCGTCTCTCTCGCTACATCATTGCACCTCCAGTCGACCCAAAAATCGCGGCTCACACTTATATAAAACCTAACATTATTTTAACTTATCCAGCAATAAACTCAGTCATCCACGCGATGAAAATTTAATTTAAAGCCTAAGCCTAAAAACTTCAAGACACTAATTAAAGGTTTTCATTTAATATCATAAGACATGCTCTGTTCTGTGTCTCCTAGGTCTGGGTTTTTTATAGTAGTGAATTCTGGGGACACTTCCGCTGCGCTTTATAATAGCCGCACCTCATAATCGCTTATAAGAAGTATAATTTGATAAATGATAGTTGCTAAAGGGGTCATACACTCATACTCCAAATGGAGTCTTTTGAATAGTCATGGAGTCGGTCAATTAGTCACAAACTTGAAGCTAGTTGTCCATACCAAAACGTAGATCTCAATGGAGAAGAAAGGGCAAGAAAATTCATGGACACTCTTAAAAAATCATGTTAGGTATTACAAAGTTTTGGGTACTTATATAGAAAGAATCATATTAAAACAAATACTTACGGTTTAATACTGACGGGCGGGTTGCACCTTGCGAGAGCTTCTATGAAAGTGTTGAGAGCGCTGAGCGGCTGATCCCGCTGTATAACGTGTACTCCTGATATTATGAACGGGACTATCTCGTTCATTACAGTCTGGAAAGAATGAAATATTGCTCATAATATAATGTTCTTCAATGTGTTCTCATTTGAATTAGTTCTCGAAACAACGGAAAATTTACGTCTTCTATTGTTCGGTTGCGCAGCCATGGCTGGACTAAATGTTTTTTTTTTAAATATCTGCTTTAACATTATCATAATAAATTACAAAAGAGCACTTCCACTTACCCCAAGCTGCCTTTCATCCAGCGTATTCCACAGCTTGGGGAACAGCTTGAGCCAGGTGTGGTGCGCGAGCGCGTCGTCCATGTGGCACAGCTGCGCGGCCGCCACCACCAGCTGCTCGGTGCGCACGCGCCGCGCTAGCTCCAGGAACTCCGACTGTTTCGCTACTATCTGGTTTAGGGTGCGTAGTCTGTGAACCAGAGAAAAATCGAAGCGTTTGTGAATACGGGGGCTGCATGAAGTCATAAACAGTCGGCTTGCTTTTTTTATTGTTACCTATAACACGTGTTCCACTACCCTCGGATTGCATTGTCTCTGTTACTAAAGACACTAAGCACCTACTATTATTGTATTTAGAACAACGTAAATAGGAGCCTTTGATGCAAATATTCAAAATTAATGTGTATGTGAAATCTGTGATTTTTTTCAGTTTACACTATAATAATAAAATTAGTCTGTAGTAATACCTATAAAATAATATTTTATCATTTTAAGAATAATAACAATTTAAATGTAACCTAATTATTATCGTCTTGACTGTACCTGCACAGACCGACGCTCGCAGCTAACTTCCGAGCCGCCATTAAGTTTGAATCGAACTGTACGTGGCGAGTTGGATGTCGCTACAATATGGATAGGAAAATAACACTTACCTATTCGTCACAGTCTTCGTGCAATCTTCTTTCGGAGTGGTACTGGAATCGAGATCCATATCAAGCACATCTTCCTTATCTGGATCTAATGAGTCACTGAACCCATCTGAAGATTCTTCCTTCACACTGCTAAATATGACGAACGATTTGCGATCTTCACAGTCCGCCGAGTTTATCACTGACGAAATGCTGGGCAGCAGGTATTTTGGGTTTGAAAGGCGGATTTGTGTACCTAATAAAATAAAAAAACAAAAGTCATTTATTCAAATAAGGCTGATAATCAGCACTTTTCGAACGTCGAGTTTGCAAGAGACAGTCTCCCAAAACGCCTTCTACGCCTTAAACATATTTTTAATAAAAAGAGAGAAGAATTATTCAAACTGTAAAGGATCGTTGGTGTTGTAAAATAAGCTAAGAGCCAGGTTGCGTCCGACCGTGTCAAACTAGAGAGAAGTCACTTCGCATTTCCAAGCATGTTTAGCTTCCATGGCTGAATAACATTGCCAACCAAATTACGTTGACCATAACCAATGTAAGCTAATTATTTGTGCCTGAAATGACCATAAATTTTGGTTAAAGGCAGACAGAGAAACAATATTCGAATTAAACACTAAAACGATATTTTTTACACAGGAATAACTTACTTGGCACACAAGTAACAAGCAGCAGCTCAAGGCACTGATTAATCCAGAAGTGTTGCCCAATATGTTCCCAGTTCTGCGAGCATATGATATACAGCAGTCGGTCGAAGATGCGCCGACGCACACTCTGGTCGTACACCTCGAAGAACTTGGCGCGGATTTTAGGTTGAGGGCAACGAAGACCCGCGAGGAACGCTGGTTCTAGTTTCATTGATAGTTCTGTCATTTTTAGGTGGTCATCTCTGTTGGGAAAGGAAGTATGTAGTTAGTTAAAAAGGTATGTTCATATAAATAGTCGGAGAGTTTTTTTTATAGATAAGTCTAAAACGAAAGCCTTGTTGTAGATGATCTTTACAAGTTGAAGGATTGACTTTAATTGAACGGTTTGGTTCAGAAAAGGTTAACAATGCTCGTGGGGGCTGACATGTTAGCTCTAGCCAAATAGACTGACGCCGCTTGTACAGCAACCGTAGATTTTGACAGTAAAATCGAATCCACATTCACTTTCATTGGTGAAATCGGCCTTTTCTAACATATAATTACACTCCACAACCATAAAATATCACCTACATACCTGTATACATAATTAATAAGCTCCAAGAACAGAGCATTAAGCTCCAGGTCATCAGGGAATCGTTTCTCGACATACTGCATGAGTTTGACAAGTAGTATCGATTTCTCTCGAAGCGAAGGCGCAGCCCCCGTGGGGGCGGAGGTCCCGGCCGCGCCGGGCACTGTTCCACGCCATTTGACCCATTCTTCTACCATACGGATTATGGCTTTCATCACCTATAATGGGAGAAAAGATACGGTAAAGGACGTCGTTTTTCATTGAAAAATGGACTTTAAACTGCGGCAAACAGAGTGAATTTCTTTTTACCTTTGCGTCTGTAGTTTTCTCGATAAGTCCAACTAAAACAGTGCCAATGAAAGTCTTCCTTGTATCCACAGGCATTACAGACACGCGTGCTTTTAGTAGATCTAGTGCCAGAATCTGAAAGAGAACGTTTAATCTTTGTAATGGCTGGTTTACTTCGACATCTATTCAGGCCTCAATCGATTAATTCTATCAGAATTGATAATAGACAGGATATGAGTTTTAAACCCGTTCTGACAGTTCATTCGCTCTGGCTAAATATTCACATAGAAACATATAATCTGATGAGATAAATGGTTTCAGAAGAGAGAGAGAAAGATTGCGATATGTTTTATGTGAAGTTTCTCCAGTGCGCAAGCACATAAACAGTTGTAAAAGTAAAAGGTACAAACACTCACAAGTAAATCAGCCAACGCATGATCCGGACTGGGCGCGACATGGTCTCTTGCCATTCGTTGCAACACTCTCATCAGCGGCTGCAGCAGCCTATCGATATACGAAGGGCTAGACGCACAACATGCTTTAAGCATCATGAGTGGTCCTAGCAAAGCGCTCGCACCGCTTGGGGTAGTGGTTCCAGCGGCTGCAGCGGTACCGCTTGCCGCTTGGCCGCCAGCGGATTTCTCGTATGTCGCTAGGCCTTCGAACGCGTATTTGCTCACGCAGGCGTATAGGGTTTCTAATTCTTCGTACTGTGAAACAAATTTATATAATTGAGTTACAAGTGACAGTGTATGTAGAAGATACATATTGTAACTAAGGAAGGCCTAAAAAATATGGGATTTAGGGTGTATTTCTATTCAGATGGGGACAAGCGTTACATTAGTTGAAATCAACATCGCGACTCTTCTAGTCTGTGATTGGTCGATTTCTGCACGTCTATCAGAATCGATCCAGCTTGAACTGAATAAAGAAAACTGGCTAAAAATAAAGAACTATTCGAAATAAGAATGTACTTTTTTTTACAAAATTACGTCAGTTCAATGTTTAATAGTTACACATACCTTCGACGCTTGCGCAGCTCCAGTGGGTTCAGTCGGGAATATCGCCGTCAGTTTAGCGAGTAAGTTATGCGTCAGGCGCACTATCTTAGGGTTGGTGGACGACACACAGGCCGCCAGTCCTCGTTGTAGCGGCTTCAAGGCCACTAGTATCTGTTCCCGTCGTAGTACTCCTAATAGGAAGACTAGCAGTTCTAAAGCAGTGCATGCGTTTGCACAACCACCTGCGTTGGCATCCGCTGTTGAGAATACCTGTAAAGAGAGTATAGATATTTTGGCTTGTTTGGTACAGGTATATTTTGAGATTTACGATAGCATGCATCGACAATAGTGTCAAAATGGAGTCCTAATATTCGAGTTGACGTGTCTTCGAAACACCAAAAATGACCTACGATTTGCAAAAACGTTGATAAATTTGCTTCCAGACTAAGAGGATACTCTAATCAAAACAAAATTGCTTAGTAGATACTTGACCGTTCAATGCTACATCGAGCTTCAGGTTCAGATAAAAGACTGTAAGACACGCAGGTTAAGTGACAAAGACTATGCAAAGCCGAACTTTTCCTAAAACACGATTTGTCATTAAAAAAATATCGATTTAGTTTTTAGACTTACTTTATCCAACCACGGCAACTTAGGCTCGCACATATGCGGCCAGACATCGGGCTTCAGCGCAGTCTTGAGCAGCAGAACGCAACGTCGCGACAGCTGTTCTCCCGGCGACGCGCCCGCCGTCCCGCCCGCTACGGAGCCTTCGTTCACCTGCACATGTGGGGATACGGCCTGTGATAATGGTATTATTGTGAGGGGGTATTGCATAACATAACATTACACCCGTTTCACCGAAGTGTTAGATAGAGTTAAAGTTATGTTACAAGATATGGCTCATAAATTATCTATGTGCATGCTGTGGCTTCTTTGGCACAAGGCTGAGACGTAGATGATGGGAATATGAAATGTCGTATGGATCAAATGAGCGTGCTGCTGGATTTGCAACGTTCGAAACAGCACCGAAGGTTGCAAAATCAACAGAGCGCGCTATGTCCCTACGGCTTAATTTTGAATTTCGTCAACATCTGAAAAAGGATATATATAGCGAAATAATAATAAAGGGGTATCCTTTAACTGTTTGTTGTGTGGTCTCTGTTATGTTTTGATAGAAGTCTTCAAAAAGAAAATACTAATATTTTATTGTGAAATTGATAATTGTTTTGCTTATTAGTCCCCAAATTCGTCCTTCAGCACGTGAATTTCTACAGGAATACAGAATACATTAAAAATTCAACAAAGAGGTTGACAAATAAATACTAACAGACGTTCTATCCTCAGCTCCGCTTTTTTCTCGATATTCGGTCTTTTTATACCTAACAATAATATTATTGGCCTAAACGCTATCAACATAATATAGATATTTACTTGACAAGCTAGCTTCAGCAGTAGATTAACGACTACATCAACGTGTTGCCTGTCCAGCGGCTTGGCTGCGTCGGGCTCCATGCGGGACGCACTGGCCTGCGGACTCGCCCAGCCGGTGTTGAGGGCTTTACGTCCTTCTGAGCTACTCTCGTCTGAAGATATGCGCTTCATTGCGCCGCTTGGTGATGTAGCAACCTGTGTATGAAACATCGGCAATTTAAAACGTGTAAGGTTAGGTAAGGCTTCATCAATCAAATTGTTTCTTACCAATAGTGCAGTGAAATCTCAAAAGCCATTCTTCACAATAATAAGACAATAAGATCACAAGATGGATCTAAAACTTGAAGGTTTTCCTGAAGGTAAAAAAAAACCGCCAATTGCATAAATGAATTGAGATGCAAACTATTAAACCAATTACCCTGAAGAAATCAAAACACTACCCCTTTGTAGGCACTGTATTGGTTTCCAATCAGTTTACTATTATTACATTTACTCGCTTCATCTTAGTTAAAACTTCTTTGTTGTAGGCAAAACATCTCACCACATTATCGTCTCCGGAGTGGTCGCGTATCCTCTGCAGCTCCCACTTGAGCGCGACTTCGGCCAGGTCCACGGCGAGGCGCCGGTGCTCCAGCGAGGCCGTGGCCGACAGCCCCAGGCGCTGCATGGCCGCCACCATGTGGCCCACCAGGGCGTGCCGGACTGGGAAGTACACCTGTGCACAGACAAGTAGATTTGGTTGATACAACTGATACATTATTAGTATGGAAGAAACTGTCGATTCTCATTTCAGAGTGTATGAATAAAATAATGTTTTGTGTTCATTTTATTTGAAACCAGTTGATAACTCTTATACTCGTTGAATGTATAGTAGCCTCGAAAGTAGAAGTAGTAGTAGTCTCGAAATAGTCCAAAATAACACTAATCTACAGTTTCAGTCGACTTTCATATAAATAGCTCAGTTGTATCAATAGCCAGTCAGCCCCCTGTATTCACAAACGCTTCGATTCGATAAGTCGTATGTCTATCGTTTTTTGGCATTAGGAAAGCGAGCGAGACAGATATATGACTTTCCGAATCGAAATCGAATCGAAGCGTTTGTGAATACGGGGCTAGTGCGATAAATAGCTCAATAAAAATAACGCACCTTGTAATGCCTAACAACAAGCTGCAGTATATGGAACAGCTGCTGCACAGAGTGTCCATCCTCCACTATGATCTTCTTGGTCCAGTGCGTGAGCATGGTGTTGCCATCCTCCATACGTTGCGGCATGGCCGGCGTCAGGATCTCTAGCGCCTGACGAACCACTGAACGGGCTTCTACTGCATGCGCTTTCAGAAGACTGTGGAATACTGGTGGAAAAAAAGATACGCTTTCATTAAAGTTCTGTAAATATCTGTTAGAGTATATCTGTGTGTGAAATAAAGAACCTTAAGTTTGATGTTACAAAAGTAAAAACAACGTTGGCAGACCAACTGCCACATGTGTGGACGACCTACAGAGTATCGTGAGGAGTAGCTGGATAAGACTAGCACAAACCAGGGCAGCATGGCACAAAAGAGAAGAAGCCTTTACTCAGCAGTGGGTGGAACAGTGTTGCCAATGATGATGGGGATTTGTAAGAGACTTACCTTGCAACACAATCCGCTTGTGGATAGCAAATTTTGCTATGATATGACTCAGAAGTAGATGTCCGTGATACCTGCAAAGAAGACCAAGTGTTATGATCACAGAATACATTTATATATAAACTAGCTTATGCCCGCGGCTTTGCCCGCGTGGAGTTCGGTTACTGTCCCATGGGATCGTACTACAGGGATAAAAAGTATCCTATATGTTAATCCGGGTTATCTGTGTACCAAATTTTATCCAAATCCGTTCAGTAGTTTTTGCGTGAAAGAGTAACAAACATCCATACATACAAACTTTCGCGTTTATAATATTAGTAAGGAAAGGATTTTTAATGGTTTAATTCGAATGGTTAATTTGAATGGTTTTCGACAAAAATATCCAGTGGGTCGTGGGTGATCATTATCTGTAAGTGTGCCTCTTTTCTAATATTAGGGCACTGTCGGAATTTCAACTCTCGGCGCTGAGACGAGGGTTGAGAATGTAACGTAGCGCCTTTGATGATAAATGATGTTTATTTTGCAGGTAGGTTTTTACAAACACTTTTACACGTCTTCTTTTTTAAAACTAGATGAGGCCGGTGTTTCGTATCTGACTACTCTGAGAAGAAACAGCCGAAACAAACTCAGAGGTCAGAGTCTCTTTTAAGGTCCAGACATAATCTTGATAAACTCATATGAGGACTATGCGGATGAGTGTCTGAGATGATCTTTAGAAGAAAGAACCACACAGATTTGAGTGGACCTGTCCAACCAGTGCAAATATTTGTCAGTTATCGAGTAGCTCGACTCATAACTTTAACTAAGCATTCGTCACGGTGTAGCCTAGTGTAAGTGGATCAGGACAAAAGTGTTGTTAAAACATTCCCTTGATACCAGATGAGTACACCAACGATAGATTTCGTAACAGCATCTGGAAAATTGAGGAGTTGAGTCACTTTTATCTGTAGCTATATCTTACCTAGTCGCAGGATCCACGTAATTCTTGCCCAGCAAACACGGCCAGGCGAATGTCATGAGTCTCCGAAGTTTATTGCCTTGCTTCTTATTGTTCGCATCATGTATATGCGCGGACGCCTGCTCCAGCAGTAGGCACGCGAACTGCAGGAGGGAGATGCGAACCGCGTCCGAACACGCGAACGGATTCTCGGGGTCAATCACCTGTGTTAGAAACTGGTATTAATTAACGCGAGTATCGTATGATTGTTGGTAGTGTAATGATAGCAATAAGCAAGTTTCGTTTTGATAGCGAGAAAGCTTTGTTAGTAAAATGTATGTTTTAAGATGCATCCACGGTGCAATTACTTTAAGTAGAACACGTTTGTAGGTGATAGTGGGCAGCATCGGGTAGTAAAAAAATATAGCAAAAGTCACTACACGTTATCATGTTGTAAAAAGTTGTTCCTTAAAAAGTAACTCCAGTGTGGATTCAGCTTTGGATTCGAGAATGTAAAGCTATGTTAAAACCTTCGAACGGGCAAGTTCCGAATAGGCTTTTATAGAAAAAAATTACTGTCAAAGTATTTCAGACATATTGAGGATTCGAGAAGTCCTGCTCTAAATGAACCTTGCAAATTTTTCTGCAGGTACAGAACCGTTTTTGAAGCCAATATACTCAGGGATAAAAGCCTACCATATTCTTAGCATACCTTATTCATGCACCACGACCCTCTACATTAGAATAAAAACTTACGTTATTAATAAACACGGAGACGACATTGTCTGGATTATCCTGATAGGGCGCCGGCGGGCCGCCCACGATCTTCTGCCCCTTGTCGAAGCTCACCGCGAAGCACGGGATCAGGATCATCTGCAGGACTTTGGCCTTCAGGTCTTGCGACATAGTATCACTGGAGAAATGCTCCACGAAGCGGAAGAATGCTGCGCGCTTCCACTCTATGTCGTATGTCTGCGCTACTGTGTGCTCCAGGAAATCTCGCAGGAACTGTGAAAGGAAGAATTATTTTATTATCTTATGAGGAAAGAATATTTGTATAAATTGAAAGGGTTATCGTTTTTTTAGTCACCACAACTAGAACATTGTGATTGTCTGGTTGTGTTTATAAGGTTGGTATGAAAGTAAGATACTTATTAATCTTACTTTCATACCAACCTCATAAACAAATAAACTTTTTTGCTACTTTATTTTTAATTATCGTATCAAACACAAATCTTTGTCGAGTATCAATTTCACAATTTCTTTTACTTGGATGACATATTTTTTCCAGCTATTTTGATTTCAAACAAAACTACTGAAACGATTTTGATGAAATTTCTATGGGACTAATCGGGAAGTATATCAATTCAGATAAAAGAATAATTTTTCAAATCGGTTTATAAATGACGAAGATATGAAGTAAAAAATAAAAATAAAACAAACAAATTAAGAACATCCTCCTTTTTTTGAAGTCGGTTAAAAATGATAAAATGCATGAAGTTTTCAGCTTCGATGAGACCTTGCGTAAAAACCTAAAATTAGAACATTTCAAACAAAATGAGAAGATTCTGAATAATATGCCAGAACAATTTCATTCAAACTAAAGAGACCAGCTCAGCTAATTTCAATAACAAATGAGCTGTACAGTCAGTGCGCAGCATTATAAGGCACCTTTTTCGTTATTCTTCATTAAAAGAGGGGGCAAATAATGCAGGGCACTGACTGTACTAAGGCCAAAGCATTCCAAGAACAAGAATTACCTGGAAGTCAGGTATGAAGCGGTCGCACAAGGCTCGCAGCAGCTGGAACAACAGGTCTATGCTGGACTTGTGTTGCACGAAGTAGTGCAGCAATATCTTCACTATCAGCTTGGGCTCCTTCCAGTGTGTGCAGTCCACTATCTCTACTTTCTTATGGATTTCCTGGAACAAATATCATTGGAGTTAAAATAAAACCCACTAAAAAGAAACTGAGAATGCGCCATAAATATTCCACATTTAAAAAGGCCGGGTATGTGCAGGGTCAAATTCATCTGATCCTGTAACATTTCAGAAATTACAAATTCATGTAAATCACGATATGATAGTCTCAGTCGAAAAATTGGTATTTTGTTTACTAACCTAAACACATTACCTTCCTTCTGACACGTCGGGTAAAAATACCAAATCAATACGAATAACAAAACCAATACTTACATGATACTGGTCACTGCACCAAATACGTTTCAGCAACTCGATCAAATCTGGCTGGCCCGACAGCCATTTTTCATCAAATTTGATCAACAGAGATATTACTCTTATAGCTTGGAACTGCATCTCCGCCCTATCGGCTGTTGGCAGGTTGGCTGCAGTACCGCCAGTATTGGCTGCCAACAATTGCATGAGGCGGGGTTTCTTTGTTGTTTGTAATGCCTCTCGGTACGGGGGACCGGCTTTCGGATGTTTGATTAAAAAGACCAGGAATCGGCTCCATTGTTGGTCTTTTATGTTGTTGTCACTTAGAATTAGATCTAATGTTTCTTTTGGATACCTGAAAATAAAATACTCGTTGAATATTGGCTGACACAGCTTACCGACTCAACACCACATTGGTGTTGAGTATAGTATTTTGGAATCGTCACTGTATGTTCAACACTATAAAGTTCAGATTTCAATTCTTTATTTCTTTTATGTAATAAGAGTACAGACCATAAACTGGATTATGTTTATGGGTATTTCCTTGTCAATCATTTTATCATTCTTCTGCCCTTACCCCAATTTATTTGGGGTCGGCGCAGCATATCTCCCTTTTCCATACTTCTCTATTACTCGTCATCTCATTATACACCTCCTTTCTTGCCATATCATCCTTCACACAGTCCATCCGTGGCTTCTTTGGTCTTCCTCTGCTCTGATACCCTTGCAAATTCATACTCATTTCCTTGTCAATAATACTAAGAATATCTAATATCCACATACCTCATGAGGAATTTAACAAGCGGCTCTCTAAACGGCGATCCAGCTTCAATCATGAGTGACTTCTCAGTGTGGAATATAAGTCGGCACAATACATCGATGAAGCGCGGTGAAGCGGCCGGAATTTGATGGAAGATACCGATCAAGATTATGATCTTCTGCTCATTTTCCATGTTCTTTGATACGCTTTGGAGGAAGTTTCCACCTAGCGAGAAAGATAAAATAGTTATTTAGGCGGAATACAAAATATGGATTTCACATCTATCCCAAAGGCTGGAGACAATAGACAAATCCTTCCCACTGTTGCCACAGCGATCGGTACTGCGTCTTCGTTAAAAATTAACTTTATCAATAATTGTTGTTAGAAAAACGTTTTTGCAAAAAAATAATCGCATCACACACAAATCCTTGTCAATTATCAATTTAGCAATTTCTTTTACTTGGATGACATATTTTTTCCAGCTATTTTGATTTTAAAACCAAACTGCTGAACCGATTTTGATGAAATTTCTATGGGACCAATCGGGAAGTAGATCCATTCAGATAAAAGAAGAATTTTTCAAATCGGATCATAAATGACGAAGATATGAGGTAACAAACACAAGAAAAAAATACAACCGAATTGAGAACCCCCTCCTTTTTTTGAAGTCAGTTATAAACATACTACATTTGCTATACCCCGAAGCTTTCAGCAAACTTAAGCTGAAAATCAAAACTATTTTGGGTACAAGAATCACAAAACATAAATATCTAAGACACCAAAACTACTAAAAGTCAGAAGTACTCAGCCAATAATATTACCATGAAATAAAATAACACATACCTCTGTTAGTCTGTATAGAATAATCCAGCAACTTCTTCAAGAGTTGCAGCAACTGTTCGCATAGTTTCTCACTGAACGTCGAAGGGAACAGCTGAGTCAAATACGAAAGTCTCTTAGCTCCGTTCACGCTCAAATGTCTATGGTCACCGAGAGTCAACAGAAGAGGTCGCATCACTGGGTGAACCATCTCCATGTCGATTTGGAAACCAGACAGGAACTTCTGCATGCACTCGAAGCCGACCTTAAAAGTTCAAATATTAGTTTTTAAACATGGTCGCTAACACTATCAGTAACACTTAAAACGGGTTATTTGGCAACGAGCGAGTAAAACGTATGAGGAAGAGAGTAGATGATTTTGTCTGCTCTCAAACACCCAGTCGCGATAAGTTCAGTTTATCCGTGATCATGCCATGAGAAATGGCAGGCATGTCGTGAGCCAATCTTATTTAAGATCTTGCATGCATGTATTATTTTAATTCTGTCTGTATACACATGTTTGAGCAAATAAAATTTTCTATTCTTATTCTTATTCATGGCGCTTGCAACAGTGCCGAAATATACGGTACTTTTACGACCGAACAAAAGTAAATAGTCAAACTCACTGGGGAACTTAAAATTAAATATAGTAAACATAGTAAATATCCCGTTTCAAGTGTTAATGATAGTTCAAATATTGTTTGGATTTATGAAGAAATGATATATTAATTAGTGAATACCAAGGCGCTGTCCTAATAGAAAGCGATTCACGCAACTTTCAGGTTTGAATAGGTGTCCTAGTTTCAAATCGAAAAACTCACATAGTGTCTTATTATTAGGAAACCAACTAAAATCATTTTTATTTAAATGTCGTTTGAGCTAGTCATTTTCCAGAGGCTCAAAACCATTAAAAATTGTAACTGTTCCAAATTTTATGTACAATAGTTGCGCCGCAAGGGCTTTCGATAAAATAATAAAAAAAATCTTACTTGTTGCAATTCCTGGTCGTTCTTCTCAAGAGACTTATAAAGCACTTGGAATATTTTCTCCCGGCAGTGTTTCTCCTGTATGTAATGGCAGGAGGCGAGTGCTTTCAGCGCTGAGCCTCGTAACGGGACTAGGTTTACGCCCTTATAACACGGCAGCTTGCCTAACATCGCGTCTTCAGCCTCGCATAAGGATAGTAGCTCCCGGAAAAATACTTTGTGTTCGTTTATGTTTAGATCTAGAAATTTTACAAGACATTTATGTAGTTTTGACAGAAACGTGAAAAAAAAAGCATAGATAACGCTATGGTGGAAAAAACATACTGGGCAAACACATTGCCTATATTCTAGTCTTTTCACAATTATTTTACTTCAGTCATCACAGTCAAAATTAATGATCCTTATTTCTATTGCAATAAGGTTGCCATTGGTTTGCTGCTGACAGAGGTAAAAAAAACTGTAAGGACTGTAAAATACACACAGCTATCAACTGGCAGTTCTGTATTATTTCAATCTAGAAACAACAGCTAGAATGGTTGGTCCTGTGGTACCTTCAAAATATGATAAAGTGGCTTAGAGAAAGAAAACCTCACCTATTGTAAACAGCCTTGGTTTCAACGTGGTGCAGAAAGTAGTACCATCCATAAGACCCATCTGTGCATTGGCTGGTTGGTGTCGCAGTAAATGCTTCTTGGGCGGGATTATATCCGCTAACACTTCTCTGTGTGGGTCCATTACTTCTGTCACAGTCTTCTTTTGTAGTTCAGCTATAAGCTCTAGAGATTTCATGGCCTAAAAATAGCATAGAAATTAAGTGAGAATGAAGAAATCTTATAATAGAAAAATAGTATGGTGCACGGCGTCGATATGACACATCGAGCCTTGAAAAAGTCTGTCATACAGATATACAGTATGAGTGGCAGGGACGACGGTCTACAAAGCCGAACTTTTTCTCAAACTTTGTGCGCAATATAACTGTATAAATAAATAGACCATTACCTGCTGTCGCACAAGAAGATGAGGACTCGTTACTTGTAGAACAAGTTCTTGTAACACATCATGTAGTGCTCTGGCCTTCGCTGCAGCTACGTCACCTTCCGTCTCCACCAACTGCCCACAAGGACCCACAACGCAAACGCGAACAAGCCTCTCCAAGTTCACAGTAGCCATATCTATAGCCCCAGACGACACTTCACCAGTCAAATCCATCATTACGAACAAAACTGCCTTCAAGAACGTAAACACGTGTTTATAAACCCATTCTGGTGCCATCTTTTCCACCATAAACTTGACTGCGATACAGCCACCAAGCTTGGCATACCAAGCTCGTTCGTAACATAAGGCCGACATTCGTTCAGCAAGGTACTCCATCAAAGGCAGACGGCAAGCGCGTTCTCTACTTCCCAGCACCGTTGCTGCAGTCTCTATCATAAGAACTAACGCAAGATGACCAGGTTTGCATAACTCCTTCTCTTCATGGCCCATTATCACGGCGATTGCGTCTACGAGGACCAAAGCATCGAGACCTTCTTTGGGTGAAGAGCTTTCAACGAACGGTCCAGCTTGCTGAGCTATCGCTACCATAGTGTAGTGTCTCACTAAAGACACCATCGTCGGCAGGACGTGATGACGTAGTTCCTTGATTGCTGCAGCCACAAACATTCCTGTGAGAGCAGTGCGGTGTGTGTTTCGTACAATACTGTTGGTACACTTGTAATAAGGTCCATTTTGGACCTGAATCTTGCCGTCGATGAAGCTTGGGTGGTTGAATAGCTTCTGTAAAGTCGCCCTGTCGTCATCCAAATTGAGGGACGAAGCTAAATAACACCTAAGCACTTCCCAACATTGTCGTCTGTAGAACGGATCTGTCATGCTTGACTTAAGCGCAGAAAAGGCTGTCTCTATTACTTTATCTACTTCAAAATCGATAGGTTTCGATTGTTCTTGGAAGTACGCTTGCACGGCGGGCGGTGGCGCGTCTGTCTCACGGTACTCTAACCTTTGAGGTTCAATCATCATCTTACGGTTGCCACCGCCGAATTTTCCGAGGACTCTGAACGCGATTCTTGCGACTTCATTGTTCTGCAATGTCCTCCAAAGCGCTTGCATGAGGTCAGCCCTGACAGGTTGGATGTGTTCGTACAAAAAGTCAGGCTGCAAGTTATCCACGCAAAGCTCGAGAGTCCTCAAACCTTGTGATATTAACGTATGGGACCCGTTCAGTGCGGACACCAAGGGATCCATGAGCATCGGTAAATAAGGCAATAGACTGCTTAGTCTAACGGGTACAGTCAAGCATAACTCGACGAATAGATCTTTCATGTGTTGTTTGTGAAGGCCGCTCTGTAGGCGATTCAATCCTTCAAGTAAGTTTGGCAGAAGTGGTAAGAATTCCTGGTATAACAGGTCGTGACTGCCGCCGCCAATAGAGCGGAATAGCGCTCTCAAAAGTAGGAAGTAATTGTAGGGTTCCTTAGCAGTCATAGCATAATCCATGGCCTTGTTGACGATGCTATGTAAGTGTGGTCTCAGCATTTGTTCATTTTCCGTGGGGAACAGACTGACGGAACCAAATACCAATTTAAAAAGTCTCAAGTAAAGGTTTGACCTCTCCACATTGGTTCCCATTTCCTCCATCCTTTGGAGGAGGTACTCAACTAGGACAGTCGCGAATATCGGGGATGTGGCAGGATTTGATAAGAACGTATTGGCAATTATTTGCAATGTCGTATTTTTGTTGATTCTTTCAACCATATGTGAAATTGTCGCAGTAAATATTTCTTGGAAAGTTTGTGGATTCATCATTGAAAACTGTAAAGTAAGAAACGACACTGTATTTAAGCTCCAATCAAAAAAAAAAATAACTTATATCTTCACAGTTTTTTAAAGCCATGGTTACTGAGGAGTTTTTATTTAATATGCTTACCACTCCACTGAAATGCTCAAGCACTTCCTTCTCCTCCTTCGATCGTACATGTGGTTGCGCGGGCGGCTGCGCGGGCGCACGCGGTGCGGCCAACGTGTATATGTCAAGCGACTGCAGCCCCCATCGCACTAGACGTATGAACACTAACGTTTCCCGCGCACTGAACTGCTTCTGACCAGTTATGGTGGTAGTTGACGTGCCTTCTGTGTTTGTTGTTGTTTGCTGTGATATAATAAAAGAAAAAAAAATAGAAACTGAATTTAATTTTACTGTTCTAGTACATTTTAAACAAATAAGCATCACAAGACATCTATACGATGTGTGTATTTTGTGTGGGCACTCAACGACAAATAAGTGGTGCATGATGTGATCATCTTTAAGAGATTGTTACACTAGTCTAAAACTTCATTTGATGTAACTAGTATCCTTGTATCGGTGTATTCAATTGTTGGTGAGCCAAATAAATAAAATAAATACCAATGTGACACTAGATAGAAAAAAAATTAAAAAGACACAAAACATCATTTTTTTCTATTTGGTCCAATTCAAACAAGTTAGGGCTAATTAAAAAACAGGCAATGTGTTTTGCGCCGTTACAATATTAATATTAGGATATTTTGAAGGTAAGTAAGTAGTAAGAGGCTCTCAATAAAAGTATCTCATTAAAATCCTTTCTGCTAGCAAGTAAATCCAACTAAAACCTAACATAACAGATAAATGACCTTCAACTAACCTTGCAAGAAGCACAACCCCACGTAATCGTCTTAACACCACACACCAGCGTCTTCACCAGGGTCCTATAGTCTCCTACATTCAGATTATTCATCTGAGACGACGGAAACCCTATCTTGGACTTCTCCTCAGCCTTAGACAGACTGTCTAGGAAGTCTGGTGCCAGTTTCTCTTCTTCTACCTTGTTCTCCACTGTGGTGGTCGATGGGCCTGGGGTTGTGGGTGTACCGGGCGTGGTACCACCATTGGCTGATGGTGTTGTTGGTTTGCTGAAGTTTTATAATATTGAATTAAAGAATGAGGTAGTTATTTAGTTCATTATTAATATTAAAAAAATATGCACATTTTCATTACATCACTTATCCATGCACATACAACATTATGAATTAACTAAGTTATGGGTGACATTTTCATGTTTGTGTGAATGCCCTCGAAATAAAAATTAAGCCAAAGTTAAAATAAAAGATTCTTCAGACTCGGCCCTTAATGCTTCCATAAATGGATTAATGTGAACACTGGGTTTTTGAAAGGTTAAAACATTTAATTTTAGTGTTAATTTCGCGAAAGGTGATTTAAAATCGTGACGGATTATTAACAACTCTACTTCCAACAAAAAACCACAACACTCACCACTTATTCATCAACGCAGGCAGTTGCAACTTGGAAATTGTCTTGAACTTCAGCACAAACACCTCCAGTATGCGCATGAGCAACTGCCGGCCCTGCGGCTGCGTGCCGGCCGCGGCCGCACCTTCACTCTCCGACCGCTGACGAATGCAGTCCACCAGGTTCAATAGCAACTTACAGGACATCGTTTGGATGCTGGGTGGGAGTTTCAACTTATTTTGTAAAAACATGTCTAACAATCAAAACTCTTAGTGATAAATGTTGGTGGCGTCAAAGCAACAGTCATATAAGTATGGTGGAGTGGACTATACTGGGTGGCAGGGACATCAATGCGCAAACTGTTCCCATGATTTGACGGTATTCATTGACTACAATGTCTCTTATACCATGTATTTGTACCCATAGCAGAATATAGAGACCAGGGGGCCTAAAATGGCCACTTTAGCAGAATATAATATGATAATAATATGAATTAGGTTACAATTCGTAAAATGGTCACAAACTGATAATTCAACATATTAATTAACTGTGTCTGTGTTCATTTTAAATTTTTTAATGTGATTCTTATTATTATCCTATTAAGTTCTGTTAAAGTGGCCATTTTAGGCCCCCCAGAACAAATCTACTAAGTTTCCAGTTTCAATTTGATAGACCAATAAAAAGAACTCCAAAATCAGCTTGCAAGATAATGCAATAATAGCCTAGTGTGTGCCATCGGACTGCGAAATCATAGGTCTCGAGTTCGAACCCATGACACGCACTACAGATTTTTCGGATTCAGGTGCGTATTGTGTAATTAGCACTGGCTTTGGTGAAAGAAAACATCGTAAGGAAACCAAACTAGCATGCCTGAGAAATATTAGTCGACGGCATGTAAAGCCAAATCAGAGGAGCATGTGCGGCATAAAAACTCTGACACCAGATTAGGCACTAACCACACGAAAAAAGAAGAGCTTACAAGATTTGACCTGAACTTAAGACTAAGCAAAACCTTATGCATACCTTGTAGGTAGAGATTCATCATGCACATTCTTGGAGAACAAATGCGCTGCGATTGCCAGGTCAGTCAGTGGCAGGAGTTGTCTGACATGATGGACTAGGTCTGCTAGCGTTGAATACGCCAGTGGACGTAGAGATTCGTGGACTGTCCACCCGCCTCCAAGGAGGACATCTTCGTCAAATAGACGCTCCATGTATGGAACAAATTCTGCGAAGAAAATCATATTGAGTTCTTTTAAGACATGTAACCATCAGTTGATGATGCGGTATAGAGTTTACCCTGGGGTACACCATACTGGCTAATGTTTGAACTCAATTAGTTCAGACTTTAGGTCCAAATTGATAAGATTAAAATAAAATGTCGACAGTTAACTTTAATAAACCACTAAAGTTATTTATTTGAGTTAAATTTGAATACATACACATCTTTCCTCTGAAATGAACTTTTTTAACAACTAAAATATTTGTTTTGTTTTATTATGTCATATTTAATAATGTTTATCAACTTATTATTTAGCAACTTACTCAGTCTCAAATCCGTGGCCAGGATATGTCGTGTCGCTATGACGAGCTCTTTTCTCAAATGCGCCACTTCCGGTGGACACAATGTCAGCAGCCCTATAATGCCCTTCACCATCAAATTGGCATGATTGGCAATTGTATCTTGGTATATTCTAATAATGTAAGCCAAAAAGGCTAAAGTCTTGATTTGGGCACCCATGAAGTCTACAAAAACCTCCTTGTTGAATGAAGCTGATTGTCTGTAAGAAAATATGGATACTTGAAATGCCACATTTAAAAGCCAACATATCAATAATAGATATTCTTGGTCAATAAGGGACCTTTCTTTATTGTCTTGGCCTAACATTTGGCAAAAAAAAATTGATAAATGATTGTTTGAGATTAATGATTCTAAAATATTTAAACATATTTCAGATCTGCTGGTAGGCTTACTAACTGCTTATTTAGGCTATGAAATCTATCTTATCTTACCGGTGTGTAGCCGCAGGTTGCAGGGTAATTGTCTCCATGATAAGAGGGATGAAGTTGCTGACCTCTTGATGAACATTTTGTTTGTATAACTGGTACATGAGGACCACAATGATGGGCAACTCCTGAATCACTTTTAATGAGAGCACTGATCTTGGGATCAGGTTATACTGTAAGTTAAAACACAACGTCAAACATCACCTCTATAATTCCTGATGGGTTAAGCAGAGGTGTCCCTTATAGTATGCCTACATTACACCGGTTATGTTTCAAACCCATATAATAAGAAATTTGAGACTCCAGTCTTTTCTCATAATTTCTGCTTTATCTTGACTAAAATAAACAGGCATTAATTCTTTAAGGATAGGCGCCTTCTGCTTATAATTAGTACACTGACATTTCCTCGGTTATGTTAAATGTGTAATATGTAGAATTTTAGTAAATGTGTGTTCTGATTAGTACTTACAGTAACCACACTGCCATCGAGGAGTTTCTTCTCAGTGTGTATAGGTGTAGTGGTGTAAGTCTCTTGCAGGAGTTGATCAATGTTTACTTCTGATAAATCCTTCACCCTTATGGTGGGTTTGGGTTCAAATATTTTTGGCAAATGATTTGGCAAGTCAGAATATATTCCTTTCACCCACTGCAGGAACTTATGAATCTAGATAAATAAAAACAAAAACATGATAATGAAATATAATTATAATTTCTGAAGAATTGCATTCCAGACAATATTATAATAGAAAAAATTAAGTACTTACATCCACATCAGTACTGTAAGCTGGTCTGTATTGCTTGTGCAGTTCCATAAAGATCTTAAGGCACACTAAAACATTCTCTTCATTTTCTATTTCCATCAATTTCAGCATCAGTATTAAGATACTTCTCACATGCTGTCTCAAAGTCTCGCTGATAGGGAGACGGTGAATCATCTCAAGTATCAGTTTCCTCACTTGTTGAATATTGTACTCCGCAATGAAGTGTGGTTCTCCTTCTTGTAGTATTTTGAGGAATATTTTTAGGGAGTGTTCTAGGAATTGGGGGTATTGAGGGGAACTGAGAATTACCTGGAAGAAAAGGCCAGAAAAAAATGTAACATATTTTGCTATGTCGGGCTCCTAGTTTTAAATTGATTTTGCCTTGGCCTTATTCTGAAAATAGCTAGGACACAGACATGGTTTAGGACTCGGAAGAGTCTGATTATTAAGCTTAAATATTTCTATCAGATTAAATCTTATAGTAGACATGAAATAGTTGTTTATTTGAGACATTCAATGGATTGTCTCATAACAGCCAGTGTATTCAATCAGTCAATCCTAATGGGCTAAATTGTTAACAATACCGGTTACCGTAATCGTAAAGTCAAGCTACGATGTTTACTAACACTTACCTCAAAGTTTTCGCTAAGTTCCTGGGCCGCTTTGAGCTTGATCTCATCCTTAGCGCCAGGGTCCGCCAACATGGTCACATAGCTCCTATAGGTATTCATCTGGGTGTGCGGGTCCCCAGGACCGCCTGCAGCCATCGAAGCCATCATTGTGCACAGCAAATAGTCTCAGTGTTAAGTATTTTCACCAGCAAGTGAATTACCCAACATGTTGTTATAACAAAAAAATATACAAAGAAAATGGTCCTTCACACATTTACATCTTTCAATTATTTAATAACAGAGGTTAGATCATTATTCTTTACATTAGTCACAAATAATCTCTATAATAAAAATATTAACCCAAACAACCGGACAAAACAAGCAATGCACGCAACAAGAGAGCTCAACACGACATTTAAGAAGATTTTTAACCTGTGGCTTGTGAATTTTGATTGATTTTACGCATAGACTATAGAATAGAATGGTTGAACAAAAAACAATAAAAAAAATAAAAGCTTGTACAGAAGACCACTTCGTCTAATTGGATTTTGAAAGGGTTTAGATGAAGAAACATGGATAAAAGTTTTATTAGTTTAATGTTGCCTTGGTTCTTCTTCATCACTGTTACTGCATTCCAAGTAAGTTGTAAGGGTTGTACCTGAATAAAATGTTCTAAAAGTACACATTTTTAAACAGACTAGAAAAGCCGGCTATATAGAGTCAACTCTAGAACATTAGACCATTCTGAGGGTCAACCATGTCAACTTTGTTTTTCTTGAGATCTTGAATAAAGTAAACTAAAGGTCTTTTGATGGATTTTTGCAATGTCAAATTTTTTGTTCCGTGGAAAGCCGCAAAACCTTTAGAGAGCATTCATGCCCACATTTAGTAGTTTTGCTGTTTTCTACTACCCGCCCCGCGGCATGAAATATTTCAAAAGGGTGTTCCCAATGTATATTACTATACTCTATGTGTAGTGGTTAGAATTGGTTTCTCTATGGTTATATAGTATGGTGTAAAACTCTATTGTTTATTCCGTGTCATCGGCATCGATGGATGCTTTTACAAGTTTCATTACATTTTTGTAATGGGATAAAAATGGGTTGAAAATGAAATAAAAACAACGTACAGGTTGTGAAAAAGTGAAATTAACAACTCAAATACAACTTAAAATGTGATCATGGCTACTTCTACAACAGTGTTAGTCATAACATTTTGGCTTCGGTGCACAATAGTGTATGGTTACGAGTTCATATCACAATATCCAAATCAGCCTAATGAAACATACCACTTCTATCATCTCGCCGTGGATAGAGTCAGCGGCCAAGTATACGCTGGTTCGTTGAACTGGATTCACCAGTTAAGCCCTGACTTAAAACCAATCCATGTTATAGGCACGGGTCCGATACTAGACAACCCAATGTGTCATGCAAGTGGCTGCCCTTCAGCTGACATACAGACTACGCGGACTGATAACGTGAACAAAATATTAGTGATAGATCAAGAATCTGGAAGAGTTATCGCGTGCGGTTCAGTGGCGCAGGGTTCCTGTTCCAAGTACAAGCTTGGAGATCTGTCTGCGAAGCCCGAGTTCGTTCCTGTTAGTGTGGCAGCTAATGACGCTGAAGCGTCTACCTACGCCTTTATCGGGCCTGAAAGGTATAATTCATGGGAACGCTCCAATGTGCTTTATGTGGGGACTACATTCACAAACAATGGAGAGTACAGACACGATGTTCCCGCGATCTCCAGCCGCGACTTGATGACTCTCGACACCGCACAATTAACTTTTAACAAACAAAGTTCAATACAAATAGATGTTAAATACAGAGATAACTTCTTAGTGCAGTATGTGTATGGCTTTAATGCTAGTGACTATGCTTATTTTTTGATAATCCAGAAGCATTCCCACCTTGCTGGTAATGAGGAACTGGGGTATGTGTCCCGCCTCGCTCGCACATGTGTTAATGATGACAACTATAACAGCTACACAGAAGTGACGCTGGAGTGCCATGTTAGAGAAGAAACTGTTAGTGGTAAAAGTGAAGTGGTCAATTATAATTTAGTTCAAGATGCTAAGATTGCAAAGGCTGGTGCAAACCTAGCCGCCCAGCTGGGTATAGACACAGGAGATCCTGTTCTTATAGCTATTTTTAGTCCATCAAAAAGTATTTCTAATGAACCTATGGCTAAGTCAGGTATTTGTGTATTTTCTTTACAAGAAATAGAAATTAAGTTTAATGAAAACGTTCACATGTGTTTCAATGGCAGCACTAAGGCACGCAACATGGGCTACATATCAGGCATGATTTCTGATGGAAAATGTCCCAGTGTTGGTTCAACTGGAAATATACTTAACTTTTGTGAGGTAGGTCTTAAAATTAGTGGACTTTATCCCATAAAAACAATGTCTGTTATTAACTGGAATGATACTTTAATTACATCTGTCACTATGTCTGTAACTGGTTTGCATACTGTAGCATTTTTAGGCACCAATCATGGCATTCTGAAGAAAGTCCTGATTGATGCTGATAAAGCATTGGAATATTCAAGTGAAGCTATTTTGCCTGGCCAGAGAATTCTACCTGACACAACACTGTCACCATATCAAAAAACACTTTATGTTTTGGCAAGAAATTCAATTGTGCAAATACCAACTGAAAGATGTGCAGAACACGGAAATTGCTCCGCATGTTTAGAGTCAAATGATCCCCACTGTGGATGGTGTTCTTTAGAAAAACGCTGCACAGTTCAAAATATGTGTCAAAAAGGGACCCAAAGTGCACCAAGATGGCTGTCTCAATACATTGGGCAGCAGTGCATTGATTTTGAACAGATTCAACCTGACAGAATATCTATGAATGAAGTAACAACAGTGCAGCTTATCATAAGAACTTTACCAGAATTGCCCTTTGAAGCCAAATACAAGTGTGTGTTTGGAAATGCCCCAGCTATAGATGCTGCTGTTACGTCAAATGGCCTAGCTTGCCCTACACCGGATGCGAAGCACAGACCAAAAATACCACAAAATCAAGATCATGTGTATGTTTCGCTTTCTGTTCACTCGTCAGAAACAAATAAGGACTTTGTTTCCAGAAACTTTGCTTTCTATGATTGTTCAAGACACACAACATGTCACTCTTGCATATTGAGTGAGTGGGCTTGTAATTGGTGCATATATGACAACAGGTGCACCCATGATACCTCTGTTTGTCAAAGGACAATAATAAGTGGTGAAAATAATCCTACAAAACTGCTAAATCATGGTATTGGACACTGTCCTAGAATAAGACAATACAAGAAACCTATTTTACTACCTAATAATGTGCCTAAAGAATTAGAACTTGAAGTTGAAAATCTACCTCACTTACAACCAGGACACACTGGATTTCAGTGTATAGTGAGTATTGAGCTAGCCAACATGATACTCCCTGCTAGAGTTGAATCAAATCACTACATTGTGTGTGACAAAACAACCTATTCATATGAAGAAGATGTGGGAGAATACAATGTGAGTGTTAAAATTGTCTGGAATCATAAACATTACATAGACACTATCAACATCACTTTGTACAAATGTGAAATTCTAGGATCACATAGAGAACATGCTGATTGTTCTCTTTGTATAACCCGAAACTCTATCTACAAATGCACCTGGTGCGGCAACTCTTGTTCTTACAGTGAAACATGCTTAGAGAATCCAGTTACTGAGTGTCCTAAACCTAGAATTGATATGATCAAACCACTAAGTGGACCAATAGAAGGAGGTACCATAGTAACCATTGAAGGCAGTAACCTTGGCTTAAGAGTTGAAGAAGTATCTGGTAAAGTTCGAATTGGAGAAGTTCCTTGTGAAATAGTAGACTTTGAAGTTTCTGTAAGCATCACATGTCGCACAGGACCCGCCAATGGCTCTGCTGTAGCACCAGTTATTGTGGAAAACGATTCTGGCCACACAGAATCATCTGTTTTGTTCAGCTACAAGAATATAAAACTACAGGGTCTCTATCCAACACTAGGACCAGTTGCAGGCGGCACCCAGTTAGCTATAGGGGGGCAGCATTTGAACATTGGATCATCTATATCAGCTTTCCTGGATGAACTGCCATGTTCTGTCAATACTACACAGACATCAAACAGCAGATTAATATGCATAACTCCCAAGGCAAATGGACCCAGAGTGATTCACACATTGACAGTGGGCATAGATAATGCTAATCGGACTTTGTATGGTGATTTGTTTAATTATACAGCAGACCCAACAATTATGGAGATAAAACCATTAAAAAGTTTTGTATCTGGAGGTAGAATGATAACAGTTCACGGTACAAACTTGCACACAATCCAGAAACCACTTATGAAATTGTATTTTGCCAATGAAGTTCTACCTGTGAACCATACAGCTTGTACTGTGCTCAATGAACATCAGATGGAATGTCCCAGTCCTGCAGTCAATAAAAAATATTTCGACATTTTGCAAGCAACAAAAACTCAGACCAGTACTCCACAAATAGCAATGAAAGTTGGTTTTGTTTTGGATAATGTGGAAACAATGCATGAAAAACACTTCAATCCCCCTCGAACTCATATGGTTTTTGTTGAAGATCCTCATGTATACCAATTTCCTAATAACGGTATAAAATCTTATAAAGGAGATCCATTGGTAATAGAGGGTGAAAATTTAATAAGGGCAAGTGATGAAACTGACGTTATTGTTACAATTGGAACAGAACCTTGCAATGTTACGAGCCTAACAATGCAACAACTTTTATGTACGCCTCCTGAAGTACAACCTGCTAATACTGATGAAAATGGTGTACAGATAGGAGAAATAAGTTTACCTTTAGTGGTTGTAAAAGTTGGGAAAAACTTGCGATTCCCTATTGGCTACCTCCATTACGAATTACTGAGAAACTATAATTTTCCGCCAGAAGTTATCGCAGGAATTGCTGGTGGCACTTTCTTTCTAGTACTTATATTCATGATTGTATTAGTGATGTACAGACGGCGTAGCACAAAAGCGGAAAGAGAATATAAACGAATACAAATTCAGATGGATACTTTAGAAAGCAATGTTAGATTAGAATGTAAACTGGCTTTTGCCGAGTTGCAAACTGATATGTCTGATTTGGCAGCTGATTTGGAACATTCAGGTATACCGACGTTAGATCACGTAAACTACGTCATGAAGGTGTTCTTCCCAGGAGTATCGGACCACCCTATATTGAATGTCCAACGTCAATTATTTATAAACGCTCCCAGAACCAACTACGATGCAGCTATGATTCAATTTGAGCAGCTTTTGAATAACAAATGTTTCCTTTTGTCATTTATAGACACATTAGAATCACAAAAGTCGTTTAACATTCGAGACAAAGTAAATGTGGCTTCTTTGCTGATGATAATACTCATGGGGAAGATGGAATATGCAACAGATATTTTGAAATCTCTGCTATTACGACTTATTGATAAATCTATTTGCAATAAGCATCCCCAACTAATGTTAAGAAGAACTGAGAGTGTGGTTGAAAAAATGTTAACTAATTGGATGGCTTTATGTATGTATTATTATCTCAAAGACTATGCGGGTTCGTCGCTGTTTTTGCTTTTCAAAGCGATAAAGCATCAAATCGAAAAAGGAGTGGTTGATGCAATAACTCACGAAGCTCGGTACTCTTTGTCGGAGGAGAAGCTTTTGAAGGAACAGATTGACCACCAGACCATAACACTGCATATAGTCCAAGATGATTTCGATGAAAAAGTTCAATGTAAAGTTTTAGATTGTGATAGTATTTCACAAGTAAAAGCTAAGATATTAGACGCACTGTTTAAAAATACCCCGTTCTCTATGAGACCATCCGTCCATGATGTTGATTTAGAATGGCGGCACGGTAGAGGAGGACATGTTACTCTTCAAGATGAAGATGTTACCACGAAAACGATAAATGGCTGGCGTAAATTAAATACGCTAGCTCATTACGGCGTCAAAGAATCCGCCGTCATGTCCTTGATATCCCGTCAAAACGACAGTTTTAATACTCCGTATAAAATACCTTGCAAGAATTGCACAGGAATATACTGTTCTAATTCCCACATAAGAGTGTATAACAGTGACATCACAGACCAAAATGTACATTACTATCACTTGGTGAAACCTATAGAGTACCAGCATATTATCAACAAGTCGTCAGAACATAGTCACAAAGCTATTCCAGAGATATTCCTTACCCGGCTCTTGTCTACGAAAGGCACAGTCCACAAGTTCGTTGACGACTTCTTCAGCACAATACTCACTGTAAACGAAGTGTTGCCACCAGCAGTCAAGTGGCTGTTCGATCTGTTTGATGACGCGGCGCGGACACATGGTATCATGAATCCTGAAGTAGTCCATGCTTGGAAGTCCAATAGTTTACCTCTTAGATTTTGGGTGAATCTCATAAAAAATCCAGATTTTATATTTGATATAAATAAAACAGCAACTGTTGACTCTTCATTGTCAGTTATCGCTCAAACTTTTATGGATGCTTGTTCACTAACAGAACACCGATTATGTAAAGATTCTCCTTCTAATAAATTACTTTTTGCTAAAGACTTGCCTACGTATAGGGATATGGTTATAAGATTTTATCAATCTGTATCTCAATTACCTCAAGTAACAGACCAAGAGCTAAGTACTTCTATGCAGCAACTCTCGGTGGAACAGTTGAATGAATTCGACACGCTGTCTGCCTTAAAAGAGTTGTATATCTATGTCAGTAAATATAGAGAACAAATTATATTAGGACTAGAAAACAAAATGCACTTAGCTCATAAATTAGATAATATAGCATGCACTATGGAAGGGGATCCTACATCTATATGCTGACTATATGACACCAGTCACGATTTGATTGCATTTACGTAATTTATTTATATAATACCTACTTTGTAAAAAGAAGCTTTAATTTATTCTGAAAATACTCAGATCTAATAAAACTGATATGTAAAAAGACTGTAAAATATCAGTTTCATAACTCTAGTTAGAAAGTAAAAATATTTTTTTCAATGGATCATGATGAAATACTTAATAGCTATGGACTTATTTTTTGTCGAAATACCTATGTAATAAGTATCTTTTGTAAGTATTAAGTGAAATTATTGTAACTATATATTGGCATTTTTTACTCAGCATTACGGTATGGGATTATTTGAACATATTTATTTTCTCATTTGGATATTGATACTGTAATAGGTCAAATATTTAACAAAATTTAAAAGTACCTGTTACAAAAAAAATTGCCGTCGTTACCCTTAAGTATTATTATTTATTCAAATGTATAAAATTTATTAAAAACAAGTTTTTTTTTGTGAAATCCCTCCTCTAAATCACGTTATTCTAGAAGTTCAAATGATCCCATAAACACAAACTTGGAATTTTTGTAATGCATTTAATCTCCCAGTGGCCATGCTATTTTTATAATTTTAATATAAAGCGAATTAATGCTCTCTTTTAGGAACAACAAATATGATTTTATAAGAATGATAATATAAAACTGGCACTGAAATTATTTTCTAATGTAAATGTTCTTATTTGTATTTATATCTAAATTACTTAACTATTGATGTGTATTATGCTAAGATGTATGTGTAAAGAGAAAAAAGAATTAATTAAGGAAAATGTTGTGATATTTGTATTTGGAATATTGATAGTATTAATTTATCATGTTAAATACTCTAATATGTTCAGCAGCTACATTGTTTTATAAATATGTATAGGCATTTTACTGTCTTGCCACAGCTAAGAAGATTTATTTGTTAATTTTCTGTAAAGAAATAAAGCACCACTACTTTTTAATGATTTTGTGATCTCATTATGTTTTTGCTCAACTATCTTTTTATATTGTCAATTTGTATAAAGAAACCCCAGTTTAATCTTATATATGAATCTCAAATGTATTGTAAAAAAAAATTGGCAGCAAATGTCGTAATAATATTCCATTTACAAAATATGTTTAAAATAGTATTAGTTAGATATAATAACTTGCTAGAATTTAAGACAGCGTAAATTCACCCGTCTTTGAAATTTTATATTATTGACTTAGAAATATACTTATTTATCAATCCTTTTGTAATGAATAATTTCAATATGAATGGGATAAAACAAAAAAAAACGAGTATTATTCATTTTAACGTTTATTACATGTAGGTAGGTACATAAATAAAACATAGAACTTTTAGGCAATTTAGACATACACCAAACGTCATTTAAATTAGGTACATAATTCTTATTAATTAAAAAATAAAGAATATGTAATGTCAGCAAAATAACATTACAGTAATATATAACAGCATTGGTATGATGCTACTTTTTAAGTTTTGTACTGTTTAATCTCGACATAATAATAGTTAGCTAAATTGACAACAATTACATATGCAGCAATTCTATTATTTCAATCTATCACATTGAAAGCTATTATTATTATTAGTATTTCTATGCTTTTAAACGTTTACGTCATATTCTATTTGCCGTAAAATTGCTTCGTACAAACACTGTCGCGATAAAAAAGTAAAGAAGCATTTCTTTCAATTGAGATTTTAGAAAGAAATATTGTGAACGGAGTACTGACTCATTGAAGCGTTGAAAATGCAGAATGAATACTTACAAAAATATATATATGTCATTTTGACAAGTATAATTGCATACTTGCATCTCTCTTATCACGTTATGCCTACAGAATCTCGACTGGTTTGGATATAAATACATTGTCCATCACTCGATTATCTAAAAAGATACTTTCCTACAATCATTTTGCCAACTCTCGCTCTACCTAAACACTTATTAACAAGTTTAGATCAGTGGAATTATTTGGAAGTGTTACATTCTAAGTTTATAAATGCTCGTTTTTACTCGTTGATGTTTCTACACGTAAAGCCGATCCCCTACTAAGGAGTGGCAGAAATAATAATGACATAACCACACTAAAATTAGCACCGTTTACCCGTAGCAATTTAATTTAATTGCTCAGTATCTATATGTCTCTGGCGGGCTTAGTGAAAATATCTAACTGACTGGGGCAAATCAATTAGCCTGTTTATTCTTCATACAACGAATTTCGGTGAGATCATAACCACCATCAGAATATTCAAATCAAATTATTTCATTTCTGTGCATGAACTCGTAAATACCTTGTCAAGCATTTCCAATATAAACCTACTTTCAATATTTTGAAGTCTGACTAGGCCTTAGAAACGGGCTTCGAAAGCCTATAAATAAAATATAGTTTCATTAAACTTATATTGTGCAGGCCTTTAAATTCGCAAACGTTTTAGAACGATTGCTGTTACACTTCTTTCCGACCAAAGGTCCCACACGTAACTTTACATTTGTGTAGGTGGGCGGTAACGCGTAGATATGTACGCTTCAACACAATTGGTCCAAATCCTGTCAAACATTGCGTGAAGACTTATGACGACCTCTTACACAGATGCAAAGACTTAACAAACACTAACCTCGGCAGTTATATAGCTACACATCGTTGCTCGCAGTACACACTTCAGCGCACGCAACCATCCAATCGGACGTAAGTATTATAAAAGACATTGTTATCATCGCATATTTCTGCTGCATTATGATTTCAGGGCGTACGCTAAAACTCGCGCACTGCCTCGGAACGTGCTGTTAAACTATTCTTAGAAAATCCGTCGCACGAGCCTGCGCCTGTTAACGCTGTTCATACTATTTTTCAATACAGAAACCGCGAACGTGCGACCCGCGCGAGTTTTAGCGAACGCCGGGCTTATACTTGCTTTATTTAAGCACGCAGTACAAAGATTCTTACAATAGAAATGGGTTTCTAATATTACTGTACATGTACAAAACCTCGTCTACCCTGACTCTTAATCAGTATTTCGACCTCCCCTCGACTTATGAACATTAGTTTGGACGGAAGTTAAGTTAGCCCTGAATAAAGCTCACAAAACATCGCTTAGCGAACAATTCCATAATGTTTAAAGTTTCTTAGGAACAGCACAAACTTCATATCAATGTATAAAGTTAAAAACCCATTTCCAGTCATACACTTGCAAAAAACAACTGAACAATATCTTTCTCAATATAAAGTCATACTAACTAATGCCGTAATATTTATTACAGTGCTGTGGTATTCAAACAAAAAGAGAAATAATGCATTATCTACCGCCTACTAATCTATATATTCTTTGCAAATACATAATATCAGGAATCAAATAGGTAAATTGACAGTACACATTATGTATAATTTGCACTGAATACCATCTGCTACATAGGAACATTAAAGGAATTTAATGCACGGGAATGAAATGTATCTTATTACATCGTCAGTAAACTATTAATTTGACAGAGAACTGTTAATTTTGCAAATTGGTATTTGTACTATTTATATATTAATTAAATATCAAAAAAATATTTGACATTCAGAATTATGAAATTATTATTCGATATATATTTAAACTTCATGTAGTCGTAAGTTTTTAAATGATTCTCACTCAGTATCAAACAACAACGTTACATAATTATAATACATAACATACCTGACTTAACCGGGACTAGAACCCAGTGCCGTTGAATAGAAGTAGCTGTTTGCACGGCCGTCATCATTTCCACACAAGTGCACGTCAGTTAAAATGTAACAATATATAAATAATCGGCTATAATATATCACAATGTCAAAAATAACTAAAAGACCTTGTGTCCTCTGCGTGCATTCGAATAAAATTAGCGAAATAAGGCGTGGCATAGTCCGTACAACTATACAAAACTGTGGAAGGCAGTATTATAAATGCAAAAATGTTTTGTGCAGGTTACAACAGACCGCATTTCAAAGCCGCATGTTGACATTTATTTAGAATACAAAAATACTGATATAAAAGTTTTGATGACACTATTAATATTACAATATTCTCAACTACTGTTATTTACGCCACGCCTAATCGCTTAAGTAGTCACAACATAAAACAATTAACATTAATTCACATACGTTTTGACATATAGCCTGGAAAACATTTAAAACGAGTTCACAATAAATATTTACAAAAAGCTCATGTGCTGTTTATAATAAGTTGCCTCTTAGGTCCTGCCTAATATCTTACTTAAGGCATAATTGGAACGACGCGTTCCCATACTAGGCTTTGGTAAATACAGGTTTGCCTACCATTTCAATATAGCAACTATTTATTAGGACGTATAAAAACGCGGTGGAGAATCGTTACCTCCAAAAGATGTACTTACAACACAATTTAAGTACTATATAAAAACGTTACTGCTGCTGATGAAATGGACTGCAGTAATTTATTAGTGTTTCTAATAAACATTAGACATATAAGTATACCAAAGAGCTCTACGAGCCACGAGTTAATGTATTAATTTCTAGTATGCTTTAATGGATGATTTTTCTAATGGATCGCGATAGACGATGGTAGCTGATTTAATGAGGTCGGGTTCTTCTTCGGTGGAGAAGCACTCGACGGAGGTGTTGACGTCTTTGTGCGAGCACTTGTTGTGCGCCATAAGCAGGCCCCCGGCCAGCCCCACCAGTGCGCGGTCCAGCCAGTTCACCGGGTTGGCGTACACAAGTCCTCCTTCGTAGAAACCCAAATGACCACCGTGTGCCAATTCGAGGAACATCGCCTTATCGTGCGAGCCTGCAAAGATAAAAATATTTATAAAAAAATTAGATACAGACTGCGGAAAATTTATTAGAACGCTAAAATTGTAGGTGATAACCTCAGCCTGTTTTCTTTATCAGCCTATCTGTCACGCCACTTGATCATGCAAATATTTTACAAGGGTACTTTTTATTAAATTTAGTATGAACTGTCATATAACGGGCTGTCGCAGAAACCATTCTTCCAACTACTGGTTGGTTAAAGCAAGTACAGTGACAGAAATTGACTAAGTCCAACAATTCGACTTACGGACAACTCCTAAGCTCAAACGGAATTTCTGATGAAACGTTAACCTTGAAATCCGAATTTAGTAAATTTATAACATGTATAAATAAATATGGAGGTTTTTTAATCAAGTTCCACTGGTTTCGTTCACATGTGGGTACAATGATAATGACCTGTTTTCTGTTGCGCAATGTTTTTACTGACATTCGTTTACATGCAAATTAAGCAGAAATTAAATGGAGAAGGCCCACGGACTGCGAATGATAAACAACAACAAAATCACGCTTATACATATTGTCTGTAGGGTGAGGCAGAAGTGTTTTTTAATACAACTGTTACATGCAAGATCTATGAACGTATGTACTCGACAACTCGAATAACCAAATTACTCCTAGCCCATAGAGATTGACCTCCGAACCCCACTGGCAGCAGTCGTGTTTGCTTGTTGACTAATATGCCAAACCAAAAAGTAGTGAAAAATAGGTTTGTTACATTTTTGATGTAACAAACCATATTTATTGGACATGCCAAATTTCACACGCACACAACAGGCAACATCTTCAGTCAACATCTGCCTAGCCTTTTCCCAACTATGTTGGGATCGGCTTCCAGTGTTAATGGATTTAGCTGAATACCAGTATTTTACACGGAACGACTATCTTTATCTCCACAACCCAGTTAGTACTGGGTACGATACCCCTTGGCAAGGCTGGTTGTCACTTTCGGGCCACTGACTGCCTGTGACGACTGTCAAAGACCTATAAATGACAACCTGGACCAACTGGCTTAACGTGCTTTCCGAGGCACGGAGGAAACTCGGTATGTAATGGGTGGTCACCCATCCACGGACCAACCTAGGCAAGCGCGGCTTAACCTAACGATCGGCCCGAGCGGCTGTTATTATTTAGCCTTGAGCTCCTCAGACAACAACAAACAAAGGCAATACCTTCATTAATCCTGTAAATGAATTACCGAAATACCGGTGACGCGAACAACGCCAAATATTGCCGCGGTGTTTGCTCACTATGGAACATTCCTCTTAAATAAATACCTGTCGAACCACTAATGGACAGACTGTTCAATTTAAATTCGGACGATAATGTTACATAAAGACAAGTCTGAAAACACCTAACAACAGGTTTGACCTTGCAAACACCGCGCACCGGTATACTAGGCACCTACATAACTTGTTGGCTTTATAAAGTGTGGTGGTCATTCGTCATTGTGACTAAAAAAAAATTTTATCCAAAATATAACAGACTTCAAAAAAAAAACACAAAAAAAAATTGAAAATAACTTTATTTTCAGAAGTCGGTGGCTATTGTTCGTTTTCAATTCTTTAGTGTTTTTTTTGGAAGGCGGTTATTTTTTTGCAAAAGTTTTTATTTTTCCCTTTTTAGTTATCGTATCACACACAAAGCCTTGTCAACTATCAATTTCACAATTTCTTTTACTTGGGTAGCATATTTTTACCAGATATTTGATTTATAAACCAAATTACTAAACCGATTTTGATAAAATTCTATGGGACCAATCGGGAAGTAATACTTTCAGACAAAAGAAGATTTTTTCAAATCGGTTCATAAATGACAAAGATATCTGGTCACAAACACAAACAATAATAGAACGAAATTGAGAACCTCCTCCTTTTTTTGAAGTCGGTTAAAAACTGATAATTAGACACATATAATATAAACAAACATTTCACTGCATGAGTGAAAACATTCGATGTGTTTCGTAGAAATGTCGGGAGAGAACTTTTGAGTATGAATTTTGGCTACAATGACAGGAGAAGACTAAGGTATCAATGGATAGTTCTTTGGGTAGCATTGAAATGACGGCTGATGAAGATTTATGGACGGAATTTTGCGTTGGCCTTAGATAAACAAATTGTGATAAGGACAGGCGGTTATGGATTAAAGAAAAAACAAGTTACGATAATATTTCTAGAAAGTACTACTTACTGACAAATTCCCTGACGATTGGTAAAAGCGGCTCAGGTACTATGGGGTCATCGCGCGCGTTGATGAATATCATCGGGGTTTTTATATTCTTGAGGTAGAATGCCGAGGAACTCCATTTGTAGAGATCTGCCACGGATTCGAAGCCGTAAACCCTCCTGAAAAGATAAAAAAATTGTATTAATTCTCGCGCTTGGTAACAAGTTGCGAATTTTAAGGTCGCCATTCATTAGCACATTTTTGCTCATATTAATTCATTTGATTTTCCAATTAAGAGCTGTTTATTATAAATGTAAGCTAGATTGCGGTCTAGATTCCTTGAGATATCCCGTCGCTTGTGCTGAAGGTTGGGCTTGTGCTGAAGGTTAGTACTACTGTGCGAACGCGATCAGCACATTTAAACCGCGTTTAAAAGCTGTCCAGTGTCATCAATCATCATTGATAAGGAATATTGACAAAAACAGCTCTTGAACGCGGATTATATGTGCTAATTGCGTTCAGTTTGGTTTGTGAAATTCGCCCAGGTCTTTAAACGTCGATTTTGTGAACCAGGCTAGATTTAGATTGCGGTGGCTGGTAACATTTACATGTGTGATCCATTAGCGGTTATCGGCAATGACCCGAGGTCAATCGTAACAGTGCGTTGACACGTGTAAAGTAAAAAGTGTAAAACCACAACAAATATTGCAGATGGCGTGATCGGTCACAGATCACAAGAACGATAAAATGGCGTAGGAGCACCGCAATTACCTATTTACCCCAATTGACTGTTACAATATGTACTGACGACAAAAATACGTTTACTGATGTATGGAAATTATACAAAAGGTATTCTGAGTTCTTTGTAGAATATTGGCATCAAAAGATTGCTACCATATGATTTTATGTAAGTCGATTATCTGTTTTTGAGAAACCTGACGGCAAATCTCAGGTCAACCACAGAATACATACAAGTACGGTCAACTGACATGACTGGCTGTTTTGGTGAACAGTTCAGACACACTTCAAAAAACCTTACTTAGCCAAAAAACGACGTTCCTGCTTTTGATAAAATCCTTTACGTTAATTATATTCGATTTTATACATATGCGTAGAGAAATCCTCTATCTTTTACTTGTTGGATACTACACGGGTAATTTGCCAATTTAATACGTATTAATTATGTAAAATAAACGCGAAAGTAATCAGCATTATGTAGGAATACTAGAAATGTCTAATACATTTTTGAATGTTAGTATCATACTGTTAATGTGGGCCAGACTTACTTTCACTTACGTTAGTAAATGCATTATTTTTCATGGATGCTAAACCAGAAGTAGCAATTACTGTAGTTTTTTTTTTTTATAAATGCGTTTAGGCTAACTATGATTACTTCAAGAATTTTAGACCTAGACACCTGCACACAGTTAGGAAGTATAGGTGTGTTTATCTGTGTTGTAGGATGCTTCAATAAGATTGTGTAAGTTTTGCAAAAATATGTAGACCGAATTGCAAAGGTATTATTGAAAAATCTGCAATTAGTTCCGGTTTGTCTATCCCGACTAAACAATAAGGTGTCGTAGTGGGTCTAGGGAAAAGGTCGATAAGTTTAAGGATATTTGGACACAATAATGCGGAAGAGCATATTGCTTTGAATCATTAACTAAATTGAAGATATCAAACAAACAGCAAACTTGATATCCAGCATGTGTTCGAAACTGTGATCATTACCAAACCGCCCTTAGTTAAGTTACAGTGGCAGTATCTAAATACTGCTACTGTAACGTGTTACACATACAAACTGTATCAATTCCGCAGTATTTCTTGTTAAACAAAGCAGATTCGAATTGATTACGACACATCTTCAGCTTTCATTCGGCACTCGCTGAATTATGTTTGGAACGACTCGGCACAATTCACGCTAGCCCGTGCAGCTTTTTCCTGAACGTACCTATACGTGTAAGTTTTTCATTTATATTGGACTTTGACACCCGGTTGTGTCGGATCATGCCAAACCAAATATTTTGTGTGCCACCCACATGTATGTTCAAGTGACGCTGGTCGCTGCGTCGTCTAGCACTTTGCTTTTCAGTCATCAATATATCAAGGATTAATTAAAATATTCAGTCTTACCTGGAATAGGCCTCGTCGAGATCAGGCAGTGTTCCAGCCGACACAATCAACTTCTCGTCCAACTGGTATTTCTTCTTCATTTCGGGGCTCAGCAGCGTTCTTTTGTGACGCGTTATGATATTGCGGTAGTTGTCCGTCATTATGTACAGGTAGAAGCGCCGGAAGTTCTGCCATTGCAAGAGGTACACCATAGTGCTAGAAGTAATAACAATAAGGCTCATTATTGCATGTTCAGAGTTAATTGAGTGTGGTTTAAAGTTGAGTGCAGCGTGTCATCGTCATCTGCCTAGCCTTTTTTCGATCCACGATCCACGGACCAACCTAGGCAAGCGCGGCTTAACCTGAAGGAAGATCGATCCACACGGCTGTTATTATTTAGCTACGAGCTCCTCCTCCTCCTGAGTGAAGCGTGAGTAGTCGGCAAATCAATTGATCTTTTAATTAAATAGTCCTCCTGACCACTATTGGTTATGGCGACCAATTTCAGCGGAAACTAGCCAACGCCGTAGGAAATATAATAGTGCACTTAGTGTGTCCGTAAACACTTATGCACTCTCTTCGCTCACTATCATAGTCGATGCGCCTGGTCTGTGCGGTCGGGCCGGCAATCCGACCCAACCGCAGAGACCAGGCGCAGGACCAATGGGTTAATTTGCTTTCCGAGACTACATGAAGATTTGTACCGCAGTCTTCCAGAATTTTTAGTTCGGAGCTACATTTATTTTTTCAGTGTCACCAGGATCCTCATTGAACTGTAGCCCGAAAACGTATGAATAAATAATTTTAATTTTGACGATCAGAGGTCAGACTCAGGCGGATATTCCCTAATAAAATACGGATATTCAGCATGAAATTAGATAATAAATAAGTAGTTCAACTGTTCCGACCTCGATTTGCTCTGAAGAGAAAAGGTGTGTCAGTCATAATAACCTGCTGATTTAAACCCAGTGCTAGCTTACAACGCGACATTTAGGTCAAGACATTTGAGAGATAAAAGTTCTTGAAATGTTATTCTGCGAATTGAATTAATAACAAGATAATAAATAAAAATACTTTAATGAGTTTCGCAACCAAGTTCCGTCTTTACTAAAAAATCTTCTGAAGGTTATTTTTTGCAACAGCCTCCCTAATAAGTATGAGTATTGAAAAGACATTGAAATTAAACAAGCCGTTTCTACATTTTAGATAGCATGTTGCAAAATTTCTAGTATAAGAACCTGGCCTATGCAAATTATTTTAATGATGACTATGTTCGTAAGAAAACGTCATCTATCTATTTTTGGACTAAACGGCCCATTCGTTATGTCCAAAAATAAACAAATCATGTTATCCTTATATACATAATAACTATCCAAATTCCAAAATCATAACATTAATTAATGATCATTTTATATTCACGTAACGTTTTTCCTTCATGTTTAATTGGTGTAAGTCCGACGAAGAGATTTAATGCGCCGTTCGACAATGATGATAACCTCGACCTCTCGCCGGACAAATTGCTATAAAAACTTGATTAAACAATTGAAGACTTCATTCAGTACTTACTCTATAGCGTTGTATCCCTGGCATATTGAAATCCCGCCAATTATATTGGTTGGTCTCTTCCTGTCCTCTCCCAGGTACTTGGCAATGAGGTTGCCACCGAGACTGAACCCGACTAGAATTAGCTTCGTGTTTGGATACCTCTCCATGAGGTTCTCCACCATATAGTTGTAGTCATCCGTGTGCCCTGGAAATAAGAACTATATTACTGAAAGAATAGAAGCCTAAATTACATATTCACAACTCGTCAGTCAATATTTGAATGACTGCATCGATGTCCTAGTTTTAAACAGTGGCGTAGATAAAGGTAATTTGGGTTAACGATCACTGTTTATCTACGTTGTGTTATTACATCCCTAACGACTGTAAGTATTACCGAAGGGCTTGACCCCTGAATTTCACCAGTTATTTTTAAATCAGATGTTGTAATAGGGGGCCAGACTATAGACATTAACCGGTCAAAAAAACCAGACACCAAATAACACATTTCCCAACCTGGTAATTACACGCAAGACCTCGTGCTCGGCAGTAGATGCTTGCGACGGCTAGACAAACAAAGCAGCCATTGATTTTAATTAAGCATTGATATCAAAACTATTTTCAGAACAAGATGAAATCATAAGCGTCAATAAAACCCCTCTGCTGTATTATGCCTGAATATTTATTTATTCTCTATTCGCGATTAATACGAACTATTAGCATAACATTCACCGTATAGTAGCCATATCAAACGATCGTGACCATTTTGAAGGCCACCACCAGTATGGCCAGTGTTTTTTTTCAAGTCCCAATTGGCATGCTGAACGAGTTAGATTGCACGCAATGGAATATAATTCGCTACGAGATTTTGACTATAGATCCTCCAACAAGGAATAAGATGCTTGAAACTTAGGACCAGGAAAATTGAATTAAGTAGGAATCGTTTTATTATTATTTTGTGTAAGCCTATGTTACCCAAACGCAGGGCAAAGGGCTCTCTTCCCTCTTTACATATTTCTTGATCTATTGCGATTATAGGCCCATCGGTGATTGATAAAAATTGCGTTTACAATATATATATAACTTATTATTATCCTTTGAATTTATTTCCTTGTTATCGACAAGTTTTCCTACTGTTTTGTTTTTTCATTATGAAAACATTGAAGCCTGCCTTTCGTTCAATAAGAAGTGTAAAGATAAGCAAACAACTACGTCATCATTATTTTCTTATTTCAGAAAAAGTTCTTATTGGCGGTGAAATTGCACTTATCACACTGCTAATAATTAGAATTAATGTTTATAGCTAATTGTTCTTCAAATCAGCTGCATATTTATTTATTTTCCGTAGGTAGCTAAACTACACGAGCAGTTTCAAATCTTGTACTTTCAAATACATAATGTCACCTTGAAAAAATGCTTTATTGATCGAAGCTCAATTAAATTGCTCCTTGCAATATTTCTCACGGTATGGCTGCGAAAATTGTGGGAAATTGCAAGTGTTTCACTGTCTACGACGTAAGGCGTATTCTAATATAATGGTGGACCTAGAACCTATGGTTGACCGACGACGGTGGTTTCTAGGAAACCAGCGATTTTCTTTTAACGCTAATGCCTTTTTCCGTGCTTATAATACGGAAAATGGTATACCGGTCTCGTTTTACGGGAAAGTTACGGACGTAGTTTGTTGACTTCTGTTTTTTGACGTACGTACTTTTATGCTTACATTGCCTTACGTGGGCCTATGAGTAATGTAGACTCATACATACTGAAACTGAGAGCGGATGACTAATTTTAATGCTAAAGAGGCTTCCCCCTGAATTTTATTAGTAGTAGCAATGAGAAAAAAAAAACTTAACGTAAATTACTTCATTCTTATTTTTTTGCATATGACTTTATGAGTTAATATATTCTATTGTTATAAAGGGGTTTTCCTCTAAAACATAATAGTAGTAGGTAGCAAAGTTCAAAGAATCTACCGTTAGTTAATTAATTATTGCTTCTTCTACTCATTATGTAATGCAACAGTTGTATCCAAGTGCAAAGTAATATAATAGTGGATGGCAATGACCTCGGCGTGAAAGTTGCTACATTATATGTATGCCTAGGTAGATGTAGATAGTGCTGTAGACCTAGACTACTGAATGTAAATAATGGCAGTCGTCAACTAATAATAAAGTTTTTACAATCAATTTTATTCAGAAGGGGCAGTCTTTCCACGTAAAATTTTTAATTGTGGTTGTATAGTTGAGGAAAGACTAGATAGGCCGAAGATGATGATTAATCAAAAGATTCAAGAGTGACATCGGATCTTGACTACAGCCCCCCTATTCACAAACGCTTCGATTCGAGAAGTCGGTATGTCTATCTCGCTCGATTTCGTAATGCCAAAAAAAGTTAGACATACTGATTCTCGATTCTAAATCGAATCGGAGCGTTGGTGAATAAAGGGGCTGGTTCTGTTCGCCTAGCGCAACCACCGAGTCCCGATTCCATTTATCATTAACTGGGCTGGCAAATAACTGTACCATCAAGGAATATAATATATGACAAGCAGCTTAAGGTTATTTTTTGTTTGAAAAGTGTTAAATAAATATTTTCGGTCCTTGACCGTATCACGATTGGAGCCCGTGCACTACATGGAAGACTATATAACAACTTCTACACCAACTTCCAACTGATATAAGAACTTCTTTTCTCGCATTTTAATAGTCTCATTCGTGCTATAAAATTATAGCAAAAATACATATTGTTTAGACTGCAAAACTATCCTTCTACGCCCACTATGGCTGGAAGTTGCAAGATGGTCTACATAACGTGTGAAAAAGTCGAAGGAATGCAATACAAGCACGAATCCACGAACAAAGCCAATTTTCTTTCCATAACATAATAATTATAGGTATTATAGAATCTATTCGTTTTTTTTTTTTGTTTACAAATCATGTACTCGTGGCATGTGTACGTACTTACTCAATGATTATTTTTTCCGCTTAACAAAAGCTATGTTTAGCATATTGTCTATTACTTCGGTACAAGAAACACGTGTAAGGACTTTAAACATATTCAGATGTTAAAGTACACACATCAAAAGTATCTAGGGATCAACATATATTTTTGCAATAACTTTTCTCCTGATTGATATTAATTAAAATTTTCTTTAAGGATTCATCAAATAAAGTGTTTTCGTTTGTCACAGTAACGATAAACCAAGTCACCTTTGCATTAATAAAGAAATTTGCCATTTTCCTAATAAAGGGATTTTTGACATTTGAACCACTAACATTAAAGTTCGAAAAAAAGACTGAAATAACAGTTTTCTTTAAAATTTTATTGGGTAACTTAAACAATTAATAATCCGTGTTTCTACCGCGAACACTAACAACACAAGAACATCGGTTTGGCATACTCAAAAATATGAGTTCATCCAAATTACGCTGTGGAATGGCCGCCCATGTTCGTTGCAACAACAAAAAAAGGTCTTCTTGCGACTGGATACCCTCCATATTCGGCAGAGCTCTTCTCTGTAGCATATCCCATGCATGCTCAATCGGGTTCAAGTCTGGCGACTGAGCAGGCCAGGGCAGGACATTGATGTTAGCTGCGGCGAGAGTCTGTCTTACAACTCTTGCGGTGTGCGGTCGTGCATTATCATGCATTAACTGAAATAAGGGACCGATTTGCACTTGTAGAGGAACGATGACGTCTGATACAATCGTCTCAGCATAAATTTGAGCGTTGAGGTTGCCTCTGATCCAAATCAACTCAGTTCTTCCGCCGATCCAAATACCCGCCCATACCATGATGGTTCCACCACTATAAGGATGGACTTCCTGGCAGGATTTTAATCGCTGTTGGCGTCCAGGGGTTCTCCAGTGTCGTATACGTCTTGTATCCGGTCTCATACCAAAACGAGACTCATCAGAAAAGCACACGAAACGCCATTGTTCTTCTGCCCAATTTCTGTGTTCAAGAGCCCATTGATATCGAATCCTACGATTGTGCATTGCTATAGGTGGTACCCGTAGCGGTCTTCGGGAATGAAGGTTCACTTCATGCAAGCGGTTTCTGACTGTTTGGTCGCTAATTAAGTTCCCTGAAGAGTGATGAAGCCTCACGGCTAACATCATGGCGGTTATTGTTGGAGCTCTTCGAGTTAAGATTTGAATGTATCGGTCTTGTCTCCGTGTGGTGCAGCGATACCGTCCTCCATGGCGCTCAGCCACGGTACCAGTGCTTCGGTAACGTGTCCAAAGTCGACTGATAACACTCTGACTTGTATTCAGAGCTAAAGCCACAGTACGTTGCCGGGAACCAGCTTCTATCATTCCCACGGCTCTGAGCATTTCTTCCCTGCTTAAATGACGTCGCCGCTCCATAATAACGTTGGTTTTAATCAGTAGTAGGGAAACAGTAGCACTAATAATGTCTTCAATGCGTTGTATGTTTTTATAGGGAAAATATTGACAGCTTATTTTCATCTTTTACTCGAATTTGATTGAGAGTTCCTGATTCAAATTATGAAATGCACCAAAAAGGATCCATATAAATTTATAAAATCATAAATTTATTACAAAGCCACATCTCAATCTCAAGAAATCCGCATAAAAATGCTTGATCCCTAGACACTTTTGATGTGTGTATATGGATACATACAAACTATGTATGTATCCATATACTTGTACAATCGCTAATTAACGAAGAATTTAGAACGGTTCTCCTCAAGCATATCCATGCGTTTGCGCACATCCGTCAACGCATCGTAACTCCTCAATAATATTATTATTATTCTAGCTCAAAATATGATTGATTTCCGTTTCACGAAACAACATCAAAACAGTTGAATATTATTGCCCTGTTGGGATTTGAACTCTCGATGGTCTTGATGTAGAATGTTTGATTCGCAAAATGTCAGGTTGGAAAACAACGTCATATTCACGGAATGTCCGATTTGCATATTTTCCGAATATCAATACGCAGATTGTCAGGTTCGCATTATATCCGATTCTCAGAATATCAGGTTATTTACAATGGCTTAGTTCTTAGGCACACGTATTTTTGTTTGATAAATTTATACGTAGATAATATTCTGTATTGTAAGTAGTTACAGTTATGTATTCACCTAGTGGTTGGTATAAACAGGCATCCGCACAAACCTTACATAACACAATCCAATTTTATTGTTACAAAAAATTCAAGGGCCATAAATCGTGTTCAATTTCGCAGAAAGTATTACTATTATGCTTTTGGATTGCAAACAAACGCAATTGTTTACGCTGCATTTACTTTGAGTCATTCTTGTTTATATTGACTGCATATCTATGTAACATTATGAACGGCGCGAACAACACGACTACTTGCACTCTACAGGATTTAAATTAGGTGAATGGCAGACCTGTCCATGTCGCTACGTACTAGTCGGAAGTCATTGATTCGAGAATAAGAAGAACAGCACAAATTGGATGGACTCAATTTCTCCGTGGAATTTTAGTCAGTTAGAAAAGTGTTCCGGCATTTTTAGAAGCATTTTTATTTTGTGCCCTTTTTAGAAGCATTTCTATTTCAAGTACGGCTTGAAAAGGATAAAAAAAAATCACGTTTTATCGATTTTTTATAATCGGCTGAAGTTGTACATATCGTGTTTTGAATCGTAGAATAATCAAGAATGTTTCTTAAACTACAACATATATTTTTATCAGATCAAAATAAACAAAATTTGATTGTTTTATGTTGAATCAAAAATAGGTCGATTCTGAGTATCCTGGCCTTAATGACCTATAACTTATTCCTCTTGGCGAAGATAACGTCCTTTGGCACTATGATCAAATAATTATAAAAGCTATCTTACCGTACGAAAATATCCGATTGCCAGTAACTGGGACGCTATTGAGGGCCCCTATATGGTTGAGGACAGCGCACCGGTACCCGTGGCATTGTGAGTAGTGCACATAGGTTCTAATGTACACGCTCTCCGATGTGTTGCCGATGCCGGGACAGATCGCGACCGTCACGTCATCTGTGGGGGGAAAATAATGTTAGTGTTAGAGAAAATATTGGGCAACAAACAAACCAACTGCTGTCCTATACACTTTTCGGCTGAATGTAAACACAAATGTATTGAACAGCTGATTTCTTCTCTCGATTTCAGAGAAAGTCTAATTGTAATTGTGGTTCTTGATGATAAGGGCCACCTTCAATTACCAGTCTTCAATTACCAGTAACGCATTTTATAGAAGAACATGAAAGGAGAGTGCCTGTCACTAAGCAAATTTTTGGGCCATTGCTGCATTTACTTGCTGGTTGATTATTTCGAGTGCTGTTGCTTCAAGATCTTTTACACAGTTCGTTAAAACACCTTAATGTATCATTAGGTGATGAGTATCTCAGAACATGTAATCTTGACGACTTTTAGGGAAACCAGCATCATGAGATCGTTCTCTAAATCAGATGGGAGGTTTAGCAACTAGGTGAACAATGGAGGCCATCAAGTTAGAAGGGCCTAAAAGGGTCCCTTCCTAGATTTTTGTGTGACAAATTGATAATAGTTTAAAAATAAATAAGCCAATTTTAGACAGAGTATAACACAACGTGAATCGTTAATGTTCTTCAAATAACTTCCTTACTAATGTGACTTGAATTCTAAGTTGTGTCAGGGATGTGGTCAAGGCTCATCGGCAATCCGTGCGATTGGTTATAGACACTCAGCATCTAAAGAAGTTATAATTTTGTAACTTAGTTACATATTTTTTATAATAATCTTATGAAGCATATGATAGATTACTTTATCAGTATTACCTATATTATGATTAATTCATATCTATTCCTATAATAAGCTATTCCTCCAATAAAACGTTTCAGAGAATTATTGACCTGATGATGTTGATTGAACATCAGTGCCGCATTCCTGGTAGCTAAATGTGGCAATAGCCGACTGGATGTGCAAAATAATCAACTGCCCGGCCACTATCCCCCTGCCTAGAGTGACCATAACCACCTGTTTCCGCCACTTGGTTCTTTCAACTTCCGTAGGATGGCGAACAACTGATTAATGCTTTGTTTATCCTTTACGACGGCATAGAAACAACATTCGCAAACAATTACATTACTAAACAATGCATAGGTATCAGTCGAGTTATCTATTACGTATAAGACAACATACGACATAGATCAATAAGTTTAAAGATTATTTTCGTGTGCATATCTGGTCACTCTGACGTGCGAAAATTATCTGGTGTACTGGGTGCATCATCGGTGAAAATATTGGACGATACCACCTGTTCAAAACTCACGACTTTCATTTTACAATGCATCAAGTCGGGTTTGTCTGTCCCGGGACATTCCCGGCTTGGGATTTCCCATCAGTTTTTTTTTCAGTTGCAGCCTAGAATCTAGATAAATGGCCAGTTTTATGGCAATAGCCCCTATTACATGGGACTTAAACGTAACTAATTGGTTTGGTCATTTGGAGAGGTCGAGTGAAAGGCGACTAACAAAAGGTATTTACAAGGCAGATGTTAGTGGCAATGCCGGGAGGGGACGCCCTAAACGGGCATATACCGACCTTATTGGCCAGTAAGGTTCTTCAGAAAAGTCAGGTGCGTAGTAGACCAGATGTATAAGCGTAAACGAGGCAAAAGGACTATATAAGGATCGTAGCAAGTGGCGGTCTGTGGTTTAGTTCTGCCTACCCCCATGGGGGAAAAGGCGTGAGTTTATGTATGTTTGTATGTATGTTAAATGTAACTAGCGAAATGTGGATGTCGCCTCTACCGAACCATTCGGGGATTACAGGAGTGATGGTATGTGAACGTCTGAATGTTCACTAGGCTGCCCATAGTAACTAATGGGGAAATTGTGTTGACGTTACGGCAATCTTCCAAGTTGCACATTTTGCCTCACGTGACTAGAAAAGTGTTTCCATTACCAGATAATTTCGCATTACATAATATTATTATACTTTAAGTATTCCTCTTTGTTCCTTAGGTAAAACATTGCACTCTCTTATTATTGTTAGAGCCATAATAAACACGATAATCGTCAGTCTACATCAGTCCTCAGCTGGACAAAAACCTCTTTAACGGTTTTAATGTTATCTGAATGGGACATAATATAGGTCACAAAATTATATGAAATCCACAATTGTTCTGAATGTCGGATTATCAGCTGAAAATTTCATTCAGTTGTACTGGTAACTCAATTTAAAACTTCCTGCTATGATAAAGAGTTGATGGCGCTGATAACGCTATGTGGGTACATTTTGAAATTATGACTAAGTCGCTGTGATGTTTCATGACAGGTATATCAACATCACATATTGGCGTATCGTATGCGAATTTATTCGCTATTATCTCTGGGGACTAAAACCCGATACGACCATGCTACTGATATAATAATTAGGTATGTAGTATGTATTACAATATGTCACATGACGTTTTAAGATATGATGGAATATCACTTTAGCGGTTAGCCCGAATTCTCAAACTTTTTGGCAGTTTCGTTTGTTCTAATGGTTGCATGCACGATTGCTCAGCATGAGTGTCTGGCTTCGATCCTAAATCGTGATCGTGAATCAGAACAAATTGGTTTATTCCCAGTATATTACGGCAAAAGGGTCGCTCCTATCTATCCCCTATGACATGGGCCATACAAATTATTAGCGAGGTGTGAGTTGACATTCGCACATTCGCGTTGGTACGAGTATCTCAAACGCACTTTGAGAAATTCAGGAGTGCGTAGCGTTGTTCGAAAACTAAACCACATCACTAGGATCAAAAAAGTTTACAATACTGGTTTGACAAGTTAAACTTAGCCAAACAATATTTCGTGTTGCAAGAGATGAACCAATCGAGTGGAAAGACAGTCGACTCGCAAGTTACCATGTGACCTTGCTCCGTGTTGATTTACTCAGGCTTTATAGTATGTATTGTTGTGACGCAGAGACATCAGCCGGTACGGTAATGATACTGTGATGCCGACACGCCTACGATTCCCAATGGAAAGGTGCACTTACTTTCGAACACCTACGCACACTCCGATTCAGTTATCTACACTTAAGAGCGTTGTTCCAAATCTACGCGCTCGGGTTTTAGGTTTTTATCGCTCGACGCCGCTTAGTGTGCGTTTTTCCTCATGTACGGCACACAGTTGCGACGCTGCGACGACTAAACGGTCTTGATCTGTAGCTATGGCGTACCGCGTACCTATATTTTATTGAAGTAAAAAGCTAAAAGTTTTCGGAGAAAATAAAAAGACTGTCCACAATAGATTATTAGTGTATTTTAATTAAATTTATACAAATATGGATGAAGAAAATAACATTATGTAGCTACTTATAATACAAATAAACTCATTTTATTTGTTTATTTTTATAAGTACCTACTTAATTGAAGTTTTTAAAACTATTTGTCTAATGGGCATCGCTCGACTTTTCCTTGGATCTATAATTGCTAGGAGAACACAATCAAAATAAAATGTTGTTAATCGTGGAGCCATCTTCTGTCCCCAGAAATTATCATCTCTGAAAACTTTGAAGACTTTTATGTTAAATTGACAGCCACACAGCAAACAAACACACTGAAATATCTGTACTGAAATCACTGAAATAATAATAACAATTTTCTACTAACGATGTTTAATTATTGAGGTTATTGGTACTAGGTGTTTTTCTGGGTAAATCAAAAGTCACGTTTGGGTTTCGTCCTTCAATTAAACGAAGGTCCATGTTTTCAGTCCTACAAATAAAATTGCTGATATTAAAGAAAATAAAACAAAACAAAAGTTCATCTACTAGAATAAAAACAACTAGTTTCAACTTACGATATTTGATGATAAGTGATATCAGATTCTTCTCTTATATCCGTGGATGAGTCAAAAGTTGGGAGCGAGTCGGAAGCTACATTTTTGGATGAGCCAGAAGTTAAATTTACTGGTTATACAGTAGGAAGGAAGACAGAAGTTACAGTTGAGGATGCATCGGGGATTATATTATTTACCAAAGATGCTCTTAATTTTGATCTGAAAGAAAAACATAGAAAATTATTAAGTTAGTTATTAATAAGTAATTTAATTTAACTATTAGTAAGTAATTTAATCAGTAATAGTCATACATTTTAAATAATTTTGTATAGTTTAAAAAACTAAAATCACACTTTAATTCTTACATGCAAGTACGCAACATTTCAACTTAATAGAAAACCGGGAAGTGGGTCAAATTTTACTTCTAAGATTTGCTTTCATAGTTAGAAGTGAAGGTTATACATATAAGTGTGTTCAAAAGAAACGGTTACGGTTGATGGGTCACCGCTAGTGGATTTGCCATTTACCTGACTACGAGTGTTGTGTTGGTAGAAAAACAATAATTTACACAAATGTATTGACCCCCTGTTAAAAAATTAAATAAGTACTTACGCAGCTTCTCTTGCCTTCTGCAAATTATTAATCATTTTACTTTTTCGTGCCTTAACAGATTTCTTTGATCCAAAGTAATATGTTTTGTTTATTCTACCCATGTTCTGTAAGTAAAATAATAACAAGTTTGTAGAGAAAATAGTTTTAAGTACATAGTTCCACTTTACCTAATTATTAAAATATTACTTAAATGAAGAACCTCATTCAGATTCACAAATAAAATAAATAATACTTACGGATCAAAAATATTTGGTCGCACTATAATTTACGTATATATCACGCGTGGCGCTTGCGCAGCGGCGGGAGGTAAACCGACATAGGTCCTACGTCGACGAGCGCCAGAGCGCGACTGATTTAGGCCGTAAGATTCAACCGATTTTATACTTACTTTGAAAAATTATTTTCATAAATGATTGAAGACATATATTTTTTCTTTTTTACACATTTATGGTGCAATGTTTCTTCTTACATATAAAATTATTTGTGTTGCCAAATGACTTTTAGATTATGAGATATGACGTGTTTTTTTGTGGTCGATTTCTCGATTTTTTATTTTTTTTGACGTGATAAAACTACAAGTTCATGAATTAAAAATCGATTTTTTCTCAATGCATTTTAAATTTCAGGGTATGCCTCTTCGTATGAATACCTTTTTACCTTCTTACTTAGTAATAATATTTGGTGTAAGATTACTTCAAAGTTGTGCCCTCGCGCGTCATCTGGAAATCGCACCTTCGAAATCCGCTATTTTCATAGTCAATAATCCAATTTGAACGAGTTTTTGTTAATAGAATTCAAACAAAAATCTATGATAATTACGATGTTTGAAGTCAAAAGAAGCTAAAACAATAAATTATGTGACTAAAATCACTTCAAAATCTCCCAAGATCGCGATTTACGTTTGTAAAATGCTAACACGCTCTTAACATAGTTGCCAATGCGATAGGATTTACACAACACAAACCATTTTATGATTTCTCGGAAAAATAAACAGGACGATTAGGTTTTCTAGTATTACTCTAGTAATAAGGAGTTTTATGTACTTGAGCCCGGGGGTTATAAAGAGCTTAAACCCTATCCTGTGATGAGATGAATTTTATAATATAATCATGAATCAGTGTAAAACTGTAAAGATGACGTAATTTGCAGGACGGGCGTCATTCGCCTAACCTTGACCGGATATCCTAGCTATGTTGGTGTTCCCTTGTGGCTTCGAGCAGATGAAAGCACCATTATTTACGTGCAAGCGACTGTCTATCTGACCTCTATTTCTCCGCCTATCTGCTGCAGGATAAGAATGGCCAGTAATCGCACAAAATAGGGTGGAAAATTCTCCACTCTATTTTCTAAAATTCTCCTTTGCTCAGCTATGAGGAACGAATTAGGTTAACAATAAATCTACGTATACAGGTGTTTTCTTTCAAGCTTAGGACTTAATGATGAGGGGATTTCAAGTCTTGAAAAGCCGAAAAAACCTTACCTTCATGCTCATTTCCAACCGGTTCGTACAGGTCATAGGTGAGGGTGGACTTATCAGGTAGCACCAGCGACACCCGGCCGCCAATAGGCCAGGGGCAACGGACACGCCCGATTAGACTGTGCAGTATCGTCTGAACATGGCCGCTGAAGCCCCACAGCCGAGTCGGTATGTATCTGAAATGAAAAGGTTTGGTAAGCACTTAGCAACCTGTTGAACTAATTATAAACGATTTTTATGGAAAGTTTTTGGTGTTTTGTTGTGACGGGCGCTCGAATTCTTTAAAGCCCATGCAGCGCAAAATTAAAGGTGTTAATAGAGTATTTTTGTAATCATTAACAACATGTTGCCTTTCAGGCTGAGTAAGACTTAGGAATCTTGTTCGGCTTTTCTAAGAATAGGAATTTGTAGGGGTCGAATATCTATGCAGTCTTTCAAGTAAAGTGTCTGTATTTTTAGATTAATCTGATTACCTCCGAATTTGATTACGATGAGCCTTTAGCGAAAGCGGTGCGGTATCGCGGAAAGTAGTTTATTTTAATCAGTGACTCAACCGTACCTAGGTTTACTCTTGCCATGAGTCCAGCATGACTCATTATTTTACGTACTCGCCAAAGCAAGGAGTTATTAATCCATGTGCGGCTACCGTATGCTGCGCTAGGCGTGGATCGATTGACCTGTCGTTAGGTCACATGCTGCCATAGCCTAGATTCTAGAATAATATTTATCACCCTTTATATTTTATTTCTTTGTTTTTCCTTTGAGTCCTAGTTAGGAGCAGAATGTGATATGACTGCAATTTGTCATAGTTTTGACTCTCAACACTTACATTTGTAGACAAACATCTTTATTGGGATTGTTCTGTGAGTCATATGGAGTGTAGTTCAATGCCATTGGTATCAGTCATGTTTAATTGTATACATTTTTATTTATAAAATATTGTATCAATTGATTCATATCAGGATAAAAAGTAAGATTAATCATTCACACCAATGACGGCTCATCTACAAATACGAGAATGTGTTGTTGAAGGTCTAATAAAGTTAATTATAGGTGAGGAGCCAGGTCTTTTTAATACAAAGAAAAATGTTATTTATTTTTTAGATTTGTTGATATACATCTAATTCTAGGAAATTTACTAGGAACTCGGTTTAGATGATCAAATTAATACCTAGTATTTCATATGCATATGGACGACCCACCTAGTCACATACATTATTATAATTTGATGATATAAAAAAGAACAGGGACATATAATTAGGAAAAAAAAAATTACTTGGCTTCTAATGTATTGCTACAATTATAAATATACATTTGGTTGTAACTACTGTATATTTAAAGTAACCAGACGCTAATGTGATGTATGTGGATCAATAATTGACTAAAACAATGCTATTACGATTTGAATGAAGCAATACTGATATTCAAGGCTGAGCTTGTGAATGAGTCAAGATTGTTTTAAATACCCATTGACATCAGGGTTAATTTGTTAATAGATTATGCTATTTATAACAAAAACTTAAAAAAAAATTAAGTACAAGGTATTTATGTTTAAAGATGTTTTAATTTGTATTAGATCATGTAAATTAGTTTAATAAACAAAGCTTTTCTTGCATTTGTATAGCATGAGTCATGTGTAAGAATTTGAACCTTATGGAGGCTAAACTAGATCTCTTATGTACTGACATCTGTTCTACATGTTAGGTATAGCTGTTTCCAGATTTTTCCATGAGACATATCAATGATACAATGTTACTTGATTGTCTTAAATTGTTTGTTATTGCGAACTTGAAATTAATACCTAACTGTGACTATCTTTTGCTCAAAATATGAGCATGTTATGTTTATGTAAGAAATAAATAAATGTTGTAAGTATGTATTGAAATATAAATTAAACAAATAGATAAAGTGTGACACTCTAATTATTACTACATGACCTTGTTCTTAGCATGGAATATGTACTAATTTGAATGTATGTAGGCGTAAGTTGTCTGCTAACATTGTAGGTATTGTACATACTTTATATAATACACATCTACCATCAACACAATGTATGGCCAGGCATGTCATGAATATTAAACCACTCTTTTGACTCAAGTTAATGAACTGTTGACACAAAATTAACAAAGTGTTTGTAAACCAAAGATGAAATTAAATCAGAATTTTTGTTTTTTAGCTTTTCGTGTCAATAATTGGACAGGTGGCAAAGTGTGGGAGTATTCCCTGACCAATTAATATAAAGGTAGTCCTGACATCATACCTATTATTACAGCAGCGAGACAAGTTATGCAGTCATCTGTGACTCACCAATACAAACCAAAAAATTACTTTAAATTGTATTGATACAAGCATAGATGTGAGATTCTATAGATAATACTTTGAAGTAAAACTGTATGTACACAGGTAGTTTTTTGGACCCAACTATGGTGACCCTAAAAAGAAGATTTATTATTTTAGCAGTCTATGTGTGGATGTTTGAAACCATACTTTATGTTTCAATGTAGGGCCTAAACTACTGAATTGATATTGATAAATGAGGTTTCAATTAATTTATTTTATATGAACAAAATCAATAATTATGATGACTTCTATTTTGTTATTCATTCGTTGAGGGTATTATTCATTACTTTCATGTTTATGTTATGTTCCAAAGAAATTTTCCACATTATCAAAAAGAGGTCTTTGCCCTGCAGTGGTACAGTAGTAGGAGGTAATAAAATCTTATTCTCTTGCCTACAGTCTGAGGTAAATAAACTTTTGAAAGTAATAAGGTCAAAAGAGTACCTAGTCAGAAATGGTTTTATATAAAGATAAACAAAAACATCTATGAGATACACAACAAAACCATGATTACTTTGGGGTAAAACATATTGTTATTTCTGGCAGGTGCCATATCCGGCATCAAATAGTTTATCAGGCTTACACTAACACCACCAATAACTAATAGCAATAAAACTGGATTATAAATCACTATTTTGAATAGTGATAATAAGTTCAAACTTTAAAACGAAAATCTATATTATTACAAAGATATTTAGCGAGATAAAAACCGTGACACAAAATTAACGACTCCCGTGCTAATGACATCATCAAGCTAGCCTCATGCATGGACACAGGGATGTAAATAAACGAAACTTTAAATGAAAACAATACAAACTGTAGCAGGAATACTTACGGTTCATTTAAGAATGGTGATATAAACAAGATGTTCTCAATAAAACTCCTATCTCTCCCATAGATCACAGGTTTTTGGGGCTGACTGTTAACGTTCAATATTCTGAAAAGTACACACAGGATGACCGCGATAACTGCTAGCAGGACTGTCGACATTTTGATGAATTTCAATAGGAATCAGATCGTGGCGTTCGATATTAGGAAGGGAATTTTACATAATAATGACTAAACCGTATTCCTCGTTACGCGCGAGGAAATAACACACGTCCACCCGCCGCACAACACACCAGACTAAAAAAAATCACTATCAACATCTCACGAGTTCTAGAACCACAATCCTTAGTAATTACCATTGGTCGATCGTATAACTGTCATTCTATGATTGGCTTACTGAAGTGAACGCCATGTCGGCATTGGTTCAATGGCTGTCACTGTCCAAGTAGCGACCAATCAGAACCACCGAATAAAAGTAGAGCTGCTGCGAAATAGTGAAAAATAAGCAATAGACAGTGTTTAGTGTTGATAAATAAGCAATAGACTAGAACGGCCAGAGTCTAAAACAGAGTTTCTCCACCTTCTTGTGATAACGTACATAGGTAATGAAATTGTTATTGTAGTATCTTCCTTGGAATAGTGCAGTAATTTCTTTCCTATTGATGCTAACATTGCCAGGAACACGCTGGTAGTAAAAATTATTTGTGAAATTGTCTGTCTAAATTCTATTGAAAAAACCCGATGGCGGCGTCAGTTCCGACTACGGCCACGTATAAAATCATGCAGCACTTTACACTGTACCGTAGCTAAATCAGCCTTTAATGAATGTTAAGCTCTACCTCTATGAGGGTGTCCGCTAAAACTAGAACGGGTGCCCGGAGCGGGTGCCCGCTGTCAAAATGTCCTAAGAAAACCGGTCGCACGCGCCCGCGCCTACCCGCCACTTTTAGTCTAGTATAGGTTGATGAATGATGTTTTCAAATCGTAGGTTCTGTCTTGAACTCCACTAAAGCCACAATATAAATATGGTAAATATGGCTGTTTGAACTCGGCTTCATCAAAACCGGAGCTATCGTCTTTTAAACTTCCTGCTGATTTTGAAAGGTAAGAATGATTTATCGTTATATCGAATTATAAGTCCGTGCGTACGTTCCCGCCAAAACTTGTAAAAGGTTACGCCGCGCGCCGTAATGACAAAGTTAAAGATCTACAAGTTGTTGTGTGTTAATATTAAATTGTTTTCCGTGTTTAAACTATCGTCTTTTGCTGAGATTAACCGACGCCATGAGATTACCTATTTAAATTGTATTTGTAAGCTATTTATTTAAATTCGATTGATTGATCACTACAGAACAAAAATGTAAAAAAAAAAACAATATCCTAAACATAAAAATGTAAAAGTTACAACCCTACTTCAACCCTATTGCTTCAATGGAGTGTAGGTAATTATGCCGTCCTGAACTAGGCTTAGTTTCCGTACTGTCCATTTAAATATGCTAAAGTGGAGAGATGTGCTAGATTCGACCAATCACAGGAGATACGAGAGACGTGATGTAGATTTAATCCAATGTGATTGGTTGATTTCCGCACGATTCCTCCCCGCTCCGCTTTCGTGAGTCCGATTATCCTTAAGGAACAGTTAATTCACTCCTCCGTAGGATAAGATACCTAACACTATACCTACAAAAATATTACTAGCCTTCGTGCGCGCTAAAATGTACCTTACGCGCCCGCCCGAGAGTATCCCACGTGGTGTTGGTCGTAGCGATCACGTAAAAAAAACGTAAAAAGTTCATACAATCCCATTGAATGACTTTTTCATGAAATAGTATTATTCAATGGGGTTGTATTGATAATTTTAATGATTATAATTCTGTAAATAAATACCTATTAGAGCCGCGAATCATATTTTGTTCAATGTACAGCCTGGCAATGACCAGCAAATTGCAAAAAACTTAAGAAAATTTGAAATTCGCGGGCTACCCTGGCGCTTCCACCTTAAAATTTTTTTCAAATAACTAATGTAAGGTTATTTTAAAAAAGATTTAAGAAAAAGACTTTTTTTGGTAGTTTTATTTTGACAGTCTACATTGCAATTTGCATGAGATTTAGCCATTATTCGCATGAGAGTTCGCCCGCGCGAACGCGAGCCGTAAGTACTTAAGTGCATGACTTGGAACGAGTGCAGGAGGCCTGAGTGCTTAGGGTCAGTTTCCACCAAGCGGATAAATACTCGATCACTTTTTTGATGGGGTCTAAGAAAGGTAGGTTTAATAAATAAAATATTATTATCTTAGAAGAACATAATTTTATTAGAGAAAAAATGTTCATGAGCATAAAATAACTAATTACCAATAAATAACAATAATGCGACAATTCCACGACAAAAAAGTAATTCGCAATAATCATGAAAAATTAAAACAGTCATCCATAAAAAAGTCGTTGGTAGTTTCTAAACATATGCAAATATACCAATGTAACTTTTCATAATTCAATATTTTATTCGAACACTGTTAAATTATTGCGTGACGAGATTATGCAAATCTTAAACTAAGTACACTATAAAGAATTACAATTCTTTCATACATTTCTAAAAGTCCCAATAGTGTTCTTCTAAATCTTCCATGAAACGTCTCGAAAACCTAGAGGGTATCTAGTTTTTGTGACATGTAGATAGATTTTTTTAAACATTTATCGATAATATGATATAAGCTAAAATATACAGATATACATTTGTGATTCAAACATAGTGAGCAACACTTGTATTATTAATTATGTATTATAGTATCTATGAATATATAATCGTAACTTATAGCATCTGTAAGTCGTCATGTAAGGCATTGCTATGTGATTAAACTAGGCATTTCTGGAGCAGCGTCGTCAAATATCTAAATGTTATTTGTTGATAATCAGTTATTTACGTTATAATAAAACTATGTTATTATAACCATTGTACACTACACCCAATACGCAATAAAAGGTCCATAGTACATTACTGGGACAGTAAAACAAGAGATCAGAAAGAGATTATATGGACAATTTGGATTTTGTTTGGATACATATTACAAAGAAGTCTTAAATTAGCCAAAAACCTATTTCTCAATTTGTAAAAGATTCTTATAAAAATATTATAGACAGCTATAAATATATTGCATAACTTAGTGTCATATAAGTGTACACGCCATAATGAAAAACTTAAATATAACAAGTAATTATCTATAAATACCTACAATAAGAGTCCATCCGATGTTCTACCCACCAGCCTTCGCGTATCAATAAATATCTGTACATACTCTTAATTATAAATGTTATAAATAGATGGGATATCAGATGGTGCATAAGTATTTGAATTACTATGCCAATACTAAGCTTTTACTGACAAACTACATACAAAATAAAGTCACGAAATGGTAAAATAACACTATAATTAATATAACAGTAGCATAAAATTAAATTGTGATGATATCCTAATACTAAAATATAATGGCAAAAATGAAATCCTGAGCCCAGCGACTACTCTCTCATGTACTGTATTCTTAACAACAACATTACTATATTATTTGTATCAAATAAATTTCAACAAATGCTACCAAGTTATCTGCTATATTTCGATAAGTTTTAAAATATTTATTCGTAAGATCTAAATAAAGTACGAGCTATAGAATGAATTATATTGTGCTGTGTACTAGTTTTCATCTGCATTCTTAAAATATGAAGTATTATTTTCAACATATGATCAGTAAATATATTTGCTGTTTGAAGAATAACTAACATTTCAACAAGAAAATCACTAACATGCATCGCCACTGCCGCCATTCGTCAAAATAAATATTTTACAACTTTAGCACAGGGTACTGATAATCCTGTCTTTTAGACAGGAACGGATTTGAAGTACGAGTCTGAAACTAATTTTGTTACTTACAACGTTCATATGCAAACGAACTGCAAAGTATCACATCAGTAAGTTGACTAACTTAAGTTCAGCGATGATGAATGATTAGGTAAGTTGACTTTAGCGCGACTTCCATCCAACAAACTTAAGCTTCACATTAAAATCTGCAAAAGCGCCCCACGTATCTTTGTTTGTGAAGTACAAAATATTGTCAATATTCGTACACACTTTACAAACTAAATATTTTTGTTTATTGATACATTCAAACAGATAGCACCACCATTCCTAACAACCATTTACTTTGTTCGCACACACCTCAATCCTGAATTTAGTCGATTTCAATCTATTAGCTAACGCTGAACTAAAGGTATAAAATATGATTAGGGCTGTAGCTAAATTCGATCTATATAAAAGTTCCTTGTAAGGTTAATGCTAGCGAGATAGCAATGGCCGCGCGTAATGGGCCGTAGTGAAACCGTAGAGGTAGGGTCAGCGTATGAGACAGGTGAGACACAGCTCTGCTGATCCGATGCAGTCGTCGTGGCAGAAGGCACCGCATTTCTTGCATAGTATCATGGCGCGCAGGTTGCAAACGCACGCATCGTCTGCGCCCACACTGCGGCATCGCGCAACGCTCTGAAATTTAACACGTACTGATTATAATGGGCCAATGCCACCCAAATGGAACTACATTTGGGTAAGAAATAGATAGAAAGCACGTACTATGACGCTTTGTTGCTATGACGACATAACATATTATGTGTAAGATGATTTTGCGGTAGACACATTGAGGTACCAGAAATCACAAAACAATCAAATTAAAATATGCATTTGGTCTAATAAAAAGTAGAAGCCGTAATGCAAAACGGACCCTTGGACGCCGTGTCTAAACCAAAACGATGTTCATTGGTTCAGAAAACCGAAAAGCTCTTCTTTCAGGGCGACGTGCGTCGAGTTGGCTGAATAAAATGATTAGACAGTCGTGTGTTTACGCGATGAGCACTTATTGTGCAAAAGAGTTTAACAATATTATGATATCAATAAATACTAACCACATTAGTATTCTGGTTAGCAGGTGGGGCACTAGAGGCTCGCGGCGCCACGTTAGGGGTCCTTTGTACTAGGATGTACTGGCCCACATTATTGGACCGATTCTCGTTCATCTGAAAAGCGACATCATTTTATATTGATTTATTATATTACAGCTCTACATTCATGAGATGACACAGGCTAACAGTATCAGTGGTATGTTTAATTGGTGTTTTTGAGCATAATATACATACGTCACATAAACGTGCGCAAGATGAACGCACGTTATACGACGTATACGTCACGGTATGTTGAACTAAACCCGGCGATACGCTTAGCTGACACCACGAAATGCAAGTGGCGTAGCTTTTTGTGAATTAGTTCATATGTTTATTCATTTTAATTATGTAGACAAAGAAAAGTTCGTCTTCAAAAAAGGGGTAATACTTTTAAGAGCGTGTTAGCATTTTACAAACGTAAATCGCGATCTTGGGAGATTTTGAAGTGATTTTAGTCACATAATTTATTGTTTTAGCTTCTTTTGACTTCAAACATCGTAATTATCATAGATTTTTGTTTGAATTCTATTAACAAAAACTCGTTCAAATTGGATTATTGACTATGAAAATAGCGGATTTCGAAGGTGCGATTTCCAGATGACGCGCGAGGGCACAACTTTGAAGTAATCTTACACCAAATATTATTACTAAGTAAGAAGGTAAAAAGGTATTCATACGAAGAGGCATACCCTGAAATTTAAAATGCATTGAGAAAAAATCGATTTTTAATTCATGAACTTGTAGTTTTATCACGTCAAAAAAAATAAAAAATCGAGAAATCGACCACAAAAAAACACGTCATATCTCATAATCTAAAAGTCATTTGGCAACACAAATAATTTTATATGTAAGAAGAAACATTGCACCATAAATGTGTAAAAAAGAAAAAATATATGTCTTCAATCATTTATGAAAATAATTTTTCAAAGTAAGTATAAAATCGGTTGAATCTTACGGCCTAAATCACAATTCATGAAACGCCTTTCAAAGCGTTACTTTGACTCGGCAGTTAAACATAATAACCCCTTGATCGCATCGGCCGCCCGATACGAACCATCGCGTATTAGTAAGGTCCGACGTCCCCGCCATACCCTAGTCACTCCAGATGACCCCATCACCGTCCTACAAGAAAGTAATAGGGAAACCAGTACTCTCAAAAAACACATATACAAACCGCCTTCCTTCCGGCCTCGCCGCCGAGGCCCGTCGCGACGCCCCCGTTCACTCCCCCCCCGACCCTTGCAAGAGCCAGCCCGCGTTGCTGAGCCTGTAGCCATAAATCAGTCCCCAATTAATATCAATCAGATCCAGCCTGTCCCCTTGCTGCCCTCCCCCAGCGACGCCCTAAGCCGAGGTTCGTACCCCACAGGGGGTGCCCTTAGTGAGTTGTCGCTTAGTATATAAGTTTTTGCCCTGGCTGGAGGCCTTAAATTTATTTCAAGGCACCCACAGGATTGTCCGGTTAAGCAGAAGCCAGCCCTAGGCTGAACTGCGAGATGCCCTTACAAAAAAAAAAAAAAAAAAAAAAAAAACGGCCTAAATCAGTCGCGCTCTGGCGCTCGTCGACGTAGGACCTATGTCGGTTTACCTCCCGCCGCTGCGCAAGCGCCACGCGTGATATATACGTAAATTATAGTGCGACCAAATATTTTTGATCCGTAAGTATTATTTATTTTATTTGTGAATCTGAATGAGGTTCTTCATTTAAGTAATATTTTAATAATTAGGTAAAGTGGAACTATGTACTTAAAACTATTTTCTCTACAAACTTGTTATTATTTTACTTACAGAACATGGGTAGAATAAACAAAACATATTACTTTGGATCAAAGAAATCTGTTAAGGCACGAAAAAGTAAAATGATTAATAATTTGCAGAAGGCAAGAGAAGCTGCGTAAGTACTTATTTAATTTTTTAACAGGGGGTCAATACATTTGTGTAAATTATTGTTTTTCTACCAACACAACACTCGTAGTCAGGTAAATGGCAAATCCACTAGCGGTGACCCATCAACCGTAACCGTTTCTTTTGAACACACTTATATGTATAACCTTCACTTCTAACTATGAAAGCAAATCTTAGAAGTAAAATTTGACCCACTTCCCGGTTTTCTATTAAGTTGAAATGTTGCGTACTTGCATGTAAGAATTAAAGTGTGATTTTAGTTTTTTAAACTATACAAAATTATTTAAAATGTATGACTATTACTGATTAAATTACTTACTAATAGTTAAATTAAATTACTTATTAATAACTAACTTAATAATTTTCTATGTTTTTCTTTCAGATCAAAATTAAGAGCATCTTTGGTAAATAATATAATCCCCGATGCATCCTCAACTGTAACTTCTGTCTTCCTTCCTACTGTATAACCAGTAAATTTAACTTCTGGCTCATCCAAAAATGTAGCTTCCGACTCGCTCCCAACTTTTGACTCATCCACGGATATAAGAGAAGAATCTGATATCACTTATCATCAAATATCGTAAGTTGAAACTAGTTGTTTTTATTCTAGTAGATGAACTTTTGTTTTGTTTTATTTTCTTTAATATCAGCAATTTTATTTGTAGGACTGAAAACATGGACCTTCGTTTAATTGAAGGACGAAACCCAAACGTGACTTTTGATTTACCCAGAAAAACACCTAGTACCAATAACCTCAATAATTAAACATCGTTAGTAGAAAATTGTTATTATTATTTCAGTGATTTCAGTACAGATATTTCAGTGTGTTTGTTTGCTGTGTGGCTGTCAATTTAACATAAAAGTCTTCAAAGTTTTCAGAGATGATAATTTCTGGGGACAGAAGATGGCTCCACGATTAACAACATTTTATTTTGATTGTGTTCTCCTAGCAATTATAGATCCAAGGAAAAGTCGAGCGATGCCCATTAGACAAATAGTTTTAAAAACTTCAATTAAGTAGGTACTTATAAAAATAAACAAATAAAATGAGTTTATTTGTATTATAAGTAGCTACATAATGTTATTTTCTTCATCCATATTTGTATAAATTTAATTAAAATACACTAATAATCTATTGTGGACAGTCTTTTTATTTTCTCCGAAAACTTTTAGCTTTTTACTTCAATAAAATATAGGTACGCGGTACGCCATAGCTACAGATCAAGACCGTTTAGTCGTCGCAGCGTCGCAACTGTGTGCCGTACATGAGGAAAAACGCACACTAAGCGGCGTCGAGCGATAAAAACCTAAAACCCGAGCGCGTAGATTTGGAACAACGCTCTTAATAAGCATTATCTAGTCATATTGTTGTTGTTTTTATCAAATGCATAGATCGAAAGGGATGTTTTTCAATTGAAATAGCCCCTCCATCTTGCAAATTCCTCTGTTGTGCTACTTTTATTGATGTTTCTTTATTTTCTTAGGTTACAGTATATTTCGGGTTCAGTGTGCCACTTGGCAAAAGCCTCCTCTAACGATTTCCATTGCTTTCTGTCCTTTGCAACTCTTCTCCAGTTTGGACCTGCTGTGTAGCTTAAGTTCGTCCTCTCATCTTTTACACTATCGACCTCTTCTGCCACTTTTAAGGTACCATTCTGTCCGGGCTTTGCTCCATTTCTTCTAGGGGCTCCGTAACATATGACCAGTCCATCTCCATTTCATTTGGTCTATCTTGATGAGGATGTCTGCCACTCCCGTCCTAGCTCTTAAAGATGTGTTTTTTTCTCGGTCAAGTTTCTTTATTCCCAGCATGCTTCTCTCCATAGCTCTCTGACAGTGTTCTAGCATATTCCTGTGGTGTTTGGAGTGCCCAAGTTTCGCATGCATAAGTAAAGCAGGGGAGAGAATACAGCTGGTGTTGAAGACTTTTCGTTTAATTTTGTTACTGTTGCTTTTATAATCTCTTTCAGTGACCAATATCTTTTCCATTCGTTGGCTATTCTTCTTTTGATTTCTTTGGTAGTTAGATCGGTTTGAGAGATTATAATAATCTCTAAAGGATAAAGATATAAGGATGTTTTTCTTGTTTTTATTATATGCATAGATCGAAAGGGTCGATAAGTAAAAGTATGTACAGTTCCCGGGCGTTAATATGGTGAATCTAGTACTTATACGAATAGACATACGTATATCTCATAAGTATATCGAGAAGGCAAGAAAAAGAAATGTTCTAAAGCTTATGAACAGCTGTGTAAATATATGTTACAAAAAGTAAGAAATTAAATAAGGATTCGTACTTCAGTATGAGGCATCACAGAGACCGGCAATTGCCTGACGAGTACGGGAGGCGGAGGCGGTGGCGGTCGCACAGACCGCGCGGGCCGCGTCAGCAACGCGGGCGGCGGTCGTAGTTGACCGCGCAATGCGTCGCGATTCGGGCTGTTCTGGATCGCCGCCTGACATATCTGGTAGCTGCGTTCTAGGTTCACAGTGCCAGGCGGCACTTTGTTTGAACTTCGACTTCTGGAATTCAATAAGTTTAGGATTAATAATCGCAATGACACATATCTATGTGAGGAGCACGTAATTTATGAGTTTCAAAGGAGTAGCATGGTGCAAAACGCGTCATATAAGCACCAGTAGAATTAATTCTATACAAAATCATTACACACCTGTTAGAATCTTTTCCCAACTTCGATTTTTTCCCTCGAGCCCACATACCCTGTGCAATTGTAGTAGTATTCAAAGGTGGGTTCGTAACAGCAGTGCTAGATATCAAGCTAGATGCTGCTTCTATTTCCTGCTTCACAGACGTATCCTTTATTGACTGACAGCTTTCAGACGAGTTAGAAGATTCCATATTAAAATTAGCATCCCTATCTTCTTTGTACATACAGTTTTCATCATTCATATTTATATCTTCCATGCTCGTTTTGGAGTCTTCACTAACATATTTGGCGCTTTCTGTACTTAAGTTCGAAAATGGGTGTAATGTCATAACATTCTCGTTGTTTGCCCAGTCACTTTCAGTCTTCCATGACACTGCAGATGCTTTGGGTTTAGCTGCATCTTTCATGTTGTCATCAGGGTAAGAAACAATCTGGAATAAGATACAAAGTTACAGAATAAACAAGCTTTCCAAGTGATTATTGAATTTGTGTGAACCATAGTAAATGAACTTACAGATGTATTTGTGACTTCCATCATTGGTATTGATGAATTGTGTGTCAAAGGCATTGTAACAACAGCAGTCACATCTGGAACAGTTTACAAAATAAAAATAAATTACATTGGTATGTTTGGGTAGACATGTAAAAATATTTGTAAGTTATTAAATGTCAAAATTATAATTTGATTCTACCCTCAATTTTCACTATTTAAACAAGCATACTCACTTGTTTCACTCATGTATGATGATAGCTCCATCAAATTAGGATGTGGTGAATATTTGACATCTTCATTCTCTGTGAAAGTAAGTACAAATGTCATTTTATGAAGTGCCTATTTGAGATCTCTAGTTATGAATAACATAGCAATCAAAATAAATTGGATATAATTACTGTAGTGTATTTTTTGACAAAATTGAAGACATAAAACTGTATAGGTGAAATAATATCAAGTTTACACTCACGAGAAGTAAGTATTGAGAGGCTTGTCTCCAATATAAAAGACTCAGCATCCTTGAAGTGCTCATCATAATAGTTCTGTGCCATGTTTTGGGGCAGACTTTCTTTCTCACATTTCTCAGGACTGTTCACAGCATCACTCTTTAGATGGGGCTGTTCAGGCTGTGTTACTGGACACTCAACCTCCTGGCTATAGCTTTGACATACATCCTGTTTAACAACAACCTCTTTGCACTGGTGGGATGATTCTACATCAGTGTCAGACTTAGCACATTCCTGATATTGCTCTGATACATATTCCTCTTGAGTTTCCTGTGTTATTACATTTGGAGTACTGTCTTTGTCAACTTCAGGACTTTCCTCCAGCTCTGTGACATTGGTATCATAAGGAATTGACTCAGTAGCACCTGAAGTCTCATTTTCAGTCATGTTTTTTACACTCATATCTATCTTCAGACTGGACACTGAGGATTCACTTCTTGCATCATATTCATACACAGATGCAGTTGCTTTACTGTCTTCACTGTTTGTGTCTCCATGATCTTGTCCAGAATACAGCAGCTCATCATTAGGACACACCTGCTCATGCTCACCGGTATAATTAGTCTCAACATCTGAATAATTGTTAGCAGTATCTGCATTATGTACCAAGTAACTTGAATCATGTATTTCATAATCATCTTCAAATTTAATTCGCTTAGCCATCGAATATTCTACATTTTCATTACTTGACCTCTTAGAACATTCAAGTAAATTACTATCAGAATCTGTTGCTTTATCTTCTTCACCATCTTTTGAAGTCTCTTCTATAGTAACAACACTGAGATCTAGTTCTTGCTTGACATCACTGCGTTCAGATTCCCCATCAGGCAACAGGAGTGGATCAACAGGTGTTGTAGATAGTGATTCATCCATCCTCTGAGTTGAGGATGAATCAGAGAAACTAAAGTCCACTGGATATTCCTCATAGTTGGGATGACTGTGAGTTTTTGTGTGTTTCAGAGGCAATAAGTCTGGCACGGGTGCAGACTGTTTACTGCTTACATTGACTGGGTCTTCTATTCCATCATCAGCTTTAGCTGACGATCTTGTCACTGCACCTACTGATCGCATCCTTTTACTAGTACTAGAAGATTTACTTTTTTTAATTTTAGGTACAGTACTACTGCTTGTTATTGAAGCTGTTGGTCTTAACTTTATTGTAGTCTTAAGAGAAGGTCTATCTGAATTTAAACTGATTGAAGATTTTTCCTTTCTAGACTTCTCTCCCCAAATAGGTTCAAAATGTTTCAATTTCCATGGATCTATTTTGCTTTTTTCTTTTTCAGCTTCAGTCTTCATTTTTTGTTGGTTTTCTGCGGTTAATTCCCCACCAGAGAGGCTGTCTTGCCATTGTAAGCAGGCACGAGCAAAAAATTCATTATTCAGACTAGAAGAATTTAAGCGACCTGAAGGACTTAACCTATCCACACTTGGAAGTAGCTGCCCAAGCTTATATTGGTATAAAGGTGGAAGAAGTGAAAATGTATGTTTATTTAGTAATGCCCTAATATTTGTATTTACTAGTATTGAATCTGGTGTCTCTAAGTCAATGCACCCTTCTCTAGTTTGTTGTAACTGTGCTGCTGTTGATAATTTTTTACCACTTCGTTTTCGAGGTTTCAAACAAAACCCTGGAATGCTCGCCAATACCTCTCGCATGGTAGATGGTCTGTTAGTGCTAGAATTACTTTCTGTGTAAGATGTAGCTGCTGTCCATTCTCTGTTCTCAGGAGGAGGCGGTGGTGGCAAGGGCTTCACTATAATCCTAGGAAGAGGCCGTGAATGATTAGCATTCTTCTTTCTTCTTTTTGACTGCTTTCTTGAGGAGTGCTTACTTGATTTTTCACCATCTTCGGGAATGCGTATGATCGAGTACTGGTCATTTTTACATGGCGTGTATTTACTGTCTGTTGAATTATCTGAATATTCCATATCGTTGTCTATTTTATCCACAGGTGATACGTCTAGTTCCATTGTTATGTTATAGTGTGTGTTTTAATACCAAATAATGAAATGAGAATGATAAACTGTTGCCGATAGTGATCACTACTTCAACCCATCGTGCGTTTCTTCGCGATGCAAAAGTGCCTTTATTTTATGATTAATAATACAAAAAAAAATATCATCACTTAATTGATAGTGCAATGTTCAATAGCATGACAATATTCATACAATACAACACTTTTTTTCTCAAGAATAGTTGGCTGAAGAGCAAAACGCAAAATGTCACAACAACGCAGAAAATGGATTCCGACACAGATAATAAATGAATTGAAATTAAAATACGAAAATGTGAACCGATTTTTTTAAATATAAACCGAAGCGTTTCGGGACAAAACAGATTTAACTTTTATTGTAAACTGCGGATCGTGTACTGTTCAAAGAATAAAATAAATTTATTTTCCGGTCAGGAATCCGCTGACAGCAACAGGACCACAGGACCGGTCAAAATAATGATGATTGGGAGAAGACAAGCCTGCGTAGTGCACAAGGGCGTCGTCGCCAGCCTTTGCGCCAAGCGGTGCAAAAGGATGAGAAAACAGTTTGTAAGGGCTAGGTACTACTACTAATTAGGGATGTAGCTGTCTCAAATGGAATCCTGAATACAAGTTCAGAAGTAGAAATCTCTCAAAGGTCTACTCGTTGAGGGCATTTTCACAAAAAGTTATAGAGATAAAAAAGTAAGATGTATTGTATTGTATAGCGGGCCGGTATCCGCAACTTCATTTCGAATCCCAACTGGACGTCCGCTAAGAAACGCGTGATTGCTGTCAGTACAAATATCACGTGTCTGCATTGAAAAATAGTATCCGCTGTAGAGTATATATGTTCTGTAATCCGCTGCCTGTTGGTTGTCATTTGTTTGAAATGATTGAAAAATGCAACTTGGAACACAATTAATGAAAACATCGTATTTATCTTTATTGTCTTTGGTTAAAACTGAAAGTAAAAACCGTTTCGCTAAAAGACATGAGGTGGAAATTCAGGAACCCACTTAAAAAACAAAAACCTTTCTTTTTGGTAATGCCGCTTGCTTCCGCAGACGCCATCTTGTTTTAATCGAGATGAATGGCGTAGTGCTGCTTGCGAATTGTAAAAATTAGAGTGGATACTGTGAGATTCTTAAATTTTGAGTGACTTGTTCCAAGTAAAAGGTTGTAATAATAAAAAGTTTCCTACCAACAGTTTAAACTTCAATCATGGGTCGAGGAAGGTAAATATAAATTGAATTACACAGCACATTGTTGGATGAAAAAAAAAATGGTATTTTCTCATTCCCACATTTTCCATTCTTAGAGATCGTAGTCGTGATAGACGTCGCAGTCGCACCCGAAGCAGGAGTAGGAGCCGCAGTCGTAGTCCTCGCTATGGTCTCGGATCAGGCGGTGGTGGCGGAGGCGGAGGCGGCGCCTACGGCGGCGGGCGTAGGAGTAACCCCGGAGCAAACTTGCGGAAACCCAAATGGGATCTAAGCAGGCTAAAACCATTCAAAAAAGACTTTTACGTACCACATAATGAAGTGGAAAGCAGGCCAGAATCTGAAGTTGAAGCTTGGAGGAGTGACAATGAGATTACTCTCAAAGGGCGCAACATACCTAAACCGACGATGACATTTGAAGAAGCAGGTTTCCCAGATTATGTTATGGATGAGATTGATAAAATGGGATTTTCTAAACCAACTCCAATCCAGGCTCAGGGCTGGCCTATTGCTCTGAGTGGATGTGATATGGTTGGCATTGCTTCTACTGGTTCAGGAAAAACCCTGTCTTATATTTTGCCAGCTATTGTGCACATTAACAACCAGCCAAAATCTAGTCGAGGTGATGGTCCATTAGCACTTGTACTGGCACCAACTAGAGAATTAGCGCAGCAAATACAAGAAGTCTGTGACAAATTCGCTAACACATCCAAAATTCACAATACTTGTTTGTTTGGTGGAGCTCCAAAGGGACCTCAAGCAAGAGATTTAGATGCTGGTGTTGAAATTGTTATTGCAACCCCTGGACGACTTCTAGATTTTCTGGAAAGTGGAAGAACTAATTTAAAAAGAACTACATATTTAGTACTTGATGAAGCTGACAGAATGTTGGATATGGGATTTGAGCCACAAATTAGAAAGATCATTGAACAAATCAGACCAGATCGTCAAACTCTTATGTGGTCTGCTACTTGGCCTAGAGAAGTTCAAAGTTTGGCTGCGGAGTTCTTAAAAGATTACCTTCAAATTAATGTTGGTTCCTTGCAATTGGCTGCTAATCACAACATCTTGCAAATTATTGATGTCTGTATGGAATATGAAAAAGAAACTAAACTGAGTACACTCTTGAAAGAAATCATGGCAGAAAAAGAAAACAAAACCATAATTTTTATTGAAACTAAGCGTCGAGTTGATGATATAACAAGAAAAATGAAGCGAGATGGGTATGTCAACCTCAATTGTTTAATAATGTTATTTTAAGTAAACCTTTTGTTTTTCCATGTGGTATTTTAATCATTTTGAAGCTAATGCAACGGACTTGTGTTTTGACACTGTGTTTGTTCTTCTTATAGGTGGCCTGCAGTGTGTATTCATGGAGACAAATCACAAAATGAACGTGATTGGGTCTTACAAGGTAATGTTGATACAAAACATAATTTGTTGATATCTTATGATGATTTAATATTTAATTTATGATTTTGACAGTAATTTATATTATACTAGCTCCACAATAATAGCAAAACTGATTTCATATCGAACTGGTGCTGTAAAATAATATGCATAAAAAATAGCACGAGTGGTTGTCGAGAAGCGGTGTCGGACATAAGACGCGAGCGCATTGGGTGTAGCGCAGCCAGTAAACATTTTCTGAACACGTGTCTGCATGTGCAGGCTGTGGAGAGCTGCGGCCGTGCGGCGGGGCGGCAGCGCGCGGCTCGTCGCCGCCAAGCCGCTCGCGGCGGCGACAGGCCCGCACCGCGCCCGCCTCTCGTTGTCGGGGCTAAGCCCTATGCACTCTGACTCGCTCCCGCGGCTAGTCTGAGCCGCTTCTCGCCGGCGCGGCGGCCGGCATCTCGCGGCGCACGTGTAGGCGCGGCCCGCGGGTGTCGCCGCCGGCGCTCGCACGCGCCCGACCACGGTGGTCGGCACTCGGTTCTCGCCCTCGTGCTGATGGGCGACCTCTCACATCTCGCTCTCAATTTTTATTTTTTGTGCGATTTATAACAGACGGAGTCGATATTATTAGTAAGTTTACTAATACAATAGTGAATGGAATAAAATTATTTTTACGTCTCTCATTAAACCTCCTAAGGTTGCCCTCAATATTTGCATTTAGTTACATTTATCATGTCATTTTCCTATTCTACGTCTTATCCTGTGATTTCTTATTATTATTTTCTTTCTATTATCTTAAGTAATTACATTGCCTATGCATATACATTTTTGTTTCCCATATTAATTTAATTTATTCACTATTTAAACATAACGCAATCATCATTACATAAATATAATTGGTGGCCTAGAAGGGGTGCAATGTGAGATGAGTGGTAATTGAATTGAGCAAGATAAACATTATAAAGCTTGGATTGACACACTGGGAATATTTATTTGTTATAAGAAGCTTTGCCGACATTATTGTGGATGCGAGAATACCTGCAATGGAATAAGTTTCATTATTGAAATAATAATAACTCTTCTGATATACTTGTGAAACATATCTTCTGGAGCTTGTTGATTAAGGTTTTCCTTATTGTCTTCTTAATCGCATTTTAATTTATATAAAACAATGGTTTGGACATGGGTAAGAATTTAGTAAAAAAATGTCATAGAACAGAATAATTAAAAAGAAGATTTTCTAGATCACTAGTATGTACAAAATAACCAACAGTGAAAACTTACAACTACGATTTTCAATATTTCAAGTGTAATATTGACAATATTTCAAGTGTCTACAAGCAACATTGTTTTTAATGTTGAATGAAAAAATTAATGATAATGTGTGTTGAAGGTGCTTATACATAAAATTTCTTACAGATTTTCGTAGTGGGAAAGCTCCCATTCTAGTAGCTACAGATGTTGCTGCTAGAGGTTTAGGTATGTATCTTGTAAAACAAAAATAAATTTTATACACTCAGCTGTATGCACACTCTTCAAATTCATAATTTCTCATTTCAGATGTTGATGATGTTAAATTCGTCATCAATTTCGATTACCCAAGCAATTCAGAAGATTATGTGCATCGTATTGGAAGAACTGGACGAACAAATAAAACTGGAACAGCATATACATTCTTTACGCCTTCCAACGCAGCCAAGGCGGCCGACCTTGTAGCTGTATTGAAAGAAGCCAAACAAGTGGTTAATCCTAAACTACAAGAACTAGCTGAACGAGGTGGTGGCGGTGGAAGACGTAAGTACAAAATAATTAAAAATAACCTGTTTTACAAATTCATAGCAAATTCTTTAGTCAGATAAATATGTAAACATGACAATGATTTTACAACTTTGCAAGCAGGTCACCGAGGTCGCGGCGGCAGATATCGTCGCGGGCGGCGCTCTCGCTCGCGCTCCCGCTCGCGCCGCCGCCGCTCCCGCACGCGCTCTCGCTCCCGTGACCGCCGTCGCAGACGCCACAGCTCCTCCAGATCATCGCGAAGCCGGTCGTCGAGGTCTTCCAGAAGTCATTCGCGCTCCCGTTCCCGTTCGCGTAGCCGATCTCGTTCAGGCAAGTGCAGCCCCCTGAAGAATACTACGGATTCGGGCCAACAACAGGCGCCCCAAGCTCTTCTTCCTACGCCGAAACCCCTTCTGCCGACTCCCATCGGCCCCCAACTCCCCTCTCACATCGGCAAAGGGCCCTCCACTCCTCCTATAGAAAAAAAAGTCACTATTCCTGATAGAAATATTATTCAAAATCAAAATAATCCCCCAAATAACGGTAATGTAAATTATTTACAGCAACCTAATCAAATACCGCCTCTGATGGCTCTTAATCCCCAAATGAATATGTGCGCTCCTCCTCCCCCAATAAATGGGCAAGGCTTCGCTCTGCCTCCCTACTTTCCCGCCGACCAGTACGGCATGATGATGCCGACCTTCTCCGCGGCCATGCTTCCCCCGGGCGGCTGGGCAGCTCCGCCGCCTCCCCCGCCACCTCCACCGCCCTCCGAGTCCCCGGCTAATGGAAGTCACGAGCAAAGGGGCCCTGGACAAAGTGGCCTCGAGTCAGATTCCAGAAAACGCGGGGCTCGCTCTGGCGGGCTCGGTGGCTCAGGCGGCTATGCACCCGCTGCGGGCGGGCTCGGCTCCAGCGGCGGCGGGCTCGGGGCCGGCGGCGGCGGGCTCGGCTCCAGCGCCGCGCTCGGAGCGGGCGGCGGGCTGGGCTCCGGCGGCGGGCTCGGCTCGTCCGGTGGGCTCGGTTCCTCCGGCGGCCTAGGCTCTGATGGCTCGGCCGGAAACCGCTCGCGAGGCCGCGACCGGCGACGCCGCGGCAGAGGACGTGATCACGACGACTTAGACTCGGGCGGCTCGGGCTCAGGAGGTCTCGGCTCGTCAGGGCTCGGTGGAGGCCCCGATGGCGGCGGGCTGGGTCAACCGCCCGGCGGCTACAGTTCTGGCGGTCTCGGCGTACCTCACGGGAGCCTCTTGCCGCGCATGCTTCCTCCGGCAAGCGGCGGCGACGGTGTTGCACCTCAGGGCGCTAATTTTACTGCGTTCGGGTCGTATGGATCTAAGAGTATTAAACAGAATAGTAATATGCAAGGAAACGAAAGTAGCGAGGGTTACAACGACCCTGCTGGTAGAATGGAATTTTATGGCCCGCAAAACATGGGACCTGGCCGGCCATACGGTCTCGGTATGGATCAGATGGGTTGCAACGGTGCGCTGGCGAATGGCTCCGTGGGGTACAATAATGACCGCCAGAGGAATCGCCGGCGATGATTACGACTGAGGTTTGTTACATTCAAACCAATGCCAACTCACCTATTTTAACCACTCCATTACTCCACTATACATTACACTGAGACAAGCTGCTTTGGTGGCCTCTCAATTGAAGATTTTTATTATACGACTGTATAATATACACCTGCATTATGGTTGTTATATTATTGTAATCTGTGCTCTATAAAACTTTGTCACAGCAAAATAATATGTAAAACGCGTTTTAAAAACGTTTGTCTTTTTTTTTCAGAAAACGGATACAATGGGGACTCTCGTCGACGCAGGAGACGTTAAACGCAAGTGGAACATAAGGAGTAAGCAACTTAGTTACATAAGATTTGACACAGACTATTTGATTTCCATTCCATGTTGTATTTAATGAATGTGTGACCATTAGTGCAATGTCACACGACACATGATTTAAGTATTTTCCTAATTCTCACTGTAGACCATACTCTTTTTAATTATAACAATGCATTGTAAATAAACATTCATTAAATTGATGTTTTAGATTGAATAATTACATAATATATCTCATCTGATATTTAGCTGCATATAAAGTGCCAGTATATTCATTAGAACAAGACTATTTTTCGATACGCAATATGTACTACAATACAAGCTTCGTGGCAGTCGCCTTTAATTTGTACATAAAAAATGTCGAATATTTAGTCACTATTTTGTCTTATTTAAGAATATAGCATCAAATGTTTAAATATCTTGAATTTTAAGCACTTCAACTAAAGCAACATTATAATTGTAAGTATGTAATAATTTTATGTACTGATAAGCCCTTTTTGTACCTAAGAGTGTCAAGTAAATGAAATCTAATGGCTCAGTACCGTCATTCAAGTATATCTTTACTTGTTCAACAGATGACAGTTGTGACAGTCCTGTGCCATTTCTTTAAACATAATTATGGTACATAATATGCTCCCTTGGATTTGGTTTTGTGTGTTTTAAGTGCAGTTGTGATCAATTTAATTTCTTAGAAGGGTATTAGATTATGTTAAGTAGTATGTACCGTCGTATGAAAACAAAGCAATTACTTTAGGTATTCTATTCCCATGAATCTTTGACTAGTGAATTGTATCTTGTAATATCTACATTGTATGTGAACGAAATTAAAGTTTTTCACTAATAAACTGACTTTTATTTATTAACGCCCTTTCCCCAGACCAGTGACTTGTCACCACAGAGCTACAGGTTTATTGGTTAGTTTTCATTATTTGCCAGTGACTAACAGGCTACAGCTGTAATTGTTCACTGAATTTTGATGTCAACTGAGATTTCCTGGGCATCATCAGGCAACCAATAGCTGGATTTAGGGCTTCCCTCTTAAACACGCAAATCCCGCTGCACGCGCCGGCGTCTTGGTGCTTCTTATACTATTTTTCAATACAGTCGCTGGCTGTCCTTACCCCAAATTCATTTGGATAAGGGCAGCAAAATGACATGCGAGCGTGCACCCGCGTGAGTTTTAGCGGACGCCCTACATCCCAAAGCACGACAATGCTAGGCAGACAGCGCGAATCATATGTAGTCCCTAGTGCAGCATGCTAACTGCATAAAAGACTAGTAAGTCCTATGCAATGGGAGACTACAATCTGGATCCTATTTTTCATCAACCGGGTAAAAAATCAAAACCCTGGGCTGCTGCTAAGAATAAATTATAATCAATATTATTAGATCGGGTTATGGAAAAACTCGTTGCAGGTCTTCGCAAATTTACACAATCGCATTTTCAAAATGGCCATATGGTCCACACTCCTGTCAAGGAAATGTTGAAAATTCTACCGTAAGAACACGATATTATAAAGCTTACATTGCAATGCTTTACTGTGAGTCGGGTCTGTATAAATAAATAATAATAAATAAAAACTTTATTGCATAAAATGTGTTGCAGTAAATACAATAAAAACAGTTGCACTTTACAAATGAACACTGGTATACAACATAAATGGTTGGGGTACTGTCCTCTTAGATAGGCAACATAGTAGCCTGTGGTAAAGAGAAACAGTGCCGTATCCTCAAGAATGGAGAAATCAATTGCTTAGTGTTTAAATTAAATTAAATTAAAATTAAAAATTAATGGCATTAGTTAATAACAATTAAACAAACAAATATTAATGAATATGCCTGAAAGTATTAGAGTCTTAAAGTCTATATCAGATATGAGTAAGTGTGCTGTGTGGGTGTATGTGTGTGTGTGTTTGTGTTTTGAGTGTATGAGTGATGCGTGTATACATACGATAGTGTAAAAAAAAAGGAAATAAAAAAGATTCAGTGTGGAAGAAAAGATTCAGTTTCGTCATAGGTTTTGTCTATTAGGAAGGAACGGACCGCTGATTTACATTTTTGACAGGATAAACAGTATACTGAAATATTTGCATTAATTTTGTTGTACAAGAAAGGGCCAAGATAATTGAAAAATTTTTTCGTAAAGGAGTAGCGGGGCTGTGGAAGGGAACAAATTAAATCTTTACGTCGTTTTTTAAGTTTAACAAAGGGGGTAAGGTGATGTTGAAGTAAGATTGCGTGAAAAATAAACAACTGTCGTACATTAAGAACATTGCATTCTTTATATAACAGAGTGGTGGAAAATAAAATTGGACGAAATGTTGCAATTTTTAATATCGCTCTGTGCGCAATTTCCAATGGAAGTAATGTGGTTTTAGAAGCACCACCCCAGCAAGAAATGCAGTAAGATAATATTGACTGACAGAGCGCATAGTAGACATTGCGGATAATAATTTGGTTAGCTACAATTCTAAGTGTTTTGAAAATAAACATCAACTTTCGCACTCTGCCCGTCAATACATCCACATGGGCCTTAAAGTTTAAGGTATTATCCAAAATTACACCCAGGTATCTAATATTATTTACAGACTCTATTTGAGCGCAGTTACAATTTAGTGTAGTTTGTGTGAGACATGTGTGAGCTGTGAGTGTTAGATTATTTTTTGGTTGGGATTTTGAACTAATAGAAAAAGTGATATATTTAGTTTTGCTTATGTTGAGTGTTAGGGTGTGAGTCAAAAGCCAGTCAAGGGTGGAGTCGAGACCCCTTTGAGCTTTAATTTGAAGTTCTGACCAGGAGTCTGCACAGAAAGTTATTGCGGTATCATCTGCATAAGTTACAATATTAGAATTTGGGATACTTAGATTGCAGAGGTCATTGATAAAAACCAGAAACAGTGTAGGACCAAGAATACTCCCCTGTGGCACCCCATACTCAATAGGAAGCTCATTACTAACGGTGTTTCCTATTTTAACCATTTGCGTTCGACCTGTGAGGTAACTTTGGAAGAACTGGAGTTGTGGACCTCTGACACCTATGTTTTCGAGTTTTTGTAGAAGGGTTTTAATGGGAACGGTATCAAACGCTTTCGCGAGATCTAAAAATACTGTAAGTACTTTTTTATTATTATTAAGGTTTGAAACAATAAAAGTAGTCAATTCATGTACAGCGTCAGATGTGGACTTTTTTACGCGAAAACCGAATTGCTGTGGTGAAATAATATTAAAGCGCTCCAAATAGCCTCTCAACCTCTTATTAACGAGGCGTTCCATTACTTTGGACAGAGCACTTAGCACTGCAATTGGTCGATAGTTGTTGAATAAGTTCCCATCGCCACCCTTGAGGATGGGGTGAATAACTGCCCTTTTTAATGATGTGGGAAAGACGGAGGTCTGAAAAGAGAGATTAAAAATATGGCATATAATAGGTGCCAGAGTACCAGAGTACCTTTTCAAAATGGCAGGTGAGATCCCGTCCCAGCCAGTTGCTGCACTAGATCTTAAAGAATTGATAGTTTTCAGGATCTCATCATTGTCGGTTTCTTCCAGGACAAAGGAAGACAAGCTGGTAGGAGTCTGTGACGAGGTCGTTAGTGACGGTTGCACAGTATTTCCGGTAATTTTATCAGCGAGCTCCTTTCCGATGCTGACGAAAAAATCATTTACTTTGTTACATGAATCAGTTGGGGAATGTGATTTGAGTAATAGTTGAGTAGCTAAGTGCTTTGATTTGGTAGTGTAAGTTATGTTTTTTATTACAGTCCAGAGCGCCTTAGAATTTTTTCCTGCATTTTTTAGTTGTTCGCTGTCGTATTGCCTTTTGGCTTTTTTTAGGAGTTTAGTACAGAAATTTCTGTAACGTTTATAGGTCATTTGGAGGATTTCATTGTTTGGTGACACTTTAAGCCTTTTGTGAAGTGTATCTCTGTTGCGAATACATCTCAACAAACCGGGAGTTATCCAAGGTTTGAGTACCCTTTGCCTCGCTGGCTGTATTGAGATGGTTGAGTTCTCCAATATAGCTTTTGAAACTAAGTTTACTAATTTATCAGTAGCAGCATTTGCGTCCTTTATTGATAGAATAGGGGTGAAATCCATCTGTTGGAAAGATTTGTCTAGGCTTTCAAAATTGATTTTAGTAACAGTGTAGCTGTCTCCTGTGCGCGCTTTTTTAGTTTTGATGCATGCTAAGGAGGAGTGGTGGTCAGTTATAGTGGACTCAAAAATTAGTGTTGTTGCAGGACACTTTGTTCGCATAAAAGTGTGGTCAAGGCATTTCTTTCCTCTTGTCGGAAGTGCATGAGCAGGTAGAAAGCCATGAAATGCGAGACAGTTTAAGTAGTTTTGGGAGCGAGTATCCAAGGGTGACCCAATGTCAATGTTAATGTCACCAGTGAAAACAACAGATTTAAATTCGCGTAGGGTTGGAAGTATGTCATTTAGTGCACTTAAAAATCTGTCTATATTATCAGTAGACGGTGAGCGATAAACGCATAGGACTGCTGTATCGATGTTAGTCTTGATTATTAACCCAGAAGCTGAATTATTAAAGTCAGGTTCTTCTACCGTGGGGTTAAGAAATGATTTTGTGTAGACTACCACACCGTCACTCTGGTTAATATGTTTAGTAGTTTTGTGACTGGTGTAACTGTCTATTTCAGGGATTTGATGATTTCTCAGGCAAGGTAACCAGCATTCTGTTAAAGCTAATACTTCGCAGTCGAAAGAAAGGCGATTTAAAAATGCTTGCATGCTTAAAAAGTTACAATTAATAGACCTAATGTTTTGGCAAAACGTTTTAAGGTAGTTGTTTGGGTTACCTAAAAGATGGTTTACTTGTTCTGGTGTGCAGGTATGTGCGTCAGATACCGAAGTATCATCAACATTGTTCAACAGTGTTAATACGCTATCGGACATGGTATTAATTTTTGGGTAAGCGTTAAATGGTTGTCTAAGATAATGACCGAGTTCACCATGTCAGGCCTGGAAATAAGTTGTATGGAAGCACGTATGTATGAGTTAAGTTGAATTGAATGTGAGCGCGTTATGTGTGATCTGGAGTGATATGAGTAGTAGGTATAGTGTATAAATGTTTGAGTAAGATCGTGTGAGTGTGAGTTGAAACTATTGAACTTTAAAAACGTATACAAGCAAGCGTAACTAATATTACAATTTTCTAAGATAATTATAAAAAATGAGAAAAATAAGTTAAGTTTAAAACATGCTAGCGTGATAAAGAGTCATGCATCATTAGGGTGAGACGTTTGTGGCAGTTGTTGATCATTGCTAAGTTGCAAGATTTGCAGCAGATGTTGGTCATTCTTTACCAGAATGTATTGACTATCAGCATTTTTCTTCAACATTACACGTCCATTTGACGTCCAGCAATAGGCGTACCCATTCTGCTTGGCGAAGTTTCTTGCTGTATAGAAAAGCTTTTTGGATAGAGCGGTAAGCTGTTCAGCAATATAAATAGGGCCACTAGGTCCTTCAAAGCCTAAGTGAGTCGAATTAATCTTATTATTGGAGTTTTTCCTGTTAAACTGCTTGGCGGCCATTAAAAAATTACTTCTATGTAGGGTATTTGAGAATTCGATGCTGATGTTGGAGGTTTTATTTTCCTTTTTAGAAGGCAATCTTGAAACGTCCCGTATGTCCGACAGTTGAATGTTAATATCCAGTGCTTTGGACAGATGTTGAAACAAAGTGAACAAGTCTTTTTTCGTTTCTTTTGGACGCTTAGGTACGTTACGTATCTCGATGCAAGTTTTTATACAGCTGCGATCAATATTATCTAGTTTTTCTTCAATAGAAACCAGCCCTTTTGCCATCTCGTTACGGTCCAATTCAAGCTTGGCGATTTTCTTCTCTAAAAAAGTTAATTCAGATGATATTGCTGTCATTGATTTTTCGATTTCCTTGGTTGTTTCTTCTATTTTTGTATATTGAGATTTAATTTCTAAAATATGCTTTTCGAATGTGTCCATGCGAGAGTTTTGTGAACGCAATAAATCGTTTATCAATTCCTTGAGGTCGGATTTAAGTTCGTTCTTTAGTTCCAAGAAGTTGTTGGTAAAGCTGCCCAAGTGGCTACTATCATTAGGCAGTCGACGACGCTTAGCTCTCTGAGTAATGTTAATAGGGCTGACATCTAGCAATAAGCCTTCCTCCTCGCATAGTTTTGGTAAATCAGACTCAGAACGTGACGGAGTAGCAAGTTCCATAGGAGATTTCGGCGGCGTCTTAAACATATTTGAAGCCTTCTTTGCTGTCGTAAAACTTATATATAGTGTCAAAAAGTGTTTTAAACACTAATGTATCAAAATAAAAGTGAATTTAAAATACAAAAAAAGTTAACTTCACGGTGGGTTCGAAGTCACGACTTTTCGATTCCGTAGTTCGCAAGTCGAATGCGCACGACACGGCGCCAACTGGAGTCGACGTATATAAGTTCAAATTGGTGATCCCAAGTTACAAGTAACAGAATTGAACGCGCGTAATGACCATGTCCTTTGCTGTTAGAGGTCATTCACTTTGCACGACACTGTCACTTTTAAAATGTTTTTAACAATAACTTGAGTAACTGTTTAAGCACAGGTATGGTTTATGCACTGTTTTAAAGGTATTGTTATTGATCACAAGTATAAACGACTTTTATAATTGGAATTGCACTATTTACTATTGTTTTGGATTAAAAATACCGGAGCACACAAAAACACGACAGCTCGCGACCACGTACGTAGGAGGGGGGAGTATGTGGGAAGATAAATCAAACCTAGGACCAAAGAGTAGAATACTTATACCAAACGCTGGGATCTCATCTATATTACTATACTCTATGGATCTCATACTCGGGAGACCTACTTGCGACCGACCACTATCGAGTTCAACGAGATGCCTTCTCGATCAGTTCTGATCAGTCAAACTGAAGCATTGACAGATTTTGTTGTTATGGTAACAAAGGTAAACAAAGTCTTGCCCGAGTTTTATGTCAAATTATTTTTGTTGTGAAAATAAAGAACTCATTGTTTCGGCCATTTCAATTTTGAATTAATACAAACGGCAGTTTTAGTTAAAGTGTAAAAAAAATTGTGTCATTCAAAATGAGTTTTTGTGTGGATCTTGTATCTGAAGATTCTTTTTATGAAAATATTACTTTGGGAGTGACAAAACTATTAGGTACGTACCTATGGTAGGCATTCTGAAATTACCTAATACCTGCTTATTTTAGAAATGGTTTTAGAAGCTTACATAGACCAAATAGCATATTAATCTCCGACATAGACCATTTCAATTCTAACATTAGGGGACGGATCCTTGGTACTGTGGAGTGTCTGGAGTAACAGAATTAGCAACTTGTAATGTTTTTCTAATTATTTATTTACATAACACAGCAATCCTACAACAAATTAATATTCCTTAATATGAATTAGCTCTATGTTTTGGTAAGAAGTTAAATCCATCAGGTACTGGACCTAATAACATTTCACTAATTTTTATCCAGTCGGAACAATTGCCTGATGCCATCAATGTTTCTAAGTCATCTCGACCAAAATATGAAGGTGGTCTCTCATTAATTTTTTGAGGTGGTTGTTCCAGCAACCCCACAGGTACATATCTGTACAAGAAGGATAGCCATTCAAGTAAAAATCTGCGTGTGTTCTCCACACCTTGCATGTCAGAGCCCCAGTGCTCTAAACCGTAGTTTGTGTATTTTTTTATTATTTCAAATCTTTCGCTACTTCTTATGTCCCAAATTCGCTGCTCTTTAATCTCAGTAAATATCCAGGGTTTGATCAGTGCCCCCCTTCCAATCATCACCCCCTGTACTGTGGGAGCAATTGCTCTTTTCTCTGCATAGTCCTGATAGCTCAATATATCACCATTTCCATATACTGGACAGGGTGCTGCTGCTTTCGCACATGTTTCAATATATTCCCAGTCAGAAGACCGAGTGTATCTTGCCTCTCTTGATCTACCATGCACTGTAATGAGTGATGCACCCCATTCAGACACTTTGGGTACTATTGTATGAGTAATTTTTTTATCTTGATAAATACCTGTCCTCATTTTAATAGTAAAAGGTATGCTTAGTATTTTGGAAGCACATCTCACTGATGCCTCCAATGTATTTAATCTGTGCATCATACCACAGCCTCCACCCTTTTTGTATATCAAATCAATAGGACATCCTAGATTTAAATCAATGAAATCAAGCTCAGTGTTCTCTTGTAGCAACTGAGCTACCTTTGTGATAGTGTAAATATTACTTCCACATATTTGTGCTCCGAATAAGTCTTCTGATTCATGTCTTTTAACTAAAGCCCACTCTTGTTTCATTCCTTTGAGTAAAGATTCACACAAGGCCATTTCTCCACATGTTATGTCTGCCCCATATTGCTTGCAGATTCTCCTGAATGGTAGATTTCCAACTGTAGTCAAAGGGCTAAGATATAGTTTATCTCTCCAGTCTATTGTTTTCTTTTCTCTTGGTAATAATTTAATCAAATCTTCATCAGTGATGGTACCGCTATTGGTAACTTTTGCTTCATCATTGTCAGTAGTCTCTTTTTGTTTTTCATTGTCATCTGTTGATCCTTTAGTACTTTCAGTAGGCTCCTTATTAATTGGTTTCTTCCTTTTGTCCATATGTTTTATAAGATTTTCAGAAAGACTAAAATCATACTTCTTTTTCTGCAGTGATATTTGAAGCATTGGGGAAAGTGTGTTTTTAACATCATCATTCCATTGCTTCCATTTATCTGAGTCAACTTTATTGTAGCCTTCATCTGTGATATGAATTGATCCAAAGCGACAACCAATACCCCGAGGACATTTCCCACGGGTGTCATACAAGTGGCATGTTTCACCTAAATCCTTGGGTTTTGATTTTATATAATCAAGTGGGTTATGAATATATTTACAATTACTGTATTGACATGGATTTACGAATTCAGGTGCTTCTGCGTTGATGATGGAAGGGCATGGTTTACTTTCTTTTTCATCTTGATACGTTTTTGGTCGCGCTTTATTTTGACCTCTTTTCCTAGTCTTTTTCGATTTTTTTTCATCATTGTCATGAGTTCTAGCTTTCTTATTGTCGACGGAACCTTCTTCTTCGTTTTTATCATCTAACTTACGTTTACTAAAGGAATCAACGTCGTCTTCAGCACTGCTGCTTTTAACCGGTCGCTGAATCACAAATTCTTCTTTTATGGCACACACACCAGCCATTGACTTCGTCATGGATAAATCAGAAATATACTATATAAAAGTAAATCTCATTAAGAGTAGTTGGACCTGTATTTTTTAATTAATGTAATTATTGTTTTGGGTGCTGTGAGAGAGGTTATATTTTTTCCACGAGTTGAAGGATGGGCAGGAAGTCAGTATGACATTGACGTTATCTTTTCTGTGACTTTTGCCTTCGTATCTGTCAAATTGATTGGTTAGGCACAGTTCTGAATCATTCAGCCTAAGTGTAAAAATGTATAAAATGTTTACACCACTGGTGGCATCAACTTCAGTAGCTTCCATGATTACTATTTAGGGCCGGACTCCACCGAAGCGGAGACGAGAGGAGAAAAAATGTACTGTAAACTAGAAATAGAATTTCGTTGTTTAAACTTCTCGTCTCCACATTCTTCTTGTAATTGTTTAGGCCAGCGGAGACGAGAAGAGACATGACCGCTGCGCCGTGCGATGAGCGGTGTGCTGTAAGCGGCGCGCGGAGTGCCACATTGATCATCTTCTCTCCGCACAGTTTCAGTGGATACACCCTAGCTTTTACGCATCTCTTCTCCGTCTCCGTCTTGTGGAGTCCGGGCCTTACGCTAGCTTCCATGTGGTTTGAATGTATGGTGTATGAGAGAGAGCGCAATTTTATCTACAAATACTTACCAAACAGGTCATGAGGCCTATTTGATGATGAGCTATTTTGTAAACCAGTGACCACGCCTCGTGTGAAATTGCTTTCAAATCACCCCTTCAATAAGTTGTCTACTACAGTTGTTTTTGTACCTATTTTCATGTTGCAGAATCGGATCCAAGAATATGCAATGTTAGTGTAGAACGTAAACCTCCCTGTGACCGTGTATCTATCTCTACATGGGAGCAGAGACATTCTGCCGCACTTCCCGAGGATCTCCGCAATTTATATGCTTCGACCGATGGATTTCAATTAACTTGGCATTATAAGTATTCAGGTTAGTGGGTATTTAAGGAGTTCAAAGTTAGTAATATAATGGTTATAGATAATTTCAGCTTCTATTCATTTTCTCATTGAAGGACAATTTCAAACATAATTAAACTTTTTTATGGCTTCGATCGGAACGTGGATCCGCGCTCTGGCAGTGTAAGGGGAAAGCGCGGATTCCCGTTCCTGAATTTTGTGGGTTACCCTGGCCCTTCCCCCTTAATGACAATAATTATTCTTGGTCGTAAATAAATATACGGCGGTAAGATTAAATGGATGATCAATAAAATGTATTATCTTATATAATTACAGCCGATGAAATTTTACCAGTTGGATCAATACGTGTGAATCCTTTGAACGAGTTGTGTCTTACGCCGGCTTTAAAAGACTTATTAGATTTTTCTCTTACACGTCAACAAAGTGGACCCCGACCATTGCTAAATACCAAGAGCAAAGTATTTGAGTTGGATTCGTGCAGGACTATTGGAAAGGTAAAGCTATTGTAAAGGCTCCTACACACTAAGCCGGCCTGCCCCATAGTCGTTAGAGATAGGTAACGCCTGTTAGGTAGCCACCATCGCGCCAAGCATAGCGCACCATGCTGCATAATAAAGTGTAGGAGCCTTAAGGTAGGTTGGTTAGTACATTTAAAATTTTAAATCAGGTATTTATTTGAACCAACATTTTTTGCGTAATTAATTGGTCCCTAACGTGAGATTGAGTGGTACGCGCCGTATCACCACACGTTATAATAAATTATGCTTTTATTTTTTGCAGATATGCCTGGTGTACACGGGAGGGTCGTGGTCAGTATGGCTGGCAACTAGAGAAGGTGCCTGGGGCTGGCTTGCGGATTCCTTTACGCACTATTTTAGAATGTCCCTCGTGCATTTAGGTCTTCCTGGGTGGCAAGCAGCCTTTGCTAATCTACCACTAATACCTTGGGCTGAAGTATGACATTTACTGAACGTTTTTATAGAGCCACATAAGTACAAAAGAAAACTTCAAACACATTTTTTTTGCAGCAATTGTTCCTGTTACTTGCACCACACCTATTAGAGAACTCTGATATCAAGCCTGGTTTAGCGACAGTACCAAGTGAAACTGGGTTTAATCATATTGATCCTAATATATTCAAGACATCGGTACGCCATCACAAAAATACTACGCGACAAGCTAACCCGTAAAACATTGTAGTTACATTTAATGAGTAGAAACTGTAGAACTAATAAAATATTCAAATATCCATGCGCAGAGTTTTTATTGAAATATTAAAGCATTGAAATAAAATGAAGCAATGTAGTTACATAATGTATATTGAATAATTCTTGACACAATAAAATTTACAGCTAAATAACAAAAGAAAATGGACGGAATGTGAGATTCTTAATGAAGTACAAGCTAGGTTCGTAAAATGTAGCTTAAATAAATGATACAATACTATGTAAGCAAATATCGAAGCTGCCTTGTTTCGGCACATAATATTTATATGTTATATACTTCTGAACCAACTGTTTCCTTCTTCACAGAAATATACATACACTTGACATTAAAAAAATAAATCTTAAAACTAATATTACAATCTATCAGTTGTTACAATAGTTAACGTAAATTGATTTTCGTGTTTCTTAACATTAGAAACTACTACACAATAATTTCACTAGTGAATAAAGTCTGCCTGTAAAAATAACAGAAGTGGTAGAAGATTCTTTATTTCTTTGAAGAATATAATACTTGAGTTCGAAATGTGATGTGTTTTCGTGTGATGCAATAATTTCCAGCATGATAGGAATATGTGATCATATTTTCATGCATCTTTTTACCGGCAGTGTAATAGAGTATAAGAGAAATGCATCTATCTTACACTAATTATAAGCGAAAAGTGTAAACTACTACATGCGTCCATCAATTCGTACAAAATATACTCAATACTTATAATTTAGGCCATACAGCTGCACAAATTACTATAACTTATACTAATACCTTAATACGATGCTCGATACCTCAGGTGGGAATATAATTGAATCATTTCTTTATTACATAATATGTACGATACTTCTTTGCATTCATAAGTCTTTAGTCCCTCGACTGATGAGCAGGTTTTACATTTCGTTACAATATTTAATCTAGTAAGATAATGTTGGTATAAGAATTCGAACACAGAATCTGAATACTATCTGGGACTGTAACCACCACCTCTTATAGCAAAATAATTTTAATTTTACTTTGGGGTGGGAAAGAGACGGAAGTATACGGGACGTCTAGCTTCATCTCTGTCCCACACTAAAGGAAGATTACAGTAATACTGCTATGAGAGTTGGCGGTAGACCCCCACGACATTATTATTTGCCACTACCTATACACCAATGGTAACAAAATGGCGTATTTTATATTAATTGGAATGCCTTGTTTAAATATATAGCAACCTTGTTTTGACAGCAAAGTTCATAATGTGGCACATTGTTTCAACATATTCCATTTTAATACATCCGCGCTTACAGTTAGGCAAAATTCATTTACATAAAGTTTTTAGATCAAAATATTAATTTATTAAGCAAATACAACCATGTGATGTTCGTTTACTCTTATTATTAAAAAGGTTCCAAGTTTAAAATTGCAGCAATGCCATTACAAATGCATATTTATTTAAAAGTGATGTAAATGTGATTTGATAAAGCTTTAATTTGCCTGATTTTCTCACTGACTTTTGCTAATACATTTTATGTTTGTCTTATCGATTCGGTATTTAATATTATTCCAGTGTTTATTTATTAGGTCCACGTTTTATGACACAATTATCGGAGTTCGACTGTTTTAGTTGAAAAGCTTAGATATGTTAAAACATTTTCATGCTAAATTCTAAAAAAGCGGATTTAACCAAAATCTAATCGCGATAAGCACACTAAACGTCGCTCAACTCAAACTCAAAGTATTTATTTCAAATAAGACGAGCGACAGGCACTTTTGAATATCATAAATAAGCCACCTACAGTCAAGCCACAGGCATAATAACTGTGAATGGACTGCAATTGTAAACGGCTGTATACTATAGCAATTATGACACTGACAGGTCTTAAACGCGGTTTAGATGTGCTGATCGCGTTCAGTTTCTTCCGTGAAATCCGCTCAAAGTCAGTGCGGGAAGACGCATGTACAATGGCGGCGCTAGCGTATCCGAAGCCGCAAGCGAAATCTGGAATGCGCCTTTAGTACTGGTAGCCTACCATGACGTCTTAAAACAGTAAAGTTTTAATCGTACTTTGGTGTGTGAAAGAGATGGAGCTATACAGGACGTCTAGCTGCATCTCTTTCTCACACCGAAGTGTCATTAAAGTAATACTGTTGTAAGAGGTGGCCCTGAATGTTAGCAAAGCTAGTAAATCCAACTGACCGGCACCCACTGGTGGTCAGTCGACAGCGAATGCAAGGCGTCCATGATTTTAGAATAAGTCGTATCGGCATTATTGTTAGTGATGACGAGATCTATGTATTTTTCGTGCTGTCGCTGGATGCGGGCGCTGTCTTCCAGAGTTTGTTTTATGTCTTCTTCCTGTAAGTTATTATGGGGTATTTTTAATGTGAAACTAACAACGGAAACTCATCACAAAGCTTACATAACCATGAGGTCAAAATTGCTTATAAACTATTTGAAACTGAGAAACATTCAGCTATTTCTGTATTGTCAGTATGTACAGTCAAGGGTAAAATTATGAACACAGTTATGTCTTGCAGCATATCTTTTAGCCGGTCGGCATCTCAGTAGTCACCCTTCATCAATTTTACTAAGCACAGCATAGCAGTATTAATAAGAATATTGGCAATGGACGCGCTTTCTATTACACGAAACATAACTGGCGAAAAGGGGAAGTGCTATGGTACACCTCTGACTAATCCTTCGGGGAAATACATAAGGTGTGGTGGTATCTTATCTTCTTCTTCGTCGTTACCTCACTGCTGAGGATTGCGACCACAATGACATGTCTCCAAGCCACGCGGTCTCCTGCAGTGTGAACCGCACGGTACAGCCTTCTTGACCATTTTGCGCTGCCCTGCCTCGCGCTCGTTCACCTTTTTCCCGGTCCAGTATCATAAGCCTTTCCAGACAATGCCTAGCACGCATAATATGTCCTAAAAAGCCGTGGGCACGCTCCACGCAGATTGTGGAAAGCCGTTTGGTGATATTCATCTTATGCATTTACATATTTTTGCCTTTGACTGTAAAAAACCAAAGGAACATTCAAACTTACCTCGTAAAGCGATGCGAGAGACTCGAGGGTGCGCGCGCGCCTTGAACTGTAGCGGATGGAGCTCTGCCTGTCGAACTACGGAACCCATGCGTAACAAACGTCAATGCATATCAACATATCCGTAAAACAAAACAGAGAAATACATGCTCTATTAAAATAAATAGGATATTGAAAAAAAAAAAGAAAAAAAAAATGATAAACTAATTATGGGACCCATTTGCAAGCCGGGTTTTCTAAACTAAAACGAATTTTTAAAATCATACACTAATGGGCACATACACTCTCAAACTAGTTTAAAAGATAATCATAATAATACTACGAGGCTTTCATAGAATCAAATAAATATAAATAAATACAGTACACTCGGCGGTAAAAATTGCACATCGAGTTTTAGAAAAAGCTCTTGGTAGAGCGTCGTCTCTGTTACTCTCCGAGTGATTTCTTTCTAACGCTCGATGGCCATACGTCCAAGTACAGTCGTTGTAAACCACGAGCGAGCGTCATGTGACTTTTATATGGTAGACATAAGGTTTAAATTGCAATGATTGATGGTCGCTCGTGAAATGCAACAACTTGACTGTTTAGTTGTTCGTTTTCTCACCGTTAAGTTACGATTGGAGGCGTAAGTGAGGTTCCTCAGTTGTTCGATGCCTGGCGCTCCTATCAACACGACGAAAGGGAGGAATTCGCCGCTGTTGTGTAGCAGCTTTAAAGATTGCGGGGCGCAGTCCAGGATGCACATTTTACCTGAAATTATGTAAGGTATCTGTATGAATAACAAAATATAGAAATAGCTATGCTATGCCCGCAGCTCTGCTCGCGTGGACACAACTTAGACATCGGGCTGAGCCTAATGTCGTCAACCAGGCTGTTACTGGGAAATTCCTAATGGATATCCTATGAAAAATCCATGAACAATTGACCGTTCTGTGGATTGGACCCAGGGCCCCAAGGGCCAAACTTAGCTAGTCGTTTTAACGCAATCACTTAGGCTCCGTTCACGGCCTCGGGCGTTGCGATTCGCCTTAAACGACGCACGCTTAACCTTTGCGCGTCGAAAGTCGCGTCTCAGGATGCGTGCAGCTCGTGACCGAGGAGAAGGATCGATTCATCACTCACCTTCCTTCATAACAGCCCTGATAGAATCAAGATGGGTGCCGTACAGATGTCCGTTATGATCTCCATACTCGAGGAACCGGCCCGCGTGTGCGTCGCGCTCCATCTCCTCGCGGGACACGAACCAGTACGATTGGCCGTTCTCTTCCATAGGTCGAGGGGGGCGGGAAGTGTCTGTAAGATAGACATGAGTGAGTCTAGAAAAGTGCTATTACCAGTGATTTGTAACAGTACTCGTAGTATGTATTTCACGAGACGGACAAAGTTGTGTGGTTCAAAATTAATTTATTCCAATTAGGCCTGAAAATCTTAAATTGTTACACGTCAAAAATCCTCAAAACGTTGCCCACGCGTCCATACAAAGTCAACGTCTTTAACAACTTCCCACTGTTTAAACTTTGAAGAAGGAACATAACAATCTCCCAGATATAAGTAAAAAATTTTGGTAAAAGCTACTTACGAGGCACAACAGCACCAAATCTATCAGAATGTTCGGCAATCATTCGGTTCTTGATAGTCCGCCTGCCCACGCCCCTCGTCCCCACCAATGCCAGCACGCGGCGCAAGAAGGGCGGCGTACGCGCAACTTCTTCGTACAGCGCTAACTCAGCGCCCTCTAGCTTCACGCTCGAACGGGACTCGTATACGAACTTCTTTTTCTTTTTTGATATCTGTGATTTAGAATAATTCAAAGGGTAAGTGCAAGTACTCACCAGTACTTTAAACCAACTGGACCACAGTGTGGTTTTTAGGTAGGACTACGTTTTTTTCTATCATCTTTCTTATACATAAGTGGGTTTATTATGGTCGGTATATGGCAGCTTTTAGACGGAGTCATAAGTGGGGGCCTAACTAATACCTACTATGGGATATAGTCGACTTTATATCCTGAGTTTCTACAGGTACATGGCAAGGTAGGACATAATATTATATGACAATCAGGCTTCGAAGTAAATGGAATAAAAAAAAGTAACTAAAAAAACTAAAAAACCCGACTGCGGTAAAAAACTCAAGATAAAAAAAAAAACACTAAAAAGCTAAGAACAAGCATATTTTAAATTTGAAAAAAGGTGAAAGCAGGCGGGTGCCATTCCATTTTTATATTTTCAAACACAAATAGGTCCCGCCTGCTTCCAACTTTTTGAAATTTAAAATGTGCTTGTTCTTAGCTTTTTAGTGTTTTTTTTTTTATTTTAGTTTTTTACCGCAGTCGGGTTATTATTTTTTTATTTCCAGCTTTTTAGTTTACAAATGTGAAAGATTTCGCAGACGATTAGCCAAACAAATTTTTACCGCCTTCACCGCGTGAAGGTACTCCCAACTTGTTGTGTTTTGATTAAAAATTTATACCCAGTGTCACTCTCACAGTGAATACGAAACTAACGATACCTCTCAAGCTAAAATCTATCGAGCCGTTCAGGCCGCAGAGCGTGTCAAACAATTATACATATAGGTATACATACTCTCGAAAAACATAACCCTCCTTCTGGCGCAGTCGGGTAAAAAGGAGATGTTTGAATTTACCGTTAAGTCTAAACAGCATATATTGATGGTATTACCAGAAGAAGAATTTAATCAAAGATGTATGTGTAAGGATCGTAGCAAGTGGCGTTACGTAGTTCCTACCCACCACCCCATCGATACCGAGTGCGTTGACCTCAGGCGATGACCCAACCACTACAAAATACAGGTAGTCCATATCCAAAGCCTATGACCACAACAAGAACCGTGAACGGTGAGTGGTCTTGTTTAATAATAAAGTGAAATCGGTAACCCCAGGCCTTACTAATCGTTCGCCACGGATGACCGATTCTCGAACACTGTTAACGTGTTTAGATGATAAGGCAAAAAGTTAACTAGACTTGAGAGAGATTTTCTTGATTTATTTAGCATTTTTCTTATAGAAAACGAAAGTTTTATTTAAGAAGATGGTTGGTTTGGATAACAGGCTGGTTACTTTTGGCGTTTTGGTTAAATAAGCAATATAATGGCCGAGGGTTGAATTGCGCATTGCGGCGTGGAATAGGAAAAGGCGATTGAATCGGAAGGCTGTGGGGATCACAATGTGATATAGGCCAATTTGTAACTAGGATCCTAAATTCAGCGGAATTAGTCACCTATAGAATAATAACAAAGTCACTACAAAACATTAGTCACCTGAATATTTAAAGCAGTCAGAACACACGTGGGTAGAAAGTGGGCGATGACTTGTTCCGAATAAGAATCTTAGGCTCATAATTTTATGTCTAGACAACTATGTAATTAGAGACCTCTAAACAACAATCAGTGACTCATAATGACAGTATTTCATCAAAATCCCGGAACAATAAGTGTTTTGTTAACACGACACGTCTGGGCATTACAACAATGAAACTAAAATCGCTGACATGAAATGTTCGTGAGAATACCTTGATTCATAAAATGACAATGAAAGGTAATATTATAAACAATGTGTATTATATTCGGTTAGTCATACAAATGTGCTGATTGTGGACATTTCCGGGTACATTGATTGTGGTGTAGGGTTCACGAAACGTCGATTAATTGATGGTAATTGGATGCTTCTGGAAATTTGGTCACCCTTCAAATGGTTTTTGACAAACAGCTGAAGCCATCGACTGTGATTCTTTTTCCTAGTCTTACTGTTACTATCATTGTAATCTATTTCTCTCTCTTAAATATATCAAGCAGCTAATAAGGCAAGTGTAACGTGGCACACCCCTCACCTTGTTAGACCATGTCCTTAAATAACCTCCTCCTATTTTAGAAGTTGGTTAAAAAGGAGGCTGGGACCAGTGGGACCTGGTTCATAAAGTACATACAACTCATGCCTTTTTCCAATGGGTAAAGGTAGAAATTACAGAACCCCATATTCTGCAACTCTTAAATCCTTTTACTTGGTACTACTACATATCGAAAACATCTAATATTGAAAGTAAATAAATAACATGTTTATTTGAAAAATAATATGAGCTTACCCTTGCACCGCAGATACTGATTTTATGCACGAAGTCAGCTTCGGGCGCCACATACGCCTTACGCCTCTCCTCCAACTCTGGCGAAGGTATCAACCCCACTGTATCCGGGCTCTCCACATGACTTGCTTGCCACCAGTTGGGATCCTTTCTATCTGATACCTGAAGAGAGGTAGCACTGTATGTAAGTAAATTATGAATTTAGGAGGACAATGTTAGACAAGGATTTCATTTTGAAATTACAGCAAAATCATGTAAATTATGATATTTTATTGTCTTGATCAAAAGAATGGATTGGATTTCTTGTTGAGGTATTTCAGAAATTACTTCGAGATCTCAGGACCTTGGCCTTTTACCAGGTGGTTAAGCCAGAAGATGGTTGTTGTGATAATGTCACTCACAAATTGTTATAACTGACAGTGGATGAAGAAAACTTACTTGTAAAATATCTCCTCTTTTAAACTCTAGACCAATTTCCTTGCACGGCAGTAGGGTGTCTTCCTTGGGGTCATAGTCAAACAGGGCTCTCATGTAGCACTGAAATGCAGGTAGGCAATTAATCTTACATTCTTTCACATTTCAGTATGGTTATCATTTGTGTATGCATTTTGTCATGTAGGATGTTGTAATCATAACATAATAGATGTTACAAAATTACATGAAATGACATATTATAATCTTTCTTTGTTGGTTAATTATTTTATAATGACTGCATATTATGTGAAAACCCTCACATGATATCATGATTATGTAATACAATAATTATGTAAAAGATATATTTGAGATAATTATAAGTTTCTAACAGATCAGTATACCTTTCTGTGTTATTTACAGACCAAATCTAAGGAACAATTTTTAATTGTTTTCTTGTACCTGGTTACCTTTTTAAAAGAATGTATTTATACTCACACTAAGCTTATTCGATAGCTGAGCAGTCTTCTCTTTAAGATTAGGCCCAACTTTAAGTGTAATCCTGTCATTGGGCTTCCCTACGGCTTCCTTGAGCTGGTCTTCAGAGTCTATTTGGACGCCATCTACTTCTAATAATACATCTCCTATGGACACCAATGCCTGTTTTGCGGCAGCACTTCCCGCTAATATCCTAGCTACTATGAGCTGTCCATGCTCATCTGTTGTTACCTGTTATGATAAAAAGGTCAGTGAAAAAAAGGTTGATATAGTTTTGTGGTAGAGAGATCCTTGAAATACAGGATTATCCCATTGATATAGGGTCAAATTCTTACTAACAAAGCTAGATTGAGATACATTGCATTGTTCTATATTTGGAGTGAGTCAAATTGCACACAAATGTTGAATATTCATATTGGACTGAAAATTACAAGGCCAGAATAGTAATGTGTTGTAGTTTTGTAAAAACAGATACAAGTAAAGTAAATGACTGATCCAATTGTCTTGTAATGTATGAAAACCAGTTATAACAGAGAGTTGTTAATCTGAATGTTTTTCTCATCCAGTTAATTTAATTTCAACACATATAGGTTACTGGTACAAAACAAAACTTGTTATGCCTGAATGAGGTTAAATATTGCCATAGACAAAAGGAATTCATTAACATATTTATAAATTCATACTTACAGTTAATCCTAAAGGCTGGCCAGGCACTTTTCTGAGCCCCACAACTTTCACGGTCTCTACAGGCATGTCACCGTTTTCGTCTGTGGTTCCGTCAGTACCCTCAGCACTGTCCTTGTTTCCTTCTAATTCTGGCAGCGGTGGCTTTTCTCCTATACCAGAACCTCTGTCTACCCAAATTGCACCTATTTGGTCATGAGCATCTATTAAAGCCTGTAAAAATGGGTTAATTTAGTTCTTGTAGGTGATGAAATTAGACAAGGAATGTTAACAACATAACAAAAGAGTACTGGCTGTTTTTGGCAGCACTTAGGTTTTGTTATTTACTTGGTATCTATGGTAACTGTTTACTAAAGTAATATGTTTTGATGCCCTAATATTCACTAGCAATAATAACAAGTGTAGTATGTCTGCTGAAGGACTCCTTAAACTGGCGTCTACTAGTTACAAGCCATGCAGTAAATATTTGTGTTACTTTGTAAACAAGTTGCTGAAGGCTGGCTAATATTGGAAGGGACGTACCTACCTTAAAGTGTGCCCTGGACACAATAATAGCGAGTTCGGCTTGTTCAATAGTCCGTATATTGTTGCCACGGTACTCGCTTAGTAAACGTATTATGTTTACGTTGCCCAACGAGACTGGTTTTACGATCAAGTCCTCCTCCGAATCGATAGACTGTAATAACAACACTCACCAGTAATTAAAATAGAACCCAGGAACGGCTGTTGGCACTCCAAAATACGACCTACGAGCATATATAGGCGTGGCACTTGTTGTCGTTAAATTGTTGAATGAAAACTACAATATTAGCGTGCAGACACCACGTTGCATTTCCAATAAGAACTAAATAAACTATTTACGAGCTAATACTGGGGAGAGTAGCAGAAAACGGCTACATTTATGTACTAAATAAATTATGTTTTTGTTGTATTCTATGAACACACCCAAACGAACACTGGCACGAATGCACGATTTCGCCAAATCTTGTTTTCCTACTGCGAGTTTTTGACAGTTATTAGTAGCAACTATATGCAATTTTTAACCTTACTCCATTGACTTAATGTCGAAAGTTATGTCATAATTTATCGATTCTCCGTGGCTGTGTAGCTGGAACACTGTGTCTGTCAGTTCAAAGAGAATGGAACCGTTCTTTGTTCCGAAGCGACAGAGTATAGCATTAGAAAAGGATAGCATAAACAAAATGACTACTAACTTTATTTCATATTTAAGTTTATGAAGAAACCACACGTTCACACGTTTTGAAAATACCTAAGTTTTAAAGTTCTTCTTTTTAATTCTGCCTTATGATCAAAATTAATTTAATCATTTTAAAAGAAAACAAAGAATTAGACAGCCGAAATGCAGAAGCAGAATCCGTAGCTCACAGAAACGGCGGAACTGGAAAATACTCTTTTTGGGGTATTTACACAATAAGGATAAAATATTTCATTAAAGCTTATTTCCGGTGGGGCAGCTCGCAAAAAATACCATCATGTTTATAATGATAATAAATGTTGATGTAATCGTAATGTAAAATATTTACCTCGCACTTTCTTCCGAAATCAGGACTCTCAACTATACTTTTCAAAAATATTAATTCATGATTAGCTAAATCTTCTTCAGGTTTCTGCTCCTCCTTTTCTAAAATAAAATAAATCTGTTTTAGGAAATATTTACATGATAATTTATCATTGAACCCAGAACCAACTAAAATAATTGTATAATTGCTATTTGGTTGGTTCATAAATCTTTGGTAGGATTTGGCGAAACATAGTATTACGACATGACTATATTATGACTATCTACAATGTTCAACATCATGCTACAGTTTTCCTCGAATGGTTAGACAGAGGACCTTAAGGTAAACCCAAATTTCGCCACTTTCGTCCCGACACCGGGCTGCACCTGAGAAATTCCTGAAGAAAAAACCATTATTATTTTGCCCAATCCGGGATCGACCTTAGGAGATCATGCTCAGCAGTAGTGCTTGCGACTACTAGACGAACGAGAGCACACTTTACAATACGCAGGCTTTATTTTTTGCTAACATTTTCGTGACGTACCAACTTTTTAAACTTACACATCGTCGTTGAAGTTCTAACACCACGTAAGTCAATTTTTGGCGGTTTTGACATTTTCATAAATTATTTGATGCCGTTCGAAGAAAAGGAAGACGCGTTGTTACAGCCAATCAGAAACAAGCAACGTCTCTATCTAATTTGAAGTGAACACAAATTATAAAATGGTATTGTCACATTACCAAGCAATATGCAGTTTTTTCACTCTCCTGGAAAGTTGCTATTTTTGACTTACGTGGTGTTAGAACTTCAACGACGATATGTATAATTATATTGGTCACTAAAACTATAATATACGTGGTAAATATCACGTATTAAGTGTTAATCACAATTTAAGTGTATAGGCATTCAAAACCCTGCTCAGTGATCTGTTTCGCTTAACTGGAAACGAAGACTCCGTGGCATTTCATATCGGTAACGGTAATTTATCACTGGTGTAGGTAGGTGTGTAAGTATCAGTGTGACTCATTGATTTTTTTGTACGAACTTTATTGACATATAGACATAAAAGGTCACGACTCACGCAAACATGTATTATGTCAATAACACGTGTAGGTAGGGGATTTCATTTGTATTCCATTATTCACCCCAAAATGAACATAATATGTCACAGTAGGGTGTTTGTTATTGTCCAGAATATCAGAAATTTCTTTTTTTTTGACTCATTTGGTAAGGGGCTTTTTACGCTACTTATCTTCACGCCACGATGATATTGACTGCTTCGTTGGTTGCAAGCGCGATTGCTGAGCTGGTCCTGGGTTCGATTCCCGGGTCGGGCAAAGTGTTATTAGGTTTTTTCATCAGGAATTTCTCATCAGCAGCCACGGAGTCTGGTGGTTTGTGACCGGTTGATGGCAATACACTCGCCCCCCTTATTACATTATGGGATTTAGACATAACTGGCGAAATGAGGTACACCTCTGCCTAACCCTTCGCTGATTACAGGCGTGATGTTCTGTTATGTTATATTTAAGCTACGTCAAATTATTTATTTCTGTGCATTATTAGACACCTTAGGCTTTCCACAATTTGAAACAATTTGAAATTGACGGTTTAATTGACCAATCTGATTTATTTTTAAAAATTTCGACTGTTTTGCAAGGTTCATACCTAACATAAAGTTACCTCGAGAAATGCTCAAATCAAATATAAAAAATAATTATCTATCAAAGACAGGGAGTTTCAGAGATTAGCATGTTCAAACACAAAAACAAACTTTTCAGTTTTATTGTATTAGAATGGATAAATGAAAAAGACATGTTGAGGTTACTGGACAACGCTGTTTATTTACTTGTCTGTCTTCTAATTTTCTAATGCTGTTACGCAGATCCGAGTGCCTTGAAGAAAGATAATGTTTTGCTAACGTTTCCTTCCAGGAAATATTTACGTTAAGATTCTAAGTATAAACGACTGAAAAAAATTAGTTTTTGTTTCCGGGAAAAGGAATTTGAGTAGGCGCGCTATTTACTTAGATTTGGATCGCACGCAAACCCCATCCAATTGTCTAAGGTCTAAGGTGTATCGATTTAGGAGTTAGGCCGGTGAACATTAGGGCAAGCTATTTGTTCTTACTTGTTATTAAATGAATGTAATGCCTAAATTCAAATGCGGTCGTTTAGGCCGTTTGGGGTTGAAACCATGGGGTCGTATAGGGTCCGAGTGCTCATAGCCTTTTCAAAGAAATATCCAAACATTTACTTGGCGCTTCCCTTGACCATACATCGTGGCAAAGCCGCCAGTCTGATACGCATATACGTGGTTGATAGCGTTGAGGAGAAGTTTTTTGATCATGTTTTAGTTTTTTTTTTTTTATATCAGCATATTCTGTGTCATTTTGTTTATCATTTGCCTTCTCCGACCAATCCGTTGGTAAGTTTAGGTTATTTTATTGTTTTTGTTTTTAATGTACATTAGTACCTACAGAGCTATTTACAGAAATGTATTAATCAGTAATCAGCCTACCTAGCTTTAAATAAACATGTTCTATGTGGTAACTGGTGTAGGTTCTCCATTTTGATCCAGGTATACAGGGTGGAAAATCTCAGCGGGGCAGTAACGGGAACTACCTTAACTGTTGCAGCTACACAAAAATAGTCTAAGGAGACTATCCATAATTTTTCATGAAATTTAAATCCCCATCACAGATTTTCAAAACAATGTACAGTTAGCAAGAAAATGGCCATTTTACACAAAACAATTTATTGATGCAAATCGATGTCATATGATCGAGTCGCTCCATGTAAAATACTGGTATTCAGCTGCATCCGGGGAAAAGGCTAAGCAGATGATGAATCGATCCGGCTTCTAATACTGATCAAAAAATTGTATCGGCCCGACCATCGTTGGAGTAATAAAAAAGGCAGAAATCGCAAAAAAATCTCATACATTTCGTAGGAAATCATTGCAGGTCCTAAAAAATAATTTGTGAAACGGAAATATAATAAATAAATAAAAGTAAAATGATCAGAAATAATTTATTTCCGTTTTTTTTTTCAATCAATTCAGTCACGCAGTCCATTATTGAACATACGCCTCTACCAAGCTCCGCCAGAACACCGTGTTCGCTCTCCACATCCAGTCTGACCCAGCTACCTTTTTAAAGTTAGTCCATCTAGCTGGGAAGACGACGCTGTGCTTGCCGATACGCGGCCTCCGCTTCATGATTCGTTGCCTTATAGACTATAAGAAATAATATCACAGTGAAATGAACACATACAAGAAATCCCAGCACCTAGGTCTTTAGATTTACATTGCTAATTGCGTCAGAGCTGCACTGGCCAGTGGCCGGGCGACACGCAATGTTACCGTAAAACATGTTCCCAGGTACTCATGTTATTCATATGGCGCGAACGAATATATACTTGTCAAGTGCCAATAAAAACGTTTTTGCAAAAAATAACCGACTTCCAAAAAAAAAACATTAAAAAAGTCTAAAATAACTTTACTTTCGGAAGTCGGTGACTGTTTGTTTCATTGACTTTTTTGCCACCGACTTCCGAAAGTACAGTTATTTTAGACTTTTTTAGTGTTCTTTGGAAGTTGGTTATTTTTTTTTTTTAAGTTTTTATTTTACGCTTTTTAGTACTTTGTAATTTTTCCTAAACACCACTGGAAAGCAAAATACGCAATTTCGTTTACTTGGATGAAATACTTTTTCCAGCTATTTTAATTTAACAATAAAGTTACTAAATCTATTTCGATGAAATTTCTATGGGACCAATCGGGAAGTATATCCTTTCACTTAAAAAAAATATTTTTTCAAATCGGTTCATAAATGACGGAGTCATGAGGTAACAAACACAAAAAATACAATCGAATTGAGAACCTCCTCCTATTTTTGAAGTCGGTTAAAAAAAGAAATCGGGACATCTGACAAATTTTACATACATAACATCACGCCTGTAATCCCCGAAGGGTTAGGCAGCGGTGTACCTAATAGTACACATACATTTTGTGTATGAAATAGGAAAACTTGCATACATTGTTAATACAAATTATGCATGAATGACGTGTGACAAGATGGTATTTATATTTACGTACCTATGGTTTACCTATCAATTACCAAAGAAGTTACCAGTTACAAAAACTGCCTATGTTAAGATATTAATTTGGCACGTTTGATTGACTTTGATAGCAGACCCTTGAAGTAGGACCTTCAAGGACGAGGTGATTCGACTAATAGTCGATATTCTGTACCCTCTACCGAGGACGACCTTCATTTGAAGGTCGTGGCTACTGACTTCATAAAGCAGGGGCATAAGACCTGTAATTAATGGCGTTGAAGAGGTATTAAACCTTTATGAAAGGACTTGAAATGACCTTTGGACCATTAATCACTACAAAAGCATCGCTGTGAAAATATCCAGATGTTGCAACAATAAGTAGTAAGTACCTATGTACTACGGCCATAGTAATGGGTGTAAAAGTACCCTTAAGGATGCTGAGAGGCGCTTGATCTCCCCGTCTACACGACTCCCGTACTATTTCATGCAGCCATCAGCACAATGTTTTGAGTGCTTTACATTGACTCCTACCGTAAAACGTGAATTTTCACCCAAAAAATGTCGTTTCCCAGCAATATCTTTTTCGTAGAGGCCAGGATTCACAGAATCGACCTATTTTACTTAGTTTGATGTACAGAATGCTTGGTTGCCGGCTTCTTAAAGGGTCCGTTTACACCTTGCATAACGACCACGAAGTCGCTAGAAGAGAGGATAATTATTAAGACAGAATTCTAAGCGAGTCATCACTGAACTCCTTCAGATGCTCTTCGGGAACTTCAGAGACGTAACTGTGTAATGGTGAAAGAGGTAGATCGAGTGTCGACATTGATTTTCGTTCATCAAAATCACTCATGCAGTGCGCTATTATTCGACAATGCCTTTCGTCGAACAATGCAGTGCTTATGCAATGTCCATCTGCATCAGCATAAGATCCCAGACGTTTTTGTTTTCTGAATGAGTTAAGCAATGAGCAGAGCAAGCAATCCTGCTTGCATAAGCAAAATAGTCAGAAACCAGCAACGCGTATTGTCCAAACTTTTTGCATAATGGTTCTTCGTTTTATGTTAGTATTTCAGTGCCTTACAGTGGGACAATGACAGGCCGGTTTGTTAGGTAAAGTTCCAACGGCTTGTAACTAAGTAATATAAAAATCTTTAGTATACCGGCTTATACTGGTTTAGCGCAGTAGCTATAAGAGCCCAGCCTATTTTTCTGTGCCAAAAGATAAGAGTTTGTTCGAAGTAATGTTAGCCTAGTCTAGCCTAGACACATTAGTATCCAGTCTAGGGGCTTGGCCAAGTTAGACTTGTGTCTATAATTTCGCCAAGTTTTTTTTTTGTTGAGAGCCTCGTCTTTGAAATGGTAAAGGTGTTATTTTCTCTGAACATACCACTCATGAATTGTGATTTGATTTACACATACTAAGTAGATAAAGTAATTATATTTATACCATTCAAACAATAAATGTAGCTTATGAACTCTGTATACTACATCGATGCCGTAACAAAAGTGAATTTTATGTATAAAATATTGATTGGTTGCTTCGTAATGTTCATTTTCGTAGGTCATTAAATAAAATTACTATCTTCTGAGTCCGAAATACCAGTGTTTTACTGTATGTACGGTATAAATACTTTTACTTAATGCACCAGGCGCTTAAGTGATTCATGCTCATGTTATGCAGGATTTTCGCTTCGAAGTAAAGTACCTACTTGACCTACATTATGAAGTTTTTATTGAAGAAAATGGTTCTCTTTACAATTTTCCGGCAAGAGAATGATGAAACTAGGCCCCGAATTTATGATCCATTCAACGCAGCGATGAATATTAATGGCCTGGTATTAACATTTTGGGTAATATGCAAACAGTTTATTACTACGCAATATTATGTTTGTTGTAGTTATTTACTCTGATGAAAACAAATTATCCGAATACTCGGATAGTATGGGTAGGTGCCAGGTTTATAGAGTTAATACTGACATTTATTATGTTCAATTGTTGATCGTAGTTCATGAAAACGTAATGTTCGTTTTGTGCATGATTTCAGTACAGTCGGCACTATTATTTAGTAGTAAACTGATCGTGTAGAGAATTCCACTTAGATACCGGGTCAGCAGCTTCGGGAAAATACTATAAGATTCGCGCAACCGGCAGAATATTATCGTAATTTTCGCCGTCCAACACACAATTTTACGAGGTTATACGAGATTTCAACTCTCAAGAATTTCAGACTGTTGCAATTGTTTGCCATATTTCACACACCGAAATACTCTTTGAGGTTATGCCGTGTATTAAGGTTTTCACCGATTCAAATCCGACGTACGCCTACAGACTGAAACTCACCTTCATCGGGAGGTTTATTTCCGAATGAAAAATCCTTAAATCCTCGCCAGTTAACAGTGTACCGTCCGCTGCGTCGCACCATCATCGGTATTTAGGTAAACACGGCACGAAACGTGCACTCCCGAGCGGATAACACGTTGCTCACTAGCGGTGGACAGCGGTCCCGGCACCGGCAGATATTCGCAACAGACGTGCGGGATCGATGCGTGCCGGCGACGCGTCACCACCGAGCCGCGGCGTCAGCTGAGCCGCACGTCACGGCGGCGCCGCCCGCCCGCCCTGCCGCGCTTGCGCAAACCCGCCCGCCCTGCATTCGCCGCCCGCCCGCTCACAGTTGGCATGTCGTCTACGATGCTACGGCTCGCTTTTAAACACGATTAAGCAGTCGCCACTTCTATCAATGATCGCTCACTGAACAAAGATACGGAATGAGAGTAAATGATGACTGATGCTGGACGGATTTAGTCACTGAGGCCGACGTTCTTTCGCAAATAATACGTTGGCGCCAAGTGTAGCGGTGGAATGTTTACACGCTTCTTGAGTGGTAGACTAAAGTTTACTCGCACGCGATGTCTACCGACAATAGCACTCACTACACAGATTTAGACTTTTATTGTGAGACTAAAATAAAAATTACGGAAGTTGCCTTCACACTTTATTGAAGCTCTAGGAAACGTTGCGAATAACATCCTCGCTCATAAAACTTACTCTTAGGTATTTATTGAGAATGAAAGTTCTTTGCACTATTATATGTATACCTACGATGTATTTAAAGATGTCTTATTTAAAGCTATGAAAATATAGCCATAAAGCTGGGAACATAAAATATTACGATCGAACTATAAAAATTGCGTGCCACTCACATTCGATACTTCACGTACATTTAAACGTTAATGTTACGTCCTCCTTATTTTTAGAACAAACGGGATATGAGAGGAGGCACGTATTATAAACTGTTGGTACATACCTAACATGCGAGTAATTATTATTTTTGTTTCATAAAAATGTCTGATGACATAGATAAAAACTTTCCCGATTTGTTTGATCACGAGTTCACGTGCGTAGATTTCTACGTAATATATTATTGTGTAGCTGTTGCCATATACTGTTTCATCAGTAAAGTAAATAAAATATTTCAGATATGTACCTATTTCGGGAAAAGATTAAATCTGCGATGTCCTATTAACCTCGTTTCTTATTTATATTTGTGTGCAAAAATACAAGCGGTGCGTCATTTTATTTTAGCAACTTTTTGTTAAAGTCGCGTCATTGTTTGTCAGTCTTTATCATTCGTAGTCTTTTTATGACGAATGACAATATTATTGAGATTTTGTATGGCCGATTCGAGAAGCATTAAGAATTTCCGCAAAATCATTTTCAAGACATACAACAACAAACACAACAATCAGCTTATTTTGTACGATATTTAGATGAGAATAATTGTGGTTGCTAGTGCAATCATCATAAAGCATCGTCACCAAAATAACCCCCGTGGTTTATAAAATCTGAAATAATTTTTTCACCATTGTCACTCGAAGAAGGGTACCTATTTGATTCATTGATAGAATTGAGTGAATAAAAACATTTTAAATCGATAACAGTAAAAACAAATCTTTTTTATTTCACTGCGTGAAAAACATTTGAATTTGGAACAAGCACGAATTATTATACGAATTATGTGCAAAAGTTAAATAAATACAACGTGCTGACAAGAATAATATACACTGCATTTCGAAAACTGTTCTAATTTCACTATTAATTTTTAATGTAGGGGTTAAAGTATGAACTTGCCGTTTTATAGTAATAGATACTTTGAATTGACATTAAACCTTTATGGTGGGCAAACTTTTTTTACAATAGACTTATGAGATTTTTCATTTAAAAATGAGCAACATTCGATTTTCGGATTTCAATGGTATTTTTATTCAGCTTAGATGGAAAAGATGGATACTTCGAAAATCCGAGTACTTTTTAATACGAGTTCCTACGTGGATCTAACGCGGCATAAACGGCTCGCAATATCAATGCTCCGGTTGGAGAGGAGACTGCTAATGAACGCACCGTGCATTTTTGGTTTAAACGCTTTCGTAATGGAAACTTCGACTTCAATAACGAACCACGTGGATGACACAGGTGAATAACGCTGAATTGAAGGAGATGGTGGAAGCCGATCCGAGTCAAACTACCCAGGAATCAGCAGCATGGTTTAACGTTAACTTACCTACAATATTGACTCATTTGCATCAAATCAATAAGATAAAAAAAAAAAATGGGTGCATCATGATTTGACTGATCTGCAGAAAGAAACGCGTGTTGAAACTTGCGCTGCCTTGTTGAATCGGAATAGAAATGAAGGAATATTGGATCGAATTGTGACATGTGACCAAAAGTGGATTCTTTACGATAACCGTAAGCGAAAAATGCAATGGTTGACCCCAGGTCAAATTAACGCCGCATCAGTACCCTAAAGCAAAGCTTACCAATGAAAAGATAATGGTAACTGTTTGGTGGTCTCTTCATGGTGTTATTCACTATAGCTTTCTCAGGTCTGGTCAAGCAACATTAGCAGATGTTTACTGTGCCGAACTTCGAACAATGATGGCGAAACTGGCAGTGAAACAGCCCCGGCTCGTGAATCGATCTTCACCATTATTGCTCCATGATAACGCAAGACCTCACACTGCACGGGACACCGTTGTAACTCTACAGGAGCTGCAGTTAGAAACCATACATTATCCTCCGTACTCGCCAGACCTTACTCCAACTGACTACCATTTTTTCGTGATTTGGACAATTTTTCTAAGTAGTAAAAAATTTTCTTCCCAGGAGGCAGTACAAAATGCTTTCACACAGTTTGTCGAATCTAGATCCCCAGAGTTCTATATTCTATTCATAAATGAACTTCTGATTATATTCTACTATTTTTTTCTTTAGACCTTGTTTATTAATTTTTACAGCACTTTCTCCAACATTTTTGCCATAGTGATAAGACCAGCGGCAGCGCGAGGAATCTGCACCGAAAATGAGATAAACATTATTTACGTATTTGTACTGTGTCCAGTTGAAGATTACGAGACCTCCCACACTTTCCCTGCGTGTTGCCAAACGTGTTGAAAACGTGATCTGTGACAATGTGTAAAAACATTACCCTGTCTTTGCTGCCGCGCAGTCAGGTAAAGTTTCCGGGGGTGACCGTTATCGCAACCTTTAGCCTAAAAGCCTGGCTTTCTAAATAACTGTATGAAAACGGGAACAGCTGCCGCCGCTATCTACGTAAGCATTTTCATAGAGACCAACCGTCTCGCTGTGGTTTGACATCGCGATATGGCTTTGCTGCTGCAGTTTGCAGTTGTGGTCGGAAGTATACCTTTATACTCACTGGTGTGGCTTGGTTTTATATCAAAAAGATATTTAGGGGTATTAGGAACAGGGTGTAAAGTTCCTCAATACGCCATAGAAAAGGGAGGATCCTCCGAACAGACGGGGGTTATGTCTGGTGCCTGACAGTTGTTGTCGGGTTCTTCTATGTACGCTTAAGCCGCGGATAATTTGACGCGAATGTAGGAATTTGATGTTAGTTCTTCATTTTTGTTATAGATGGCGCTGTAGTACCATTTGTTCTATGTTGTTGAAGTACTTTTTGTAGTGCCGCTACAGATGAGCAGCGTTCTCTTCAGAAAACAAACTGCTATCGTCAATTCGTCTACCAACTCAGCCAGTCGTGGTGGCCGGTATAAGACCTTCTTTCTAAAGAAACACATCGGTACAGCGATCGCCAATCTGTCTGTGAACCATGCCAAGCGTGGTGATTTAACTGTAGGTAATCCCAGCAGACAGAGAGATTTAGCAGTAGTTTAGATGTAGGTTTCCGCTGACCGTTTATCACTGCTGGTAAGCGGTAGATTACTACAGAACTGCCTGATATAATGGTAGCTAACTTATCTTTTCGCTCGTTTCTCTCCACGAGGTGAACAGTGCTCACAGCGATATCACTGAAGAGTACGATGGCACCGGCTGAAACCTCGTGCAACAGTTACTTGTTGGGTTTTTCACGTTTTTCATGTTCAGTCGTGTATAAATAATGGGAACTCGTTATCTCTTCTGTTGAAAGTAGAAGTACTGCAATTTATTTCCTTAGGCAGTTACTGGCACGGAAAACAACGGCAAATTTTCTAAATGAAGTGACTTTTTTGTTTGTTTTATTTACATGATTTAAGAATTCTAGACAGGTATATTATTTAGTTTCCATGCATTTAATATGCGTCTAATAATTTCCTTGGAGGTAAGGTCTATGGGCATGTATGGAAACAATGCTAGAATTTAAAAGAGGTCATGAAAAACCAAGAAATGAGCATGTCTATTAAGCGCAAACTGCGCGTCCTGGGCACTCAACAAAACAGATGTTAAGAAACTTGAAACTTGTCAAAACGCTATGGAAAGGAGCATGATGGGAAAGAGACTTTCGCATAGATTAAGAACCATCAATATAAAAGAATAGAACCATAAATAGAAATGTACTAGAACAAAGGATGTCACAGTAACAATCAGAAAGCTCAAATGGAAATGAACAGGACATACCATGAGAGGGAAGAAGTGGTCGAAATCTATAATGCACTGGTTCACAGGTTATAGGAAACGGAAACGAGGTAGGCCACCAAGAAGATGGGTGGACGAGATAAAAGTTGTAACAGGTGGTGGATGGACAACAATAGCCAATTATAGAGGGAAATAGAGACAGTTGGGGAGGCCTTTGCCAATAAAAGGCATACAGACAGGTGACATTAAAATAATTATTATAACTGTAAAGATAATAAAACAAATTAAAAATTAAATAAATAATATAATATTAATATCAACAGTTAAGCTGTGATTATGAGTGTATTGTATTATATTAAATTTAATTATTTATTTAATATATAATAATTTTAACTATTTATTATAATATTATTTAGTTAATTATGCCTTTTTTCCTTATTATCTACCTAATTAATTAGTTAGCGTAAAAGGGCTGATTCAATAGTTAATTGTATAAAAATATTCTAAAATACTGAAAATTTACGAGTAATTAAAATATGATTTGTTATGACAAAAAAATTCAAATATTATTTTGCCGTTTCTCGTCTAAACAATTTGGTCAAACAAATTGTTGGCCAGGTTGCTATGCGATCATCCCCTGACCAATTTTGATCCCCTACGTCAGGATGTAAAGTCAAGGTGCCTTTAACAATATCAGGGATTTACCAGTTCATCATATACAGGTCTAAAGTGTGTAAAGAAAGTAAGCGAGTGAGTAGCCACGCTTCATGTACAGCACAGTATACCGTGCTATACATGAAGCGCATACCGTACATAAACACTTGATATAACACTTGATAAATAGAGCCAGTGCCGGATTCAGCTTGCTCAGGGCCATAGAAAGTAACATTAAATAAATCCAGAAACGATTAAAACGACTATTTAAGACTAATTAACGATATTGGTGTAGCAATGCTATTGTTAAAAGAACATTGAAAAAAGTTTCAGATTTAGAGTTTTTGCCCTTTTCCTAGGAAGTAGCTACATTATATAACCAAACAGAGCCCTTAGTATTTGTTGTTTAATTGTGTCGTCAAATCCGTGACTGGTCCGTATTAGATAATTAATGAGTGTTACAATATCGCGGCGGCGGCGCGGGCGCGTGCTGGCTGCTGATAACGCAGGTCACAGGTTACTCTTATAAGTGAGGGCAGCATCTCTGCCGGAACAGTCAGTAGGTTGGGCTATGCTGCGACGTAGCTTCCTACATTCTCTCAAAATTAAGTGATTTAATTGATTTATTGGCTTGAACCAGAATGCCGTGGGCAAGCATCAACAGGTAATTATCTTTGTGATCGTCAAGTTACTTAATGTGTCATTTTGTTCGTGTACGAGCGCGTAAATACTCAACTCGTCAATTTTTTGTTAACAATAAATCAACCCAGAATTGTTATCTACTGGTTTTCAATCCCAAAATAGACTATCATGATTAATTAATGTTTAATTTAAACATGTTTTCAGAATTTACGCGAAACCATCAAACACGAGTTCCATGGAATCTCCTGGGACCAGCAGCATCATCGCTGGTCCAGCTTTGACAGCTTCTGCTGACTCCGGTGGTCGCTTTGAACTGAGTGACCACGGGTACGGCAAGTGCTCTGTCAAACTCCTCCATGTTCAACGAGATGCAGAATACCACTCGATCCGAGAGTTCGAAGTGTTCACGGAATTAAAATTGCACTCTGAAAGCGCCTACGTGATCGGAGACAATAAAGACGTGGTAGCGACGGACTCTCAGAAGAACACGGTGTATCTCTTGGCGAAGAAGCATGGAGTGAAGACGCCCGAAGAGTTCGGGGCGGTAGTAGTGGGCCACTTCTTGTACATGTACAAGCAAGTAGTAGAGGCCAGATGTAAAGTCATCGAGTACCCTTGGGAGCGACTCCAGGCGGGCGCGCCTCATAATCACGCTTTCGTTTTTTCGCCGACTGCGACCAGATGGTGCGAAGTGAAGCAAGCTCGACATGGTTAGTTGTGCTTACAAGTATGTGATTGTTTTACTTATAATTTAGGTTTTTTATTAATATTTTTATTCCTTTGTTAAACAGAGGCTGTGACTGTGAAATCCGGTTTAAGTGGCCTTCGTGTACTTAAAACAACACAGTCAGCATTTGTGGATTTCGTGCAAGACGAATATACTACGCTTTCCGATGCAGCCGAAAGAATATTCAGGTAATTGTTTGTTTATTTTGATCTACCATTTATTTATTGATTCCGACTCGTTATCTTGTTCTTGTTCAGAGGTCTGCAATTCCTCCTTTTGTAATCATTCAATTACTTGGCATATAATATGTCGAAGATTGTCATATGTTGCAATTTATGTCTTTTCCAATAAGTGCTTATCCTTTCTTTCTTCTTCAACAGTACTGTGGTGGAAGCAGAATGGATATTCGATAACATGCGGACAGCAGACTTCGATAACGCATGGCTAACTGTCAAAGACGCCATTTTGGACAAATTCGCCGGTCCCGCAGATATCGGCGTTTACTCGCCATCAGTGCAGCACACATTGTATCAAGCACAGAAGACTGTGCTGGAGAAAGTTTCAGAGGTATGATTATCTTATTCTTCTTTTTTCATACCAGTAAAAGGTACACGAGAATATCCTATATGGTGTGATAAAAGCCAGCAAATCGCTATAGGGTTTAAAACTTAGTAGTTTTATCTCTGAGCACTAAGCAGTCACCGTCACCATGGAGCTTTGAATAGTATCTTAGTGTGGGTCTACCTAAGCTTTATCTTTCCCCAAATTTATCAGATTAGAAATGCACCATATAGATTTTCATCATCAGCCACTCTTAAAAGACCATGCTGTGCAGTGTGCAGTTCATCTTCAGCATTTGACCCAGTATACAAATTCTGATTACCACTGCTGAATATTTGCACACGCCCATAAGTTGAAACTATAATATGCTAAATATTGTTATCAATAACCCTGATAACATTTGCCATTTAGGTAGCTAGTCTGTTTATCTTAGCTGAGAGGTTGATAGCGAACCCTTACGCTAGTTTGAAGTTTGTATTAATTCACCCTGTTTTATAATTAGACAAGTAATGGTCGAGACAAGCTCGTAACTTGATAACATCCTTTTACAACTTACTATGTCAACAATTTGCTTAATTGCTGTATTTACTACAAATTGTATGAGGTTTAATTAATTTATTTTCGCTGTAGTACCGGTATCTAATGATTGCGTGTACGGAACAATTAAGGAATATTATTTTGGTTGTTTTTTTAACATTAGCGGTGACCCCTGTGATTACTTATCAAAATTGTTTTTGAGGCTATTATTTTTGTCTCGCCTTATCAACCTGAAATAGATACAAAGGAGCGACAAAAGCCAGTTTTTTAAATCTTAGTGTTGTTTAAAAACATTTTGTGTTCTAAGGAACCATCTTTTCTCTCTTTTGTGACGGTTCACACGGACGTGAAATGTCTTTTGAGTGGTACAGAAATAAATATTGCAGGTTTCTATGTTTAGCTGCAGCGGTCAATAGCCCGCAGTGTACCCGCAGTCATGATATTTGTGAAAAGAACAATAATCTTAATCACATAATCAAAAATTTCGTTTGGAGGTTACATTTATTTAAAAAATGTAGAATATATAGGTAGCTTTCTTTACGGCTTTATAACTTTATACTAAGCCATTTTATGGCTTTTCGATGTTTAGCTGAATTGCATATGGGCTATTAAATGAGTAATTTATAATCACGTCCTCGAAAATTATTAAAGTTGCAATTTAATGATTTATGGGGGGTGAGAAATGTATCCAGGTAGGTCTCATATATGGGAAAATTCGTTTTCTCTATCTTCACCCGAGCAGAGCTCGGTCGCTCAGGTACTTTTTTAGAAATTATTAAAAAAGTAAGCAAGTCATCTAGGTACTATAAATAAGTTATGAAACTGTAAGGAGAGACATGTTATTTTTCTACTAGTTATTAGGTATGGCACGTGCCCAGATATTATTATTTATATTCACTACTTATCAATCATGACCAGACGACCATTATCATTATGTTCAATAACGTTATATATTACTACCCTAATTTAAGGGCCTTGTCCTAATTAGCCATTATACTAAAAGAGTTCCTACGCGGAACCGAATCCTCTTTGCTCGCATATTCTGGTAACAATGCGATATGAATGATATCGCTGATGACGTCACATTGGGCTGTACTTGTTTTCGCGCCACAGTCACGTGAGGCAAAGGTCATAAGATATCGAGTTAGTTTATGTTTCAATTTTTTTTTCTAAACACAACAGAAAAAGGAAAGAGTTTAATAGTGGTGAAGTAGATAGTGAACTGATACAGGATTATTGAATAAATAATTTAGCTTATTGAAAACGCTTTTATAAGCTGCGTGATCAATCAACAGTTGAGACAAATAATATCACTGTTGCAAGTATAGTTTCTAAGGTAACAATAATAATTGCCTTTATCGATCCACACAACTCATTCCACTGCATGCAAGGCATTCAATTAGTGATATCGATTTAACGAGTACTATAAGTCTTCATGACATAATATGTATGTACATAAATGTATGATAATAAGTTAACAATAACAAAAAACTGCGATCTCATGAAATCGTAGCAACAAATCGATATGAATTCCACGTACTACTGTCATGTGATGTGTCTGCCCGGATTTGATATCGCGACATCGCGACGTCGGCGTCAGGTTAAGATACGGTTTCTGTACACAACTTTTTGGACCTTATCTTTGCAGATAATATGGTCACGAACGCCAATATGTCATGTGACAGTTTTTAATTTGATTTTTTGTTGTTCACAGATCAATTGGATCAAAATGACGATGCCGAACAAGCACTACCTCAACATCGATATGTCTAAATTCCCCGCGAACGTGACGAAGGGCGACCCTCGGCACGTCATCTACCAACCCATCGACAAGCCAGCCGGTCTCATCTTCGCGCAGCTACGCCGTAGACCCAAAAGTCACTTGTGACACCGCGCCGCTACGCCTCGTAGCGTTACGATTTTTTAGTTCTTTATAATCGTTCTACCATTTTTATCCTAGTTGTAAACAAGGGGATGTTTTTGTTAATCACCCCTAATTCACCTTGATATAGAACACTCAGAACTATAGACAAATATCGCCATTGTAAGCTCATTATTTCATAAAAAAAACGTTAATTAATTGTATCTAAATTTAAATTACTCGTTATGTAATCTAGTCAAGTTCTTATTATAATTTGATTAACTGTACTAAATATATGTTGCCTACAGTTTCAATGCGGTTTCTAACCATATAAGATTGTTACAAATAATCTAATAAGTATGACTAAGTTAAATAAACATTCAAAGTATTAAACTTGTATTTGAATTTATCGCATTTAAGAGTCACTGAAAGAAAATACATTTTTATGGACATTTATTACATATAAAATACATATTGCTTACTTTCACTACGTTGAAGTTTACAATGTTTTTAATTCTCGTAAAGAGAGATAAATGGTTTTATAATAATTATAATATACGAGGACTGACTAACGACATATTATTACGTATATGTTGATTTCAGGTACATCACGCTAGTAAATTATTACATTATTCTTAAAAATAACAAAGCCCTTTTATAAACGTTTGGTTCCGATGATCTTGTCTGCCAAAGCGTAAAGCTCCTCGACCGTCTGTAAAAGATAGAAAAGTTGTTTAGTAATTAATTCTTAGTAAAATATACGACTTGTTATTCTAATAAAGACAAATGACAAGCATTGGCTAAGAATCTACTAATCGTCGAGTTCAGACGTAGAACTGATTGCATAATCAAGTTTTGGAGATATTTTCGTAAACATAAAACTGTAATAATAATTCCTACTATTGGATATATCACGAGAATATGATTGATATGAAAGACCGTGCGTGTAAGATAGAAGAAGCCTTTGGCCTTGACCTTCATATATGCAATCAAGACATTTGCACTTGTGTGTGTACAAGTCGACCTCCCTTCATGGACGAATATCAAGAAACCTGACAGCCGGCGATGAGTGTTTTAAGGGGAAGTGGTAGACGATGAGCAGGAATGTACCTACCTACCCAAGTATGACGGCATATCCTATTAGATTATCACGCAATATGATGTGATGCAGAAAGCCTGAAAACGTAAACAATATCTTGTTACATGAATGATACGGATGTAGGTCAAAAGGCGCAAGTTTTTCTCGTTGGAGACTATCACAAACATCATATTATTTCCTTCTCTTCCGTCTTATGTATCCCTAACGAAATATTGATCTTGTTCTAACCAATATATTTTGATTATCTAAAGTTTTAGTGGCAAAAACAACATTTGTCACAGACTACGGTAAGGGGGGTTCGAAATGACCCAATTTAGTGCGATTCACTATGATTTGTGTGTGTAAACAAAAGACTGCGACTATTATGATGAACTAGACTCATTGTTATGTAAATATAATGTCCTAGTGTACATAAACAATGTACATTGAATACCTAAGTGGTATTTAGTGTTACCCCACAAAGCGGTTTGTTTAAACATTACGTAACGGATATATAACTTAGTTAATGTTCGAATCATTAGCTAATATCGTGTGACTGGTTCGGTGTTAAAACTCTTTATAGAAGAATACTATTGGGATACGTGTTTTTGATGATAAGTTATCCATTGTAAAAAATCGCTATTTAGAATCTTTCACAATTAAAATTCAAGCAGTAACCGATAGTACTGTCATTTTCATGAGGACCCTAAATACAAATAATTCCTGCAACGGAATCTTAAAAACGAATTATTCTTGTAAAGTTTGGATTGGGCTCTTTATTCCACTGAAACTAAACGTAAAAACGTAGTACGAGTGTTAGGTCAGCTGTAGGTCAAAGACTTACGAAATACGTGCGATCGACTTACGATTTGACTTTCTGTATGACCTAGAATTCGATCCTTGATATACCTAGTATTGTTAAGCCACAACGTTATAAAAACATGAAACTGAATCCGCCGATAAATCAAACTATGACCGAAAAAACTTCAAAGCGTTGAAATTAAATTACGGTAGGTATGTTTAAGTCTTTAAAAGCCTTACCCTATTATTTATGGTTTCATTTTTGTTATGATTCTAGTTAGTTAAACATCGATAATATTCTATGAGTAACAAACGTTTGGATAGCACGAGTGAGTGGCGAGGTTAGGTCATTACTTATCAATCGTGTTCTAACGTGATTCATGACCAGTTTGTAACTGGTTCGAGCCGAATTTATTAAAGGCCCTGACAGACGACTCGTTAAACGCGTGAGTATCCGTTGGCCGATCAATAGTTAAGACGTGTCTGCTGCAGGCTTAACAATTTTAAAGACCAGAGCGAACTAGTATATTGATTATTCCTAATGTACAGTAATTTTTTCATCGACTTCAAATCAGTGGTGTGCATTAGCTCTAAAAGGGATTTTAATAAATCATTTATGCGTATTTACATTAGCACCGGAACAGTTAATGGACAAAGTTTGAAGTTCAATACACCAGGATCACGCGATTTTGTAGTAAAAGTTCACTGGGTATTTCAAGAAATAATTTTACCTTGCAAAAGAAAAGGGGAAAATTGGCAATTTTAGAAGTTTTTATCACCTTTTCGTGGTTTGAAAAATTTACGAGAATTTTTGTGGAGAGCATTTCAAGTTCAATTTGAATTATATAATTATATTCAACCACATACCAAACCTTTAAAGTTGGGTTACCACTTCGTTATTAGAAAAGTCCGGACAAAATGCTTGAAATTTTATTCCATAATCTGTGTTTCTTCAATATTCATAAAATTTTACGGTGTGGCATGAATATTTAAAGTTAAATCATATCAGGCAATTTGGAGCCTGGGGACCTACATATGTACAGTAAAACCATAAAAGGGATGCGCTTCGGTAATTTTCGTATTTCCGATTCTGCTTGAACGTCGCGCCGCAGAGTAATGCCTACTGAGGCAAGTTTCTAACTTTTGTTAAGGGACGCTTTGTTGTAGAGCACTATCATTGTGCTTTTTAACCGACTTCAAAAAAAAGAGGAGGTTCTCATTTCGTTTTTTTTTGTGTGTTTGTTACCTCATTTCTTGAGCCGATTTGAAAAATTCTTCTTTTATCTGAAAGGATACACTTCCCGATTGGTCCCATAGAAATTTCATCAAAATCGATTCAGTAGTTTGGTTTTAAAAATCAAAATGGCTGGAAAAAGTATGTCAACCAAATAAAAGAAATTGCGAAATTGATACTTGACAAGGATCTGTGTGTGATACGATACCTAAAAAGGGTAAAATCGGTGGCAATCGGTCAATGAAACAAACACTAGTCACCGACTTCCAAAAGTAAAGTTATTTTCCACGTTTTTTGTGTTTTTGGAAGTCGGTTATTTTTTTGCAAAAAAGTTTTGTACGAAGTGTTCTTTCTTTGCAGGTCACCCACTCTTGTCGCAGATCATTATGTGTAGGAGTTTGAAAAAAAGTGAAATCCAAGGATTAGTTGTTTATTGATAATTTTGTATTCATGGTAATAGAAAATAGGCAAGCACTTCCATAGGTGTAACGCTTCTATTTTAGATCTCATCATAAGCATTCATATTTCCAAAGATGGACGATGATTCCCGAAGTGCATACTTTTCCTGATTTTGAAGTCTGGGTAGAATTTTTTGAATAATTGGAATAATTTTATAGTTAAGTAATTGAATATAGTATTAATTGGCCACCTACTGGGCCCATAATTTGGAAGTATCATCGATACGAAAAGAAGAAGAAGCCAAGTAAAATAATGTTTTTAAAATAATATAATACTCTTCTATAACGTCGAATCTCTGTGAATACCTACCTAAGTATATACTATAAAACGAAATGTTTCATAAAACAATTTTATGCGTCCAACGTTAAGTATTGCCAACAAATATCGAACTTAATTCCAATAAATGGGACTTTGTCCTACTTGGTGGTATTGTGTAAGAAGAAACTATTGGAACGAAGTATTACGCAGCTAGACTCGCGACAGTCTAGCAACGAATCTGATAAGAAATAACGCGAATCCCTACAAAAATGTGTGCTCAACACGCACTTACCAACCAAAGTATAATATAAACAAAGAAACAGTAGCCATAGTTTGTGTGAGTTTACGTTCGAAGTACTAATATGTACGTTCGTTATTATGCGATAGTATTTGGACTACAATCACTCCGTAATATACCTAATAAGTTGCAAGATAAGGCTGATTAGATTGATCTGGAAATGTGTCTGTGTGCAGCTGCACCGGCTAATGACTGTTACACGAGCGCAAGATGAGTCCATAGGTCGAATATATCACGGGAGGGCCCCAGGTCAGGCTAAGCTGGAGTCAATCCACTTCAAACCGGTTCACCACGAGCTATAACTAGACTATGTAAACAAACTATTATAAGATAACAACATTAAGACCCGGTGTTACGGTGATATCCACGCATCCAAGTATTCTAGTAACTACATCCTATAATGTTCCAATGGTTCGAAAGATTTGTCATCTTTTTCCTAAAAATCCTTAGCTATGGTACTTTCCTAGCACAAATGTCATGCGGCGTGCGAGTCGAGTCCGTCGAGTTGTGCGGTGCTTATGAACTACGATCAAGTCGTTAGCAGTTACAGGCGGTGTTGTAACAAAAAGATCAGTCTCGGAAGTATGATGATCTTCATACTTTTCTGAATGTTTTCAAGTAAACCATTACAAAATAAACAATCATAGTTCCCTGCACACGTCTAGCTGTTGGTGCCATACGATAAAATAAAACAATTATCTTATTACCGTGAGGTTCTTCAGGTGTTTGACCTCGTTTGTCTCGTATTTGAGCTGCGCGAACTGCTCGTCGGTGAAGCGTACACCTTTCTCGAGGTCAAGCTGCTTTTGTTCTTCCATTTCTGCACGACATCTCGCTAGCAGTTCTTCGGGTGTTAGCTTATCGCCTTCACCCTCCGTTTCTTCTTCTGGTAGCTGTTCTTCTCCAATCGCCTATAACAAAAGTTATACTTTTAGGACAGAACTTTTAATTTAATGTTTGAGCTAAGTTTAATCAAAACTGTCGTTACCAGGTCCGATTTCTGTGAAGCTTTCAATTTTCTGAAGTAAGCTTCAGCACGTTTCTTGGACGCACGGTTAACTTCGCGGTTGACCATCCGCCAAAACACGAACACTGGGTGATGGAACAGTTCTGGTGGGCATTCCTTCAGCGGCGTCTTCCCGACTAGGATTAGTCGTTTGAGCCTTTCCATCTCATCCATCTGTCAATAAAACATGACTTACTGTTTAAGAAACTATTAAATGCGCACGTTCATAAAGGATCACCATGTAAGTAAGCCTACACGGTAATAAAAGTTATATTGATTAGGGAAGTACTTTATGGGCAATTGTTGCTCGTTGCCGGTACTTAAATCGTAAAGTTCTTTGACTGATGTGTGGGTAATTAGTTTCACGTTGATTGGAGTTTAATAAGCAAAAGACACGAAAGGCGTACTGTCAGTGATGGTTTATTGGTAGTAGGTAATTTACTGTTGCCCCTGAAAAGAGTATTTAGAACCTACATTATTTTGTAGGAACGTGATCAAGTGTGTAATTGATTAATGTTCTGAAAACACATGAGTGTTATATTTTTACAACAAACCTCTAAGCAGGAAATCTAAGGAGAAGATCTGATATTCGAGAACAATTCTAGTCAATTATTATTGTTTTATTAAAACTGCCACTTTTGATCGTGAACTATCTCGACTTGAAAGTCGATGACTGCGTAGGTCTCTCTCTTGATTACTGCTTAATTTTGGAATTCGTATTAAAACATTAAAAAAAGCGGGCACGGCGAAGTGCGGTGGCCGAATTGAGGCGATGGCGACACGACGGTACAAAATTGCTACGTCGCCACTGACCCGTTTGGCCACAGCTCCTCAGGCCTGCTTTCCACTAAAAGTGAGCCGAGAGGAGCCGTGTGGGAATCGACCAATCACATTGGTTGAAACATCACATCGTGTCTCTCGTTCTCCTGTGATTGGTCAAATATTGCTCGTCCTCTCCCCGCTCGTCTCCACTTTAGTGGCAACTGGGCCGCACCGTTGGTTTCGCGCCTTTAGGCTTAAGTAATCATCTACTCACAACACGCGAGGTGATCCTCCTGTTGAGGGTCTCCTCATTGACCGCCCGGATCCTGTCCTCGAGCTCCGTCATGAAGGCCTTGTCCGTCAGCCGCACCAAGTTGGAGCCCATGTGCTTCTCCAGCCGGGCGCGGACATGCGGGTGCGAGAAGCTGAACAAGAAGAAAGAAGGTTTTCAAAATCAGTTTTCAAAGGAGCCTTTTTGGCCAGCATTCGCCAAGCTGGTCTAAATAGCATCCATTCAGATGTACCTTGCCCGTAAGGATGGTAAATTGGCCATGTGAAGACATGTACCTAATCTTCAGCAGTCTATCTAAGACCGATTTTCGTTAGAACTTTTTTGACAAACAGATATTGTGTCGAATTACACTGTTATATTTTTTAACATCAATTCATATTTTATTCATATTTATAGGTTTTCGAAAACCAGGGATAAAATAATTCGGATTCAGAACGAATGCTTTCGAAATGACTTACAATCAAAATAATCGTCATGCAATATTCGTAAATCACCAAATTAGTCAATAAAAACCTTCATAAAATGACATTTTCCTGAATATAAAACCAAAAGTTGATAAACATTGCTAATAATTAAAAAAAAACGATAACAACACACACAGCGCAATTTTGGCGCCAATTCAACATCAAATAACCTCACTTTTGCAAATCACTCACACTTATAATAAAAACGAAATAACAATAAAACGAGGTGGCATACGAATGGTAACGTGTGAAAACAATAAAAAATGGAACACTTGATATAAACAAAGAGTACGTTAGCATTTACAATTACCCAAGTTTGTTTTTATAGCCCAAGTACTACAGTCTTACGTACCAGAGCCGCGAGGATTCGGTGGAACCTCTTTCAGCACTCGTTTTGGCGATAGCTCAGGCAGAATGGGTAAACCCTTCGGAGCCGGCCAGACGTCTCGACGTTGCCGTAAAGTTTTAGTAGTTTTGACGCTACATGCTCAGTGTCATAGTTGAGACCTTTATCGTGGTGTACGATGGGCCTGGCACGGTATGGCACGGCCCCCACCGACACCACATGTTGGTACAAAATTCGTATAAAGAAGTATTCACACCTTTATTTACGGTGGAGTTTTCCTTTGGAAGATAATAGCTATGATCTATTTTATTATTTTCTATAAAGAAAACGAAGAATTGACCAGGAAGAAATAAGGAGTCATCCTGTCCAGAAATATCATCGATTCTTTGTGGAACGGGTATTTCCACGGGTTGTTGTGAATCTCTTGGAGGATTCTAAGTAATTGTTATCAACTTTAATTAAAGCTAAAATGATTAGGGGTCAAGGGTGCCAAATATCGGTTAATTTATTTAGACTAAAGAGTATCTATGTATATAATTATCCCTTCAAGTTGCCGTAAATAGAACAGATGAAGAAAAGATCAAAGTAGCAAGGTTAACTGATTGCTATGTACTCGTATGTGAAGTCATAACACTGTACGATCAAACATTCATTTTTGAGATAAAAAACATGTTAAAATACCACCCAAACACCATTATTATTACAAGCCTGAATTTTCCCATTGCAGAGCAAAACCTTTCCCACTCTCCTTCCACTTTTCTCTATGGGCTATTTAGGATTAGTTTAACTAAAAAAAGTTCGTTCTACAAGGTTCTTAAGCTCACGTGACTATGGAGAGTTTAACTCAACGCCATACATGGCACCGGAATGGCAATTTTGACTTACTGTCTATCGAATGCATAAAGTTGCATAAATATTTACGTCAATTTGTTTCCAAATAGCATTAACCTATAAGATAAACGACGTTAGCACATTTTTGCAACGAATGCTATCTGGCTGACTCTGACTGAATAAATCACATTATTTTGCAACTTTACACTGGGGAGGGCGTGAAGCGAAACACATAAAAGCGCCATTATGTAGGCAAAGTAAATAATTACTTATAGGCTTTATAAACAGGTAGACGGGACAGTAAATTTGGAATACTTAGCTCTTCCGAACTTAATTTGTCTCCAAGTTGTGTGTGTGTAAAAGTGAACGAAATAAAAGGAGTAGGTATGTACGAATCGTAGGAGGTAGGGTTTGTAGTTTCTACTTGTAGGTACCCAAGGTAAAATGGTTTGAGTATTTTTAACCGACTTCTAAAAAAGGAGGAGGTTCTCAATTCGGTTGTATGTTTTTTTTTTTTTTTTTTTTTTTTTTTTTTGTGTTTGTTACCTCATATCTCCGTCATTTATGAACCGATTTGAAAAATTCTTCTTTTATCTGAATGGATCTACTTCCCGATTGGTCCCATAGAAATTTCGTCAAAATCGGTTCAGCAGTTTGGTTTTGAAATCAAAATAGCTGGAAATTTTTGTGTTTGTTACCTCATATCTTCGTCATTTATGAACCGATTTGAAAAATTCTTCTTTTATCTGAATGGATCTACTTCCCGATTGGTCCCATAGAAATTTCATCGAAATCGGTTCAGTAGTTTGGTTTTAAAATCAAAATAGCTGGAAACAATATGTCATCCAAGTAAAAGAAATTGCGAAATTGATACTTGACAAGGATTTGTGTGTGATGCGATAACTAAAAAGGGTAAAATAAAAACTTTTTTGCAAAAAAAAACCGACTTCCAAAAAAATCACTAAAAAAGTGGGAAATAACTTTACTTTCGGAAGTCGGTGGCAAAAAAGTCAATGAAACAAACAATAGTCACCGACTTCCGAAAGTAAAGTTATTTCCCACTTTTTTAGTGATTTTTTTGGAAGTCGGTTTTTTTTTGCAAAAAAGTTTTTTTAGTTATCGTATCACACACAAATCCTTCTCAGGTATCAATTTCGCTATTTCTTTTACTTGGATGACATATTTTTAACCGACTTCTAAAAAAGGAGGAGGTTCTCAATTCGGTTGTATGTTTTTTTTTTTTTTTTTTTTTTTTGTGTTTGTTACCTCATATCTCCGTCATTTATGAACCGATTTGAAAAATTCTTGTTTTATCTGAATGGATCTACTTCCCGATTGGTCCCATAGAAATTTCATCAAAATCGGTTCAGCAGTTTGGTTTTGAAATCAAAATAGCTGGAAATTTTTGTGTTTGTTACCTCATATCTTCGTCATTTATGAACCGATTTGAAAAATTCTTCTTTTATCTGAATGGATCTACTTCCCGATTGGTCCCATAGAAATTTCATCGAAATCGGTTCAGTAGTTTGGTTTTGAAATCAAAATAACTGGAAACAATATGTCATCCAAGTAAAAGAAATTGCGAAATTGATACTTGACAAGGATTTGTGTGTGATGGAATTTGAACTAAAAAGGGTAAAATAAAAACTTTTTTGCAAAAAAAAACCGACTTCCAAAAAAAACACTAAAAAAGTGGGAAATAACTTTACTTTCGGAAGTCGGTGGCAAAAAAGTCAATGAAACAAACAATAGTCACCGACTTCCGAAAGTAAAGTTATTTCCCACTTTTTTAGTGTTTTTTTTGGAAGTCGGTTTTTTTTTGCAAAAAAGTTTTATTTTATGTATTTTCATTCATATCGGAAAACCACAATTTTGGTTATGGTAATGGTGTATGGTATATATGTAAAAGCGAAATTACCCAAGAAGTATTAACAGTTCAGAGATCCGCAAAGTACCTATCCTTAAAATATGGCTTATCATAACACGATAACGACTAACAGGAAAATGATTTATTTATTTATGCGGGTTATTTGCCCTTATAGTGATGTAAGGGCAAATAACCCGGATTATAATATTTTATTACGTAGGCTGTGTGTGTATGCTGACCTGGGTTTACACATTACGCTTATAGATAAGATCATATGTTTTGAAATTTTGTACTTCTATTACAGAAAATAAGAGTGAAGCTCTATTTACACAGATCCAGATTAGGGCTTTCCAGGATCTGAAAAGAAAGGTTGTCTTTAGGCAGGAACGATGATTTTAGCAAGATGCCCAGTTGAAGGTGGATGCGAGAAGTCGAGGACAGACTAGAACATGACATGTAATTGAAGTAGACAATGTTCAAAATCCACTGTCCTGCTTCATAAGTGGATGACGATGTTTTGTTTTTGGAACAGGTCCGCTACTCCAATCCCAACCACTAGGATCAGTCAAAGCTACAAACAGTTGCGTCCACCCGAAAAGCGTCGAGGCAATGAAGTTTGACTAGTCCCGGAGAAACGATTCAGAAACTGTCTTGGATTCCGCAATGAAACTAATCAGAAAAACAGCGGATGAGTAACAAAAATATAATTTCGACTTCCTCTATAACAAGCTGTGGTTATGATGATTGGAAGTAGTAAACATAAAATGTGTCGTCCATTACTTTTCTATGTTCTATGGTGTAGGGTTCACAGTTGCTAGGTAACGGTCCACCCTGTTTCCGGCGAGTCGGTGGATGGTGACACGTAGACACGGCTCCGAGGTAGACATGGTAAACATGTTGTTACCTATATGAGGGGTGTGTTCATCTAGTATTTGGCTAAAAATATCGTTTTAGAGGCCAATAAAAAAGGATTGTACAAAAGCCATAACGTTGAAGCTTTTAAGAGAATGGAGTAATTAGGAAACTACTTTTACAAGTATACCCGACCTTTTTCGGAAATACGTGACACTACTATAGTAAGCGCCAGATAAACGTGAAATAACGGTCATTGACCCACATACATTTATTGACATACTAAATTCCGAAAACAATAATAATGACATAAAGCTGTCCTGAATCGACATCTATCGTGATCCTTTCCTTTTTTTAGTAATGAAAAACGTTTCATAATTTATTGTTCGCGTACCTACACAGAGAAATTAAGGAAAAGGCAATGAACTTTATTACACGTCTATCTGGCGCTTACTATAACGGATTTCTGAATCAGATTAGTCGCGATTAAACCGCAAAAAGTGCATTTTAACCTGCCTCGTAAAACACGCAATTGAACTTTTTTTGTCAACACAAACCACAAATCTAAAGTACCCAACCAAACGTTTAACTATGCGGTTTATATAAATTGTACCGAATCGAGTATTTCTCTGAAATATGTAGGTACAAATTACCATAAGTTATCTTCGTATATCTTGAATCTATGACTTTGTGCGCCCATTTGAATTCATATCGATATTGATACGGAGGGTTGGGCTCGGCAATAAGTAAGTAGCTTCGTAACGTACGTTCATGACAGTATTACCTATAAACTTTTATATAAACAGTGTTACTACGCCGCTATGTTATTGTGATGATTTGTTGCAGGTTTCCTTTAGGCAGAATTTTGTGAAAATAATTTTCTATCTAGCTTTTGTCCGAAGCTTCACCACTTCGCCCGCGTGGCGGATGGATATTGTCCCACGGGAACGTGTTACCGGGATAAAAGTCAAGTCAGGTGTGTGTGTGTGTGCCTCAATTAATTTCGTTCCGCCTTTAAGGCGTGAAATAGTAATAGACTGACAGATACTTCCGCATTTATCATTGTGGAGTAAGGAAGGGAGACATTTTGACCTCTGAGCTACGATTTTGAGATTCTCTAAAGATATAGGTGAAATATGGCATGGTAAACTTATGAATAATAAAATCTAGGCTTCGTGACTACGTTTTAGGTTTGACTTGGTAATTAGTTCATTAGACGTAAAGTTAGGTATTTCCATCGCCACGACTTATTATTTTGGTTTTGTGAGACGCATTTTGGCAACTTAATTATACCTACCTGCTAATAAATAATTGCAAAGACATCATTGTTAAAACATTAACAGTAACATTTCACAAAACAATGCAATATAAATGAATACAGGTTGGTCCAAAATGTCTCGTCATAAAAAAATGAGATTCCTCATGCAGCGTTATAAATTCGTGTATCCGGCTTTTTAAGGTTCCGTTGCCAAATGGCAAAAACGGAACCCTTATAGATTCGGTCTGTCCGTCTGTCTGTCTGTCCGTCCGTATGTCACAGTGATTTTACTCCGACACTATTGGTATGGTGCCATACGTTTGAAATTTGGAGAGTAGGTGTGTTCAATGAACTTCTACACAAAAGTAATGTAAAATTTTGAATAAAATAAAATAGGGGTGGCTCTCCATACATGTAAATGAGGGTTAAAAAAAAAACATTGTATATAACTGTGTGGGATGTTTACCGACAGCTCTTAAAAATGATATCGAGGTTCCTAAAATATTTTTTTCTTAAGTCAATGTTCGATGAGATATTTGCTTCCAAAGCCGTAAAAATTGTGCCCCCCCCTCTAATTTCTAAAGTAAGAGGAGAATAATTCTGAAAAAAAATAGGTTTGTAGAATGTAAAAAAAAACTTACAAACCAACAAAAATTGGTTTGAACAAGGTTTGATATTCTGTTTTTGAGATTTAGTACTTTTTCTCCAAACTGCAGCAGTAACTTTGTTTTTAATTAACATATCATGAAAAACAAATCTAGTTTTGCTGTTAAGGATAAATTTACATCTGAATACGCACTAAAATTATTGTTATTTTATGTTTTGGTGCTACGGAACCCTGTATGTGCGAGTCCGACTCGCACTTGGCCGGTTTTTTTGTAAAGGTCAGGTGAAGAACCATTCGATTTATGTATTAATTGCTTATTTTTTATTTGCTTATTTTTATTACTCTTGATGCTAATGAGATTAGAAATTTGAAAAAACCGTTTAAAAATAAAGACATTTTTTTTAAAGAGGTCTCAAGGCATTTAAAAATTATTGTAACTCGAAAACTTTCAAGAACCACGGAACATACAAGGGGTATTTTCGGATGAGGAATCCTATTTTTTATGTCATCACTTTTTGGACCACCAAGTATTTACAAAGTACCTACCTATTTAGCGATTCCTAGCGTCGCAGACGTAGATTCGTAGCAGTCTACGAAGAATCTGCTGCGAACTTTTACATCATCATCGTGGTAACTGAGATGAGGATAGAATGAGAGAATTCCATACCGTATTCCATATTATTTTGGCGTGCGGGTTTTTTTTAAAATAGGCTTTCGTTTGGCCGCAACTCGCCTGTTGTGAAGCGATGACGCGGCCTACGATGGAGCACGCTTGCCTGGAAGAAACCGATTCAGTCGAACTTTGAAGACATCTAGATTATAATGATTACCAGATGTAGAAACGTGGACGAAGATTACCGGAATTTCTTGAATCAAAACAACCTTGGTTAAAATTGTCATAACAGCCAAAAGTTGTACTTTAGTTCTGTATATACATTAGAAGGCATTGTAGGCTTTGTATTTATTATTTTACCGGTTTTGGAGCTATCCAAACCAACTGTTCCAGACCCATAAAATAAATGGAAGACAATAAATACAAATATTCTTCTTCTTCCTTTATCGTGTGGTTAGTGCCTAACCTGGTGTCAGAGTTTTTATGCCGCCCATGGGCCTCTGACTTGGCTTTACACGCCATCGAGAAATATCTCTCAGGCATGCTGGTTTCCTCACGATGTTTTCCTTCACCGAAGCAAGTGATAATTTACACAATACGCACATGATTCCGAAAAATCAGAGATGCGTGCCTTGGGTTCGAACTCGAGACCTATGACTTGGCAGTCCAACGGTCACACCACTAGGCTATCACTGCTAATACAAATATTGTGTGCTGTCTAACAGTTGATTTAACTTTTACTATTTGTATCAGCTTCAGTTATGTAAGTAGAACTTGTAGATAGTACCATGTCTAGTCTACACAAAGTTATTATCGTTCTAGATAAACCAATACTTCTTCATAGGTATTTACTGCTTAGCGTCCCGGCCCTGCTTCGTAAGGTTTTTACGATTTGATTTCTTTTACACATAAACTTACCTTAATATTTTTTCTAAATGACAGTGAAAACGAACAGACGATATATCTATCAGCGATAGGACCGCAATAGTATCCCTAAAATTAGCAATATTTTTAAATAGCTGTGTATCAATTTTGGTGAACAATCAAGTGATTCTGCCTGTTATCCCCGAAGTATTTGGCAGAGGTGTACCTAATAGTACCTACCACATATCGCCAGTTATGTTTAAGTCCCATGTAATAGAGGGCGAGCCTATTGCCATCAATCGGGCACAAATCCAGGGTCGAAGGCTGCTACTGAGAAATTGCTAATAGAAAAAATCTAATAACACGTTGCCCGACCGGGGAATCGAATCCAGGACGTCATGCTCAGCAGTCGCGAGCACGAGGACTTACGAGGACACGCAAGTAGACACGAAAAGCAACTATAATTTTTATAATAATAAATAATAATAAATATCGCTAGACATTACACACAGCGCCATCTAGTGCCACACTAAGCAACGAGGCTTGTGTCGTGGACACTAGATAGTTGATATACTACATAGATACTTTTTGTTTGTAAATACATACTTATTATACATATAAACATTCATGACTCGGTAACAAATGTCCATGCTTAATCACACAAACACTTGCTCCTACCGGGATTCGAACCCGGAACCCTATGAACGTAAGGCAGCCTCACTACCGCTGCGCCATTCGGGTCGTCAATTAGTCAAGTAGTTATAAAAAGTAGAATGAGACCTCATCAATACTTCAGTTACATCTAAAAGATGTCTAGTATCAAAATGGGTGATGACTGTAGAATCTGTAATTCATCAAGTAAAACCTTCATTTACAATGTTTAATATATGAGCCATGCTGTCTGGCTATTAATACCTATGATATCTACGATCATATAATCATACAACTAAAACCCAGTCACACGCAGTCTGAATTTCAGCACGATTAAGTAAACATTGCAGCTCCGTAATATAACAAACCATAACAGAAAATAGTTCTTAGTTATCTGTGCCATAACCATAATGTAACGCCGTCACGTCAATGTTTACGAAGCCCGAATTACGAGTGACGATACATTTACTCGTCACTTCGGTTTTCAGTTTCTGTGTAAACGCAAAAAATTCCGACCAGTGTATGAATGTACGTTTAAAATGTATGTGATTAATGCCAAGTGTGCGTCATATTGTGTGAATCATAATTTCAAAAAGATGTTCTGTAACTTCTGGTTGGTTAAAAAATAAGCCAAGCTTTGACGAGTCCGATTTCATTTTACATAATCTAAGATGTCATTTTACTAAATCTGATAAGTTACGCATATAAGCTACGTTTAGTACCTATGAAATTCGTACTTTCGAACGAAGAACAATATAATTTTTATCGTTATTCAAAGTTTAACCCCATTTTACGTTCCAAGACAAAAACTTTATCGGCAACCAAGAGTGGTAATAGTACCCTAAAGTTCTGCTGTGTGGTTTTGTAAACTAACAAATAAACACTAAAACAGCATGATTACAAACCATGGGAGCGCTTACAATAAAAGTTTATTTTCCCCCTTAATTATACCCTCGAACTATAGGAACGTGACCTCAAGCTACGAGACATGACGATAAAAGCTTTCAAATGTATATTAACTACTTCATTGTTTCTCTTGAAATCAATATACTGAGTCATATTAAACTGTCTATTGCACATTTTTCAAGTGCTTTTCACACAATGTGAGGATACGTACACACATAGCTACATACTTGTATTTAAAGTTGTATTTTTATTTCTAAATTAAGGCTGTACGTATACTGAGACAGGTTATTGTTACCAAAAAATATTAACGAAAAATACTAAAAATCCTGTTTCGACTCTCAAAACTGACGAGTAGATACACAAGTGCTCTGTTTCTAAGTACGCGTTTATCTTAATGTTAGCGTTAAACGAATGAAGTTTTTAATTACTAATACTGAAAGGCGAGAATTGACCACCAATCGAAACGAATTGTTGGCTACAAGTTGTACAAGAAAACGCGGCAGTAAAGCCGTAAGCATTATATTTTTACAACCAGTAAACGTCATGGACATTGAACGATTTTAGAATTTATATACTTCACGGTTCTACGCGTCGTGAGGATTAGATTTTATGTTTTATGAATAAAAATGGATGATGTTATTCCAAGTGTGAATGGGCGAGAGTCCAAGGTGTCGTCATTAATGTTATTTACGTTATTGTGATCCGTAGTTTCAGCGGAGATGTGTAATATCCTGTTAACAATGGAAGGAGCATGGCCGTTCGGTCAGTACACTGGGAATTCTGAAAACTGGGAAGGTTCACGTGTATTGCGGCGTTGTTTGCTCGGTAACGTTGTACATTATTAAGTGTCAATGTTTACTGGAGAGGTTTGACCACTCCTCTCCACCCGCTTCATTTATGTATTGGGTTTTGTCCATGCAGCCTTCGAATATTCAATATTTAACGTGACTGCATGGCATTCTAAACTTTGTCAAGTCTTGATCCTAATATTTTTCATTTCGACGACGGCATTGTACATACATAACACATAATATATGTTGTATATTACATAATTAATGATAATGGATTGTTACAGACTTTTATATTGTAATAAATTTAACTTCTTTATTCGTAGAAAAACAGAAGATTTAGGATGTACTTCAACGACTGACGATTCCAGATGCGATTCTGCAAATTAATGACATGAAATTAATACTTACCAGGTGAATGTAGTCCGGATCACTCAGCTAGGAGTGATTTATACGTTTGGAGATTCATCCGCCACATTTTCTGTGAACCATTCATCAGCTAGGACCATAAATTAGGTGTTAGTCATCAGACAGAATCTTGGCTCACGGTAGAGTGATTCTTCAAGTGTTTGTGGAGCTACACGCTTTGTCATTCTTCAGAGTATTCGGGCTGTATGCAAATAGTTTTCCCTTTGCCAGGCCCTTAGTTATATGGGAGGTACGAGCATTGATCATGACGATTGCTTGGCAAATCAAAACGTCAGAGTTGAGCTTTTAGAAAGAAATAAAAAGATACAGCTAGACGTTACCTACCTTTAGGCAAGCAAATATCTTAAAACATGAACGAACCGTACATAATTGTGGTATGAAAATCATATCAGTAAAACGCGCTTACATGATGCAGCCTGACCTCAAACCTCCGGTTCACTACGATCACATTTTTTTTTAATAATTTTACGCATGTTTTTAATCTCCTGTTTATAATTTTTAAAAGGTGTGTGACCTCTGATTATAACATTTTGATGATACGTTTTTGAATTAATTGGACACGGGTTCGAACCCGTGATATCGAGATCCGTACAGCTATTATGTCTCCTTCTGGAGATAAAACAATTCCTAGTTCGATAATGGCGACTGAAAAATTAAAACTCATTAGCAATTAAAAGGCTGAAGACCTGAGTTTATTCAAAGTACTGATTTTTATGAAGATGTATCCACGACACGTATATGTTGAAAACTTCGAAAATTAAACACCGCAATGAAAATACGGTACCTATTATTTTCTTTGACGCTGGGAATCTGACTAAAAGAGTAAGATTCAAAAACGAAAAAGAAATTCGAATGAAATTTTGATTGTGTGTTTTTTAAGTTTGCGTCAATATTACTTGATTCTTAACTAATTTAAACTTGCGTGAACCAATGATATTTTCGGGTTTTCCCTGTGCGTCCGCGATTGTAAGATATTTAGACATTTATTTGTTATTTTTGCTGTAGGTATGAATAATATCATTAAACTGATGCTTCTGTATTTTAGCTCTTTTGAAAAACACGGAACGGATTTATCGTGATGTGTAATATATGAACAAGGAAAACAAAGATTTGTATGTATATTTTTGATAAGTTATCAGTCTGTACGCGCAGTTAATTTAATATGGTATTTGATGACGATTTGACGCTAATGATTATTGTCTGATATTTATTATTTTATTGCTGACATATGACCCCCTTGACAATGATGGTTTTTTTAACGTAAACATGATTATTTCCAAGGATAATCGGGACACGAAAAATGTAGAATTTTATAGTGTTATGGGAACAATTTACCAATAAAACCAGTTTTCTTGGCAAATTTTTCGTTTAAACAACATTTGTATAATCCGTCTATGATCAAAATAATTAAATCGAATAAAGAAATCTTGTTTCTAAAGTCTATTTAGCTAGTTCAAACTATACAGCGAAAATTTCAGGCTGAAATTTAAAACTATAAAAAATTCTAACTTCGCGAATTTAGGTCGATGCATATTATCTAAACATAAATTATTACGTCTTACAATTTGTAATACCGTTACCATTTACGTCCGTTTCCATTGATTTCCTAATCAATATAAATTAGTACGCAACAAAAGTTCAAAGCTGTTGATACAAATGACAAATGATAAATCCGAATAATCAGCTTTAAACGTAACACTATTTTATTACTTCCAAAAATCAACTACAAAGACAAAAAATGGCCTCTGATATCTCAGGAATCCAATAAAATGTTTACGTTAAACCAATATACGAGGGTGCGAATGACGCAAAATACTTGGCGATACGCAATATTATCATCCGAGTACTTTGAACCATAACAATAGCGTGTCTCGCCGCCCCATCCTGCCAGATAACACGCTAAAACTTGCTACAATGATTTATTATCCCTGTAAATTTGGTCCCAGTTATGCCAAAACACGGCATCCAAAATATTTCAAGAATTCATCTAATTAAGCCTTATTCAGTAAAAATAGTTCAAACAATAAATAAATATCCAACAAATTTGCTAAGGATACATTTGAAATGAAACACTTTTAACCATTCAAAATCGTTAGAATTACTTCGGAAAATGGAGGACATTCAGGCTGGTGTGTTTCGGCTTAACAAGGTCCAATAAACAAAATTGAAATTCATCTCTTGTTTTGCTTCGCTGTGAGAAGTGCAAATATTTTACGAACGTGATTTATTAATATCGTCGTTATATGTATGGAGCCCTTAGTGAAACAACTAAAATAGCACCGAGGATTCATTGATATAAAATTATACGATTATAAGCAGATTGTGTGTTTACTTCAAAAGTTATTGCGTGTAATTTGATTTATTCCGCGACCGTACTGCATGCGATGTTGATATCCGGTGCGGCGATAATTGTAACAGTAATTGTTGACATCCTTAACAGCTGATACTTATCAGCAATACTTACAATTGTAGAGCAAATGAGGAAATAAACAATAGTTTTTTGAAAAGATAAGCGGTGCTTTTGTTAAAGTGGTAATACAATCTCAACCTGAGCGTAGATGTTCTTCTGGTCGGGACATCGAGCAAGGTGTAGTCTTCAGCATCTGCAGCAGAGCGTCTCCGGTCACGGCCAGCGAGGAGTTCTATGGTCGTCCAAAACGAGCCTTCGGAGGCACTCGACGGCGTTCGCTGCATCTCGGAGTGGTAATGATCACTGCTGCATGTTGCCCGACCCGCGGCTTAGGGTGCAATGACTGCCGCCGCCACCATAGTTTCCCGGCCACCCCCTTCCCCAATAGATTCGACACCCGACGTGTGCCACACGCGAACATTAATCTCCCGCCTCGACACCTTTCATAGCTAATTCCCCGCGTATTCACTGATGTCTATAGACACTTACAAGACGTTTTAATAGTTCTTTTGCAAAGTTAATGGTTAATTTGCAAGTCAATGCAGAGTTGTGAATTTGTTTTTACGTTTTCTTTAAAAGCTCAATAAGGCGCGAGTTTCACAAGGTTTTCATTACGATAAAGAAACATCTAAATAGTTGTTCCTAATTATTTTTGTTTTTTTTTTCTGGGTACATTTTTAAATGTTGTTTTCCCGTGAAAAATCGTGTTTATCTAGTGGACACTCGGCTTAACTGCGGCACTTTTGTAGAGCCGGTTCATCCGGAGGTGACCCGGATAGCACCAACGTCGCCGGTCGCGACCGGGTCAGCCGGATGCCTCAGCGGCGGCCTTCGCAGACTCACGACAATAATGTGGCTTTTAGGTTAACGTAAAAAAAAATTCTACTAGTTGGTATTTAGAAATAAAATGCTGAAATACAACTACAAGAAATCGTTAGTGACTAACAACTACGATGACTGGATGTTTTGATGAGTTAGTCGCTAGCTTATTACTTATACAAACTATGGGTATCGGATATACTCGTAAGTGGCTAGACTACCTGCGGTCATCGCCCCATAAAAGTGTCATCAAATCATTATTTCCAATGTCACATCTTGTTAAGATATTAAAACCCATAGAACCTGTCGAGTTTCACTAGCTAATTTAACTTCACCCTGTATAAGTATAGTATAGTATACTTTTTAACCGACTTCAAAAAAAGGAGGAGGTTCTCAATTCGGTTGTATGTTTTTTTTTTTTTTTTGTTTGTTACCGCATATCTCCGTCATTTATGAACCGATTTGAAAAATTCTTCTTTTATCTGAATGGATTTATTTCTCGATTGGTCCCATAGAAATTTCATCAAAATCGGTTCAGCAGTTTGGTTTTGAAATCAAAATAACTGGAAAAAATGTCATCCAAGTAAAAGAAATTGCGAAATTGATACTTGACAAGGATTTGTGTGTGATACGATAACTAAAAAGGGTAAAATAAAAACTTTTTTGCAAAAAAAAACCGACTTCCAAAAAAAACACGAAAAAAAGTGGAAAATAACTTTACTTTCGGAAGTCGGTGGCAAAAAAGTCAGATAGGTGGCAGGTTATAGTGTCGTTTGTTTTGTGGCTCATGTGAAATAAAGATGTTACGATACTGTGACTGCAGGAGGTCACGTCAGCTTCTGGCGCGTGCTTTATATCTCTATGTTTACTTTATATCACTAGTGTTATAAAAACATATGATTAGGCAGTAGGTAGGCTGACGTCAAGCAATTTGGAGGTCTAATGAACTAGTTGAATTGATAAAAGACATGTTGTATGATAAAAACCCTTTAATGATTTTTGTTTCTATCCGTTGCTAGGAATGATAGTAGTAAATATGGTACGGTATGAGTACAAAAATAATTATTATGTTCATGTTCTACACACGGTGTTTTAGGGACGTTTTGAGAAAAACTTTTACCATGGATTTAGAACATGACTATAAACCCCTAAAGGTCGTAGGTATCCATGGATACATTACGACCTTGTATTGCACTTTTGTATGGTATAGTTATTTTTTTTTGTTTTGTTGATTAACTATGAAATTCAGCCACCATTGATACTGTATTTTTCTAAGGCGCCAAAATGCCAACCCAATTAGAATTTATCGAAACTTCGGAACTCCAACCAAGTAATTAACATAAACTCGTTCACCGCATTGTCGTAGTATCTTCACTAATTATGTAATATTTAGTGAAGCATTTAGAAACGATTTAGTTTTCATTAGGTAATGCATAAAAAGGAGGTTAAGTGACCAGAGAGGTCGCGTTCCTGGTGGACGTCAAATAAAAAGAAAACCAGATCACTTCCAATGTGTTTAAATGAGATAAATAGAAATAAATCAATTGGATTCACTCTTCACCTACAGAAAAGCTTTTCGACATTGATCGATGTAACTTACGATGAGGCAAAGATTTAAATGGTTAGATCTACTCTCCCGCGTCAAAAAATTATCACGTTTCCGTTGTGTTAAAAACTTTGTTTTCAGCTGTGCCATGGGTCAAGCAGGTATTGTAATTTTGTTTGGCATAGCTGATTATATTTTCAGGATTTCGATGTTGGATCTATACAACGTTGTTCAGTTTGATGGACTGTACCACACCTTTAAATATGACCACATATTTCTGATATACATACTCGTATAAGCTGTATACCTATCATCTCGCTCTTCTCAGTTAAGGTTAAACATTTTTCCGCGCAACCTTAGTACAGGGAGAGGTGAGCACATTTAACGATTTAAATCTTTGCGAGTGGGTATAGTAAATATAAATCAATTCTACTCACGCATATTGAATGATAACAGCTTGCCACCATCGCGGTAGATTTGGCAGTTGAAATCTTTTCATTTGTTTTCGACCCATTTCATTTTCCCCCGTTTCATCTTCACCTTCAATCTAGAATCATAATATTGTGACTTTACATGTTTAACGAATTGCAAGTATATTTAGAGGTGTTAACGTTTTTTGAAGATCGAGTAGTGTGATTAGACAAATTCGACTTCATATGAAAGGAACAAGCGATCATTATCGTATTTTCAAGCAAATCCGTAGAAACGGTTCGAGCAAAACCGCATTTCGAGCGAAGGTTACTATAGTCGAAAAAGGGACAAATCTGTGGGCACATGCTTCGGATTCTGTGGACGACACTAGGTGCTAATCATCAGATATCATTTGTTCCAAAGCAATTGAATTGCTTTGTAACAATGAAAACCTTGGACTGACAGAGCCCCTGACAGCAAGTTAGTTTCTGTTACAGAAATCTAAGGCGGCTACATGAATATTCTTTCTGATTTTAAATAAGAATTTTGGAGGACTTTAGTTGAGGTAGTTTGGCTTCTAATAACAACCATTATTGGATAGTGAGTGTAAGTGGCCGATTATATTTAATGTTGACTTAAAAAGAAAATGATGGAGAGCTAAGCCTTGCTAGTGGGGCTCAGAGAAACTTTATGTGGGCGTTTTTTTAAAAATAGAATAGAATAGCACATTCTTGTTCTTAATATTCATGTCGTGGTATAAATTACTGTCACTGTTAGGCTACTATCATCCCACTGCTGGGCAAAGGCCGCTTCTCATGACTTTCAGCTCTTTCGATCCAGGGCTGACGCGGGCCACTGGTGGTTGGTTTTGTCAAATTCGTCCCGCCATCTTCTACGAGGTCTGGAGTAGAAAGTAGTAGTAGGTAATCCAACATAGAGGAGAGTTACATGTATGTGGTAAGTTTTTTTTTATGATTCCCAGACATAACATAACATCATGCCTGTAATCCCAGACAGGTTAAGCAGATGTGTACCTTATAGTAGACCCATATTCCGCCAGATAAGTTTAAGTCCCAACGTTATGACGCCTGTAGATCCCGAAGAGTCAGGGAGAAGCGACCACCCTTGTCTTAAAGTAGGTACTTACATTAATTTTGACTCTTTTGTCTTTATCTTCGTCATCATTGACGGTAGTGTTTTCAGCCGGGCTGGTGTTTGGGACGTCAGCCATTTTTACAATTTTGCGAAAATAAAACTTGAAAATACAACTACTGAGAATTTAAATCGTGAATATAAAAAAATCACATAATAATTTTAACTAGACACCAACATGTTATTGTTACAATAATTTTGCCATAAACCCTGGACTTGAATTTTGGTAGGCCACGATAATAATGACAGTTCTATATCATGGTATGCTATTGTTGTTTTAAAATCTTTCTTTTTGGCCAGTAACTTGGCCTGTTTGTCATTTCCAAAGAGGTTTTTTACCGTTCTTAATTTTGTTGTGTTTTACAAGCTTATAATCGAAATTAACTTGCAATATTTTTGTTTAGGTCAAATTTTGCAACTGAATTAAAAAACAGTTGAACCGATTGAGCTGAAATTTTGCATACATGTTGACTTTGGATGATAATGCATGATTAGCTAAGTGACGTCATTCTAAATCCAATATGGCGAATTCTCAAAGATGGAGGACTAGTTATTTTTATGCATTCCCATGATATGGGTATCAAATGAGAGGGTTTGCTGAGAAGAATACAAAAAAAATGTCGTTACACCAATATTTGGACAAGACCAGCGACCAGTGGTCCACGTTGGCCCTGGATCGGAAACTGGAAGTCGTGGCGAGAGGCCTTTGCCCAGCAGTGGGATGACGCAGGCTCACAGTATCAGTACATCCCAATCTATATTACTATACTCTATGATCAGTACTTACTTATATTTAAAAGCTTGTTCTCAACATGTTTTTTACTACAAGCTTGTAACCATGGCATGTGTAAAATCAGAATCTTGTTGATCTTGGTAGCAGCAACAATATTGAAACAAGAATAGAGACTGTGATTATGGCCACAACCCAACAGCAGCCTTCTGCAAATGAAAATAAAGCCCACTTCGATCTTGACAATGATGCAAATAACAGTGAAAGGACTAGTTTTCTTGTAAAAAGAGTCTTTCAGACAAAGTTAGCAAAACAAGACAACTGTAACGTTACAAACACTTTATTTAATGTTAGGACTTATCAAGATTATTTAGTTTTATGTCTTTATTCTTTTGTTTGTTGATTGCAGTTTTCCACAGGCGACGCATTTCAGGATCGGCAGGACCCCAGTCATCGCTTGGACGACAGCAGTCTCGAATGCGCTACGAAAGAAATGAATACTCAATACAGGTATATTTTCAATACATGGCACAAAACAAACTGTGTTAAACTTATTCTGTAAATCTCCGTAGTTTAAACCTATACAAAAAGCAGTGATAGCCTAGTGGTGTGACTGTTGGACTGCCAAGTCAAGTAAATTGCAAAAAATGTAAGAAAATTTGAATTTCGCGGGCTACTCTGGCGCTTCCATAAGTCGGAGGCCCGTTACCGCTGCACTGGGTTACTAGTGTTCTGTAACGGACCCTTATTATGGTTGAGCTAAAATACACTCTTTTGCAAAAAAAACGGGCACCTAAGGAAATTTACGTTCTAAGGTCGATTTGAGTTAATTAAATGAAATTTATTTCTTTGACGTAGTCTGTATACTTATAATCGTGTAAATTAATGCGCGTAAAGTGAATTCGGGCAATTAAAAGAAAAAAAACGATGGATTCTTTAAAACCGATGTACACGCCCAAACAAAAAGAAGTGGTCGGCAATAAAGACAAGATTTTTTTTTACTTTTTTTAATTAAATAAAGTTACAAATGTAAAAACCTAATAACGAGTGTGACCTCCTCTTGCCAAAATCACAGCTTGAATCCTTCTGGGCATGCTTTCCACGATGTTTTTAATAACGTTTTGAGGAATACGTTCCCACTCTTCTGCTATGACTCTTTTTAGCTCCCTGATGTTTTGTAGAGCAGGTTGCACTGATCTTACCCGTCTCTTTAGAACATTCCAGACATGCTCAATTGGATTGAGGTCAGGAATTCGAGCTGGCCAATCTAAACGACGGATCCCAACTTCTTGCATGTACGCTTCCACGTCGCCAGAACGGTGCGGGCGAGCATTGTCGTCCATAAAAATGGAATCTTCCCCAAGTGCAGACAATGTGGGTTGTGCATATGGAATTAGGACTTCCATTATGTACCGGTGTGCATTTAATGTTCCATTTTCTATGAAAACTAACTCCGTTCGCTCCGTGGAATAAATTGCTGCCCAAAACATAACGGAGCCTCCGCCATAAGGAGTGATTTCTTCGAAACACACTTCCGCATAGCGTTCCCGTGGTCTTCGCAGCACTCGCCGGCGTCGGTCCTCTCCACACAAAGAGATTCTAGCTTCATCAGAAAACAATACTTTATTCCAGTCCTCCAGAGTCCATGAAGCACAGTTCCGAGCAAACTGAAGTCGAGCAACACGGTGCTCACGGAGTAATTTAGGGCCCCGAGCTGGGCGGTAACTCCTGATGTTGGCAGCCAAAAGCCTCCTCCTGACCGTCCACAAGCTAACTTCTACTCCTCTTACTTCTTCAGGTCCACACTTGACGCCTTACGATTCCGCAACGCCTGACTCACCAAAAAGCGGTCATCTCTTGGTTCTGTGCATCGTTTTCTTCCCGAACCGGGTCTTCTTTTGACCGAACCGGTCGCTTGATACCGTTGCCAAGTCCTCTGGACAGTTGAACGACTCACATTTAGCCGCTGAGACACGTAAGTTTGCGAACAACCTTCATCAAGTAGGGCTATAATTTTACCGGCCCTTACCGCTTTATCACTCATATCAAAAAGTGGTATTAAATGTAAAAAGAAAGATTAAATTGTTTAATTTGCAGAAAATATCCAAAAAGTTTTAAAATATCGTAATCAGTGAAAAATCGTTTCAGCAATTCGCGCCATTAGTAAAGCAATTTTAGAATAATCCACAATAATCATTATTTTTCTTTTATTAATTTCAAATTTTAAATTTGGAACGTAAAGAATCATGCCAGGATGCTTCAAATAACATGCCAATACATCGTCAAATTAATAAAACCTATTTCTTGTTCTTATTCATTGAAGTAGAGAAAAAAATCTAAAGTGCCCGTTTTTTTTGCAAAAGAGTTTATATTGTGACACAAGAGTGAGTGACTAAGATGATGATGATTTCAAAAACGGAAGTGCAATATGAATAGCCGACCGTTAAAATTACGCACTTCAATACAAAAAAGTCCACATCACAATATGTGACTCACTCGAATATCCGAATTACTGGAAATACATTTTATAATATTAATGAGTTCAAGTAAATATTTTGCACCTGCATATTCAGCGATTGCGATTTTATCGTAGCATAGTTCTTATTTTGAGTAGGTTTATTTTCTTGTCTAAGTTTATTAGTGGCATGTTTGTACAGGTAACAGCCCCAAGTTACGGTCGTGGCTTCGAACCCAGCCAGGTGCGTTAGGGGGCGTCCATTAATTACGTGAGGCAATATTGATGATTTTTTGAGCTCTCTCCCCTTTAGTGAGATGTCGTGAGATTCGACTTGACCCCCTCACCCCCCAATCTCACGTGAGATTTATCCAAATATTTTGTTAAGTGTAAATACGTTGCGGGAAAAAAAACCTGAAATTTGTCGAGATCCCCCCTCTCTCCCTCGTGAGATTGGGTGAGATTCGAATAGACCCCCCTCCCTAAACGCCTCACGTAATTAATGGACGCCCCTTACTTCGTGTAATGTATTGCATCACAACTGCTTGTGAGGACAAAAATTCGAAGACATGTGTCATGTACCAACCCGCGCTGGGCACGCGTGGTGGATCACGGCCAGCGCCCTCTCGTAGAGATGAGGCCTGTGCCCCAGCAGTCGAATCATAATTCAATGTGAACTAAACATACCTGTATGAGCGTTCCCTTCGATCTGATAAGCAGTTGAAGAGCATATATTGGCATACAAATAACGGATACGAGAGCGACACACCAGCCAGCCAGTCCTGAAGCTTCTCTAAGGCAATATACTGTTATAACCTGGAAATGGAAAAACATATTTTATTTTCAAACCAGCCAATGGGGCCTCTGGTTAAGTACATCCATAGCAACCGATGAGGCTCACACTTGTGTTGGCTACACAGAAGCTTATAAGGTACAAACAACTGATTCTTTGGTGATAATTTTTGTATGAAATCCGGTATAGATTGTGAGTAATTTCGGTACCCAACAGTACCTTCCAATTTTACTGTTGTTACTGTTATGTACCTACAAGAAATTAGTTGTTACCACGTGCCATTTCATAAAACTTGAATATTGAGATTTAATACGGACAATTTTTTGTTAGTCAATTTGCCAAACAATTATTTTCACTGTCGTTACAAATGTTATTCGCCGAAAGTGGATTTTACTTCGTTCTAACTTTAAAACTCTTCATTCCAATCTATTTTATTAGATTATACCTAGTCGTAGCTGGCGGATGCGGATACCGTAGTAGCAAGGAGTGTCGCCTCGTCAAGAAACAATAGACAATCGATAAGTAAATTGAACGATAACTAAAACGGAAAATGCCTGCTGCCAAACACGTGAAATTGGAACAAGTAGATCTGTCCAATATACAGGCAACAGTACGTTTACTATGCAGATAATAATTAGGCCGTAAAATATCAATGAGTCGACTCATTTTCCATCGTAATCTTGGAGTTCATCAAGTAATATGGCCGTATGGAAATAGTAGAGATTAATAAATGGAGACACTGTGTAGGTAATTACTGGAGTGCCATAAACAAGGTTTACTATTTATTTACTGCTTTTATAGACTAGCAAGCCCCGCGGATCCACCTACGTGCTACGCAACTATTTTATGTCTCACAAATTCTTGAAAATGCCTCAAGGTTTCATTTCTATTGTCAGAAACAAACTTAGAACTTCGTGCGTCGCCTACCTTGTTAAAAAGTTTGATGGGCACTGTAATCTATGCAAATAAATAAAATTGAAGTAGGTGTCTGTTTGTAATTTAAAAGTAACAGTTTGTTACTATTGCATTTGAAAGGATAAACGGTACTCATAACAAAAAATATTTTTTTCTAAATTTTTGTCTGTCTGTCTGTTTGTTTGTTCCGGCTAATCTCCGAAATAGCTGGACCGATTTCGACGGGACTACTTTACTGGCAGATAGCTGATGTTGTAAGGAGTAACTTAGGCAACTTTTATTTTGGAAAAAGGATTAGGGTTCCGTTAAAAAAAATTAAAACCCTTGAAATTAAAAAAAAAAATCCGATTCAAATAGGGAAGTAATAATTTCATAATAATTTCACGCGGCCGAAGATACCGGGGCGCAGCTCGTAGTTTGAAGTATGTATTTAAGTATTTTAGGATTTCTGCAGCTTAATTCTGACTGAATATTGAACTCAAAAATATATTTGATGTCCAGGATGTACTGTCACTGCGGATGGACTGTCGAGTGAGCTCAGATATAATATATTATGTACTTATGAAAATTATTCTATTTACTCCAATATCAACAAGGCCTATTTACGACTCTACTCATAATATCCTGTAACAAATCGAATGTATCTAATTTGCCATTACAACAAACAAAAACATTCCTTCTGTAACAAGCATCGGTCAACACATAGGTACATTTATACTGAAATATAAAGACCCAGCCTCTTCGGAAATTGTCCTTATAACCACAAAAATAAATTCGTACCACTAGTATTACAGGAACGATATATCTCCACAGGATCAGCCATATTTTTCCCAAAGGTTTGCCAGTCATGAACAGGATATCCGCGGATAGCCTCTCTGGTCCATAAGTATAGACTGCGGCTGTAATCTCGAGGGCGCAGACGAGCGGGATACAGGCGATGGCCACGTGAGCATCCAGTAAGCCAATCACGTGTAGTCCTCCCTGTTAACGACAGAAATTGATTAAAAGCTGGGACTAACTGGTAAAACACGTGACCAGTAACGCGAGGCGGTCAGGGCTGCTTGCGGAAAGAGTGAAATAAATTACAGTCAGACCCAAGTTTTAATTTAATAATAAACCAAGATTCAATAAGCAACACTGATCTACAATTTTAAGGTAGAATCAATTAGAGGGATCAAAAATTACGATTCTTTCGATAATGTAAACCCACATATCGTGAAACGTAATCGTAAACACTACTCCAATTAATTAAACCATATTACTAACAATCCGTTGTTATCATAGGTACCTACTAAACGAGTTCGCAGTCATGCATGTGGAACTTTCAAGCGCCGTAGTCACGCGAACACGTCATTCAATTGCAACTTGTATGTACCAAGAACTAGCGAACTGTTTGCCGGGTAACAATTTGTATGTATTTTTCAGTGTGTTATACAGTCATTTGGATGCAAACCTCTGTATTGCAGATGATTGAAATGACGAAAAGCACCAGACATGTGAGGAAGGTGATGAGTCTTTTTCGTGCACGAAATGCTGGAAATTCGTCGACTAGACCTGATATTATTGCTTCTATGGTGACAAACTGTGAACAGTGAAAGATTATAAAGAGGACACTAGTAAAACAACCCTTATATCTATATATTATAGGACGTTTTTAAAAGTTTTCTCATTATCAATAACATTATTCAGAAGCATCTTTCAATACAGTTTTAATACTAGGCATTTCATTTTATTGAGATAGGGATTCGATTTCGGTAAAAGCTCACGCTCTTTCTTGTTGAAAGCTTAAATAAGTAGCACGTAAGAACAGTCTAGTCAAAGTAAAAGTTTTGTACCATTGAATCAATTCCCAGGAAAAACAACATGACAAAGAAAGTAACTGCCCAAAAATTGGGTGCAGGCATCAAAGTGACTGCTGCAGGGTAGGTAACGAAGGCAAGGCCAGGTCCTGCAGTGGCAACTTCGCCCACGGGCACACCTGACCGATCAGCTACAAAGCCCAGCACGGAGAACACCACGAAACCGGCCCAAATACTTGTTCCACTGTTCACTAGCGGAATTATTACTGAAGACCTGGAACATTCCAATATTCAAATTATAGTTTTGAAAAAATATAAAAAAAATGTCTTCGAAAATGGCGTCAACCTTAGAAATGAAAAAAAAAACAAACCTTAGATTCCTATAGTGGAACTTATTGAAACTAGCCATACTGATCAAACCACCCCATCCAGGGCCCAACGAATAAAAGATCTGCGTAGCTGCGTCTGCCCATACCTGTGCAAAGCGTTTATAAAAATAAAGTACCAAGAATAAAAACAGAAAAGTAATGTAGGTCTGTGAGAAATGGATGAACTTGGCCTCATTGCTACTTATAGACACTTACTTTTGGCTTCTGCAATTGCTCCCAATCCGGGAGGATATAGAACAGTATGCCCTTCCAAGCGCCAGGCAAAGTGACGCCGCGAATAAATAACACGCAGAGCACCACGTAAGGGAACATTACCGTGAAGTACACGATCTGCGAACAAAAATACACAAAAATTTAAAGAACTGAAGGTTTCAAGGAAAAGTATTATATTTATTTTGTGACTGACAAAACGGCAACGTGCCAAGAAAGATCAATCGGGAAAATCGGAAAGCTCACCTTTCCAACGCTCTTGACACCGTTACAGATGCAGAGGTACACGATGATCCAACAGATGACGTTACACCAGAACACAGGCCACACGATGCCGCCGATCTGACCGATGCTTGGAGACATTCGTAACAGGCGAATGCTGGAAACATATAAAAAAAAATGAATATACAAACGCCCATCAAGTATCAGAAAAGCTTTATGATATTGTGAAATATGCTTACTGAAAAAACTCATCCTCTGGCGTAGTGATAGACCCATTCGAGGTAAAGAAGCTAGAGTTACCGCTTATCTGGAAATAATTCCACCATGCGTAAGATACGGTCATATAAACAAAATGCTTAATCCATAAAGCTAAAATTACCCAACCTCGGTGCACTTGTCTGTATTCCAGGAATTGCCACAATTCTGCCAAGGCAGGGGTGAGCTCATTGAGTGATAAATGTATAGCACTGGATATGACATGATGGCCGAGAAGTACGTTACACCTATTACGTTCGCTATTACGGCCGCATAACCCGCTCCTGTCGAGGAAGGACTAAACATAGATATTGGAATCATAATCAAACTCGATGCTATGGCAAATTTTACCTTTAAACAACGGGTTAATGTTGAAAACTGAAATGCAGCCGGCGCTAGCGAACTGTCCTAGCGTGGTTTCTAAATAAACAAGCGGTATGCCGCATATTACTAAAGTGAGGAAGTATGGGATGAGGAACGCTCCTGAAACAAAACCAAATATTGTTATTGTAGTGACATGATTGTTGGCATTCGTATGCCCAACGAACCTAGAAAAATGGGCGATAAAGTATAAAACGCAAAACTTAACAAGACTGGCAAATGGTACGAATTTAAGTTAAAACAACGTTTTAATTTTACTGAATTTGATTGAGTAATGTCAAATTATGTAAAACATTATGCAAACTAATAAGTTTTGTTAAAATACTCCAGTTTCGAACAAATAGTACCTATGTAGTTTGAGGTGGAACCTAACAACAAACACAAAATAAGAATTTCAATTAACATAATTAAAGGATAACAATTACTTACCTCCGCCATTCTGGTAACATAAGTATGGAAATCTCCAAAGGTTGCCAATGCCAACCGCGTAACCGAGACATGACAGCAAATATTCCGTTTGGCTGGCCCAACGCTCGTGAGGAACCCCAGCCATTAACACAGACAATCGACCGCTAGATCCTTCAACTGATCTCGTACTGGGACTCCCGACTACCATCCACAAATTGAGGATATGAATACTTGCTACGAAACACTTAAATCCGATTAACATGGGTCCTTAAAAACAAGGTTTTGATTCGTGACTGGCCAAGCCAGCCGATTTGTTGGGGGTCTCAATAAACGTTTAAGCAGTTAAGCTGCTGACAATAGGATAATGGATTCTATAAATAGTGTAGTTCAACGTATTGGATTAAGGGTTCGAAACAAACTGTGGTAAACCCAGGACTAAGACCGTGTACGAGATGGCCATGATTGTTAAAGACGAAGATTGTTGGTACGATTCTGCTAAGTACACACATCAAAAGTGTCTAGGGATCAAGCATTTTTATGCGGATTTCTTGAGATTGAGATGTGGCTTTGTAATAAATTTATGATTTTATAAATTTATATGGATCCTTTTTGGTGCATTTCATAATTTGAATCAGGAACTCTCAATCAAATTCGAGTAAAAGATGAAAATAAGCTGTCAATATTTTCCCTATAAAAACATACAACGCATTGAAGACATTATTAGTGCTACTGTTTCCCTACTACTGATTAAAACCAACGTTATTATGGAGCGGCGACGTCATTTAAGCAGGGAAGAAATGCTCAGAGCCGTGGGAATGATAGAAGCTGGTTCCCGGCAACGTACTGTGGCTTTAGCTCTGAATACAAGTCAGAGTGTTATCAGTCGACTTTGGACACGTTACCGAAGCACTGGTACCGTGGCTGAGCGCCATGGAGGACGGTATCGCTGCACCACACGGAGACAAGACCGATACATTCAAATCTTAACTCGAAGAGCTCCAACAATAACCGCCATGATGTTAGCCGTGAGGCTTCATCACTCTTCAGGGAACTTAATTAGCGACCAAACAGTCAGAAACCGCTTGCATGAAGTGAACCTTCATTCCCGAAGACCGCTACGGGTACCACCTATAGCAATGCACAATCGTAGGATTCGATATCAATGGGCTCTTGAACACAGAAATTGGGCAGAAGAACAATGGCGTTTCGTGTGCTTTTCTGATGAGTCTCGTTTTGGTATGAGACCGGATACAAGACGTATACGACACTGGAGAACCCCTGGACGCCAACAGCGATTAAAATCCTGCCAGGAAGTCCATCCTTATAGTGGTGGAACCATCATGGTATGGGCGGGTATTTGGATCGGCGGAAGAACTGAGTTGATTTGGATCAGAGGCAACCTCAACGCTCAAATTTATGCTGAGACGATTGTATCAGACGTCATCGTTCCTCTACAAGTGCAAATCGGTCCCTTATTTCAGTTAATGCATGATAATGCACGACCGCACACCGCAAGAGTTGTAAGACAGACTCTCGCCGCAGCTAACATCAATGTCCTGCCCTGGCCTGCTCAGTCGCCAGACTTGAACCCGATTGAGCATGCATGGGATATGCTACAGAGAAGAGCTCTGCCGAATATGGAGGGTATCCAGTCGCAAGAAGACCTTTTTTTGTTGTTGCAACGAACATGGGCGGCCATTCCACAGCGTGATTTGGATGAACTCATTTTGAGTATGCCAAACCGATGTTCTTGTGTTGTTAGTGTTCGCGGTAGAAACACGGATTATTAATTGTTTAAGTTACCCAATAAAATTTTAAAGAAAACTGTTATTTCAGTCTTTTTTTCGAACTTTAATGTTAGTGGTTCAAATGTCAAAAATCCCTTTATTAGGAAAATGGCAAATTTCTTTATTAATGCAAAGGTGACTTGGTTTATCGTTACTGTGACAAACGAAAACACTTTATTTGATGAATCCTTAAAGAAAATTTTAATTAATATCAATCAGGAGAAAAGTTATTGCAAAAATATATGTTGATCCCTAGATACTTTTGATGTGTGTATAATTGAATAATATGTATACTTACTTCCCAAAGGCACATAGATGTGCTACAAAAATTCTTTGATAAAACACGCTTTTATTTTAAAATTCAAAAGCTATAGTGTAGGAACATAATATTTATATTTGTTTTGAGTTTAGCGCATTAAAGTAAAGTATCAATTCCGAAACCAAAATGGCAAGTTAAGTTATCCGGTATTAATTGACGAGAACTGCTTTCCACTCCCTCCGTTTTTCCTTTGGCGGCTTTTTTTGTGGTTTCCAACGGACTGTACTGAAGTATCTGTGGGATTAAAATGTCTAATAAAAAAACGCTGTGGAAAAATATTTACTTTCAGCCTATTTCGTCCCGCTGCAGGGCAAAGGACTAACTTTCGCCTTTTCCAATCCTCTCCATTATGAGCTACTGTGCGCTGTATAGAAAATTCAAGCTTAGGTTAATCTCGTGCAAACATTTATTCTGTGAATTTCTGTGACAAAGCTTTTTAATTTGCACTCTAGTCATGAAACACCTTTGTTTATGAACTTTCTTTAAGTTGTATTAAACCAGGGGCAGACAGTTCTGCTGTTACTTTGGTCTCCCTTATAATCGCGGATACTTCACATTACTGTGACTCATTTTATCTGCCTTTCAAACATGATTGGTTTGTTAACGTATTTTCTTTTCTGACCACAAAGCTTTTTATAGAATAGAATATAATCATTATCTTTATGTTAAACATTGGCCTACTATTACTACTATATTTTATTTTGATGGATACTTTAAACTTTTTATAGGCATTTACGATACCTATATTTATGGGTTTTAAGAATCGATTTCTATGATCTTGTTGGAAATTGATTCATGACCATAAATCATTGGATACTAAATGATGCGAAAATAAGTGCGTACTCTTTAGACATTATTTTAATGGAAAACATAGATTCTTTAATGTTGTATCAAATGTCTCATATAAAAAATCGAGTTTCTTTCACTCATTCTGTAGCACACAAAATTTCGCCTACCACAGTTACACTCAAAGCTCTTCTGTACAATCGAAATCGAAATTCACCACAATCGTACATTTATAAACTTACCATTGACAATTTCCTTATATTAAGTATGATAGCGAAAATTCCACTTACAGAAAGGTCTCCATCGCCCCAATGCAATGCTTCGTTGGTACCAAGGGTTTCATCCCAGTGGAAGTGTTGGCTCGGCTGGCTCCAATCTGGGTTCTTCAGAGAACACCTGATCGTTGCCAAGGTCACTTTCATGTCTCTTTCTTGCACAATCACCTGACTCTTTTGCTTGGTCTGTCTTTGGGGCCCATGTGTCTGTATGAAAGGGTGAACGTTGAAGTAAGTAATAACTGGGAAAATTCCGAGATCCCGCGTAAGATCGACCTTCACCCATATAGACATAATTATGGCGAATGGGTTGCCTAATGAAATTAAGTAAAGTCTATCTTAAAAAAAAATAAGTAGAGATAAATGAAAAATAAGTGAAATACATTGTATGTTGAACCTAATCGTAATGCGATAAGAGCCCGTTTTCGGGAAAGTGGATTGATAAATATTTTTCATTCGGTAAACAGATAAGTGAAGGTCGGCCTTAGGTGAGATCTTAGACTGTTATGAAATAGCTGTGGTTATTATAGTTTCAAGCCTAATATGCGAAGATCAAACTGATTTAAACCCCTACCAATCGCAAACCTTCCTTACCAACCCGGACGCATTAATCTAGATTCTAGATACTGATAACACAGGGAACCTGCGTTATCCCACGCCTCACCCATGACTTCCAGTTTTGTCATTATTTTAGACACCAAATTTTTTTTGCTAACCTACATCGTATACCACTGCTGGATCAAAGACTGCAGATTTCACATGACCTTACATAGGTTTAATGACTAGGTATTATAATGTTGCCATAATAGCGACGCCTGCTGAAAGACAAATTGAGTAGGTACTTATAGAATTGACATTACCCGGGAACCAAGCAATCATGTAACCGTATTGTCTGAGTCATACAATTCTATACCTATAACTTACAACTGTATAAATCAGTCTGACGGTGATAGCTGTTTGGAAGGTGTTTCTCAAGGCGGTCAGGTCTGGACAGAAGATCTTCAATGTCGGCTCCTGGAAGTTCATCAATTTGCTCCACTGCACCTTGTTGCTCTCAAATGTGGTGAAATTGTGAATCTCTCGAGAATTCATCGGCACCATGTTATGGTAGACATCCGGTATAAACGACGGTGCTTCTTCAAGAGCTAAAATTGTTTTTTAATTCGATTATAACCTCGTAGTGGTCATACGTTTATATTCAATTTCATTAACATGGTGGGCTCGGGTTGTATGACAAAGAGAATGATTCTGCAGGGGAAATTATACTGATTGAAATCGATCCCATAGTTTATCTCATACATACATATAAATGAGGGTAGGTAGAAACTTCGGAATCTGTCTCGTTTTGCAATAACTGCAGTAGCTAGGTCGCGACATAGATAATATGAACTACATGGGAATCTCTGTAATCTTAATAAATAAATTCGATACAAGAGAAACTTACATGTTGTAGGTGTACTGAAAACGGGCATAGATTGCAATGGCCATAATACTTCATCTTCGGGTGGAGGCAAAAATTCTATGAGTGACTCATTTTTTCGAAACATCAGAAATTTCCTCCTTACTGCATCTAGTAATGGTATCTCCAGCTCAATATGGAAGTTTGTGATCACTCCCTGGCAATATAGAGAAAATTACACGTTACGTTAGAATCGGAAAACTGTTCGTAAGTGGAGCTATAAAGGGTGTAAATAGACCTATAACGAAGCCAAAAGCACAGCGAAAGGTACTTGTTCTTCTCGCCATTGCGATAATTATTTTTTTGTTCTGAACCATAACCTGGGAACCTTCTAGTTACGGAGATATTGAAGGTCAAAGTTCCTACTTTTCCACAAGTTTTTTTTAAATTCTAGTTTTTAAGGTAAACGGACCTTTACTTTAAATACCTCCATGACCCGTTTACTATTCAATGCATACATCAGTTTTACTGTAAAACGTAATTTTTCAACACCAAAAAAAGAATTGAGTAGGGTCACTTAGTTTGATGTACCTACAGGATGGCTTGGTTGACGGTTCGTGAAGGGTCTGTTTACACCATGTACACACCACCTATAGTTGTTTTTAGCAGGCGTACAATCTTGTTCGTCATGCATGAGAATCAAGTTTATAATAATATCATTGGATACTTTCTTAAATATAGCCAATGCAACCTATCCTTGATGGAACCAAATTACCTTTTCGACTTTTGGCGGTTGGGGAGTGGCCATAACTCGAAAAATAGTGAAATGAAAGAATGTCGACCGTAAATCATCTGGTTGTATTTCTACAGGATGTTGTGGTCTGTCACTTTCCAAAACTTCGCGGCAATCGAGCCATCTTAAACGAGGTAATCTCGTTAAAGTAGCAAGAGAATATCCAGCACAGACCTAGAAAAAGAGTAATCTAATGTTTAAGTGTTTCTGACAGCGCCATCTATGTTCATTAAGGCGTACTATTTAGTATTCGTGTAGCCTACCGAGCAAGGGTTTCCCGATAGCTGCAGCCCATTAAGATTTGGCAGTCGTGACACAGCTCCTAGTACTGGATCCAATTGATAGATGTCGTTGTCTGACAGATCTAACACCGTCAACTTGAAAGGCAGCAATCCTATTCCTTCGATGGTTTCTGGAAATTGGGATAAGTTAGCACTTTATCCGAAATTTTTCGTCACTTATTGATTTAGTAAATGTATAATATTACCACAGGTTAAAAAATTCTTGGACAAACCCAAGTATAGCAGTTCGACGGGTAAAGTTTCAGAAAACTTTGAAATATCGCTGAAACGATTTGTTTGAAGCTCAAGGATCCTGACAGATGGTGGAATAAAATGTGTATTTATATCATCTAAGAAGTTTCCACTCAAATTAAGTGATACCAATTTCCTATACTCGGTTAATCCTTCATCTAATTCTGTCATCTGAAAAAAGGAGAGGAAGGAAACTTAAGCACATTATAATGTGTTGCGGCCAAATAACTTGCATCCAGAAGGTACAGATAACTTAGGACTCATGGATGATCAGATTGATCAGTTTGTCGCCAACCGCCAAACCTTATTCGAATTTGTAAGGTAAAGCACAGCACTAATTTTAGGGATTGAATAAATAATTAAAACTGCTACCCAACTATGAATTCACGACAATGAGTATAATCACACTCTATCGGTGAATCAGTGATTATTTAAATTGTACGCAGCTACTAATCACTTCGCTGCATACGACCGATCGTTTAGATCAGTTAAGGTGGAAGCGCCAGGATAGCCGGTTTTTTCCAATTTGCCGGTCATTGTCAGGCTGTACATTGGACAAAATATTATTCGCGGCTGTAATAGGTATTTAGTTACTTAATTATAATCATTAAAATCATCAATACAACCCTCAAAGTTCATACAACCCCATTGAATGACTTTTTCAGGGAATGGTCAAAAAACGTAAGAAAATTTGAATTTCGCGGGCTACCCTGGCGCTTCGACCTACCTGCATCTTGTGAATTGCTGTTTTGAAAAATGTTTGATAGCGCGATGTATGAGGGTAAGTGCAGCCTGTTTTTTTCACCTTTATCCTAACTTTTGCGCCATTTTTACATGGCTCTCATTGTGACTTGAGATCTAATTCAGTCGTTGGTCGAAATTACCTACGCGTCTTCTTTGCGATTTTCCTGAACTCTGTCAAAGAAGAAAAAAGAAAACAAATACCAAGTCCTGATAAAATATTTCAGTTGACAATTAATTGTCCATTTAACTCTTGCTCACAGCTTTGTAAGGTACAATACAAGGCATGTTTGATCATGACCCCTACCCCGACTACGAGTCGATAAGTAGGTACATATTGTTAGGTACAGTTAGAGCAAAAATATGTATCCTTACACTTTCATTTTAAAAACAATTTTTGCGAGAAATAACGATTGTAACTTGGAGATAGGATCTATTTCATAAAAACACGAGATCCAAAATGCTATATTCGTAACGACATGAAATTTTTATCAGAAAAGTAGGAGAAAATCACTTTTAAAAGTAGCTAAGTGTTTACATATTGGTGCTCGTGACTACAGAAACTTAAAAACCTTAAAAAAAAACGACAAACTTTTTGTTGAACTTCAGTATTTACCTCCGAATTATTCACACGTAACACGTGCACCATTTTCATAGAATCTTTCAAGCTATTTCGATCTCCTGTTGTCACTGCCTTTTTAATCATTGATACCAAGTCGTCTGTTATACAGTTATCATTGTGGAAACATATCTTCCCTTCCGCATTTGCGAATTTCTCAATGTCCCATATAGTTGCTGGCAGTAAGAACTCCCAGTGCTGCTCCATGGTCAGTCCAGACTTCTCGTCAAGGAAACCGTTTAGAAAGCTCTTGCTTATTTTATTTTCTACAGCTTCAGAAAAGGTCACCTTTGGTATGTCTTCTCTCTTACAAAGGGCCTTATGATTGCGTACTCCGAAAGCGAGAAGTGTCCAGTCTATATCAGTTTCTAAACGCTTTTCAAAACCTAGTCAGAAAAAGAAAAACGTTTATTAAAATACTACCATTTTTAGATTATCTGGTGTGTTGATTAACTAGCTTTCTAAGGTATTTTTGGCAAAGCAAGAATACATAGGTATGGAAGGTTGACACTGACAGTCGGCTTTTTTTTTAAGGATAAGGTCCGATTTAGGATATGTAGGTAGGTACTAGGGGCAGGATAGGTAGGTAGGTACGAGGAGAGTAGTATAGGTAGGCAGGTACTAGGAGAATAGGATATGTAGGTAGGTACTAGGAGGGCAGGATAAGTAGGTATGTACGAGGAGAGTAGGATAGGTAGGCACGTACTAGGAGAATAGGATAGGTAGGCAGGTACTAGGAGAATAGGAAGGGTAAGTAGGAAGGTAGGCAGAGTAGGGGAGGTAGGTAGGTAGATAGATAGGTAGAGTAGGAAGGTAGGGTAGGGTAGAGTAGTAAGTAGTGTAAGCTGATAACAAAACGAAAAATGTGTACCTACCCGAACGAACCCGAGTGCAACCCATGCAGCAAAATACATAGCTTCAAGACATTCATTGACGGCACAGGCGGTACGAAGTTCGCTGGGGCAGCTAGTATAGGTATATATTACGGTGAACAATCTTTGCTTACAATTATAGCGCCAGTCAAAATATTGTTCAAGGTATTCCGTACATAGGCTTCAAGGTATTCAAAGTTTGAGAGAACTGGATGTTACCTACCTTCTAAAACGTCTTCAGGAACATACAAAAGACTAGAACTACTGATTGGCTGCCGTGCAATTGTAGGGGTTGCTTTTTTAGGTGCCTCCTTTGACTTTGGCGGCATATTATTTTAAATTTGGTTTAGTCTAAAGTTTAATGAAAGAAAAGGTTTTCTTATTTTTCCTTCCGTTTGGGGAAAAGATTTGCCTGCAGAATATGACAACTCACAACAAGCTGGTTAAATAAAATTTATAAAAAACGAGAATTAATTTATAAACTAATATATTGTTAATTTGACGTATGGCAGTTGAAATCACAGATAAATGAATGATACAATAACTGAATTGAAATGTTCAAAAAAGTTTTCATACGATTTTCCTTCAGCAAAGGTGGATGTCGATAAAACAGTAGATATTGCTGTACCTTACATCGTGCGCGCTAGATGTCGCTAGCAAGTAGTGAGTAGGAACTATTTCAATTTTGTTTCAAAACCATGTGGTTTCATTCAATCTGTGGCACGGTTCGCGACCGACAGCTGCGATTAAAAATAATTTTGTTATTTTACGAAATGACAAAATTAAACATAACATTGAACGTCAAAGGATAGTTTTTGAGTTATTGGATGATAGTTAACTTTTATGGAAATAGCCGCGTGTGATAACGTAAATATTATTTCCTCCTATTGCAAATTCATAATATATGAGTTGATATAAGAAGTGACATTGACACGTGATTGCGCGGGAACTTCGAATTTTACGGTGACCGGCGGGAGCCTCCTTCACCTGTGGAACATTCGCGTCAGTGTTTTCTGAAGTTATGTTGAGTGAAAGTAAACTGTGCAATGCGGTTGTGTAGCTTTGGTGACGTTGTTCTTGCCAATATTGTGCATGCATGCCCTTGTGAGGTTGGCAAGATCCCATATATATGCGGACTATTCCTTTTGTTTACTTCCGTCACTAGTGAAGTAAATAAGAATATTTTCCTTATAAGTAAAAGTTAAGGTAAGTCAATAAATTAATAAGTATTGAATAAAACTAATATTATTTCCCATATCTGAATAAAACCGAGATGAAATATTTTAGCCCTACCTTACGATATTATACAAAAACTTATTAGATATTGTGCGATCGAGGCTAATACATACCTAATTATTTTATATAATATCTAGCATTGATGTCGTAGGTGGGCTAGTTTAAAATTTAAGTATGTTCGCCACATTTTAGAACTAGGTATGTATGTTAAGCAATTAAAGTCGGCTAGAACTGTTTCTTTTACATAAAGGGAAACCATTTATATTGAAATACAATTTTATTGTTTATTCGATGTCCTGCTTTTCACCGGAATATTTATTTTATTAGGGGATTTGTGATTTTAATGATTTACCAATTTTTTTATAAGTAGCCAGAACTGCCCGATAATCCTGATTAATTCAGATTTGTTAAAATCTGATTAAACAACATGTGGTATTTTTCGTAACCCAACATAAGGTCGAGTATTTGGGTTTGGCGGCGAAAGGTATCCATACATTCTGAGAGTATTTCAATATTATTAGCAGTTCACAGAAGCGGGTCTCGTTTTCCAGTGCCTTTTTTAATCATCCTCTAGCTGTCCTTATCCCATGTTTCCATCATCTCGGAATTAACATTCTTGTTAGCATTTAAGTCTTTCACACAATCTGTCAAACATAATATGGACATTAACATGAACAGGTTCATGAAAATTACTAGCCGGATATTTTATGCGGAAATTGTAGAATGCATAGGTATTTACTAAAAGCACCACCTAGGTACATAATCCATTGTCAGAGCTATACCATTAAAGTTTCTTCGTAAGGAATTTCCATAGTACTGCTTCTTGGTGGCGTAGGGCTGTCTGATCTATAGCTGTGTGAAAAATTCGCTTTTCTCCGTAGGTTAAATCTTCTTTTAGGACGTAAAATCCAACGTTAATAGCCTAGTGCTTATCGATGTTACAAATCAATCACTTGTTATACCAAGAGTATTTCTGAGCTAAGACGCTGATTTCAAATCATGTTATGACTACCAATTTTATTCTGTTGGTCAGGGAGATGCACGAGAGATGTCTCGTATTTTTTTATAGTCGCGCGTTTATACAAATACGCGTCAGTTGATCAATAATTCAATATCAATGGTCGATTTTTAAGTTTATGTCAATAATAGAAACCAGTTTCTTGAACTACCTATTTAAAATCTAAGTGAGCTAACCTTGGATCGTCTAATCTATGCCTTTTTGCCTTGAAATGACAAATATGTGCACTTAATACGTCTTATATCGTGTTTTCGCTATGTCGTTGCTACTTCTAATGAAATGTTTCATTATGAGACTACATTGTATGTCCTTTACAGTGCAACTATCGATTTGAATGAGAGTCTGTACGTCTGTTTCTTACAAACTATCATGCCTGTCAGCTGTTACAATCCATTCATCTTTTTGTTGGTCGACCTGTTTCTTTTAGCCATATCGGTGTTCAAACTATAAATATACGCTTTTCTTGTCACATGCTCCACAGTTCATCTTATTCTTTCTGTTGCCATTAATAAGATGAATAGTTTCTGCCAGTTGCTACCATAGCAGGACTCTTTTTCGAATTATATTTTGAATCAATGTTTCGTTCAGTTATTTTTCTTCACCGGTGATGTCTGTGACGAATAATGAAAGTGCTCTTTTGAACCCATTCTCCTCAGGCTATCTTGACACGTATTGAGATCATGATGAACGTATGACGTACAGTATTTATTAAGGTTGTTAATGTTAAAGTTCATCGTCTTAAAACGAGTCCTCAAGGTGAGAACGGACATTATAGTGAGACTGTATCTGATTCAAGAATATCCAAATGACAATGCAATAATAAAAATAAAATTGAAAACATCGGTAAACTTACGATCTGACGGAAAATGCATTTGTTTAGAAAACTAAGCCAATGTAACTCCCACACGTGATAAACTTTCATTATTATGTGATTTAAATGCATAAACCGTGTAAAGGGTCAATTTAGACGGAACGGAAAAAAACGCGCGAGAAATTTATTGACTGCATTAAAAATAGTACCGTATTACCATTGTTTTAAGTAGTAAATTTTATGAATATCAGCTCGAGACATCAAGCGTCGCCTCTCGCATACTCGCGACTCGACCAATATCAAGATCAATGCAGCCAGTTAATTGCTTGCGAATTTTTCCGTTCTGTCAGAACTGACCCTAAGAGTGTAAAAAAAATAACAATCATGACGCAAACGCCACTGCGTCAGCCAACTCGATCATAACCACTTTAATGTTCTCGTGAGTCAAATTAAGACACTGACGTTCGATTACGTATTAGGGGCCATCCTTTAATCAATCACGTGTGGTTTTTTAGGCCACTTTTAAAGCCCCCCTCCCCCTTGGCGATACGTCGCCGTCGTGAGATTTTAGGCTACTCCTCCCACCCCCTCCCAGCATCACGTGCATTTTTTATTATTGAAAATATCAGATAGTTTTAGAATCAGTTTTAGCAAAAAAAAAAAACGGATTTTTTGAATAAAAATTCGTTTGGTCGGGTTTTAGACAAAAAATTGCATGCTCGGGTTTTTAATTCATTATGGGTATAATGTATTTTACACATCACTCATAATTTTTTTTTGTCCAGCGAAAAAAGTACACGTGATTGTCACATACCCTCCCCATCGTGATTAAACGTGTTTTTTTCTGACCCCCTCCCCCCTGTTCAAACATCACGTGATTAAAGGACGACCCCTTATTTATTATAAACTAGCTGTCCCGGCGAACTTCGTACCGCCTAACAGTCAATGAATCCTACCCCACCTACCCTACCACTTTATCCAACCTACCTACCACCTACCTACCACCTACCTACCACCTACCTACCACCTACCTACCACCTACCTACCACCTACCTACCACCTACCTACCACCTACCTACCACCTACCTACCACCTACCTACCACCTACCTACCACCTACCTACCACCTACCTACCACCTACCTACCACCTACCTACCACCTACCTACCACCTACCTACCACCTACCTACCACCTACCTACCACCTACCTACCACCTACCTACCACCTACCTACCACCTACCTACCACCTACCTACCACCTACCTACCACCTACCTACCACCTACCTACCACCTACCTACCACCTACCTACCACCTACCTACCACCTACCTACCACCTACCTACCACCTACCTACCACCTACCTACCACCTACCTACCACCTACCTACCACCTACCTACCACCTACCTACCACCTACCTACCACCTACCTACCACCTACCTACCACCTACCTACCACCTACCTACCACCTACCTACCACCTACCTACCACCTACCTACCACCTACCTACCACCTACCTACCACCTACCTACCACCTACCTACCACCTACCTACCACCTACCTACCACCTACCTACCACCTACCTACCACCTACCTACCACCTACCTACCACCTACCTACCACCTACCTACCACCTACCTACCACCTACCTACCACCTACCTACCACCTACCTACCACCTACCTACCACCTACCTACCACCTACCTACCACCTACCTACCACCTACCTACCACCTACCTACCACCTACCTACCACCTACCTACCACCTACCTACCACCTACCTACCACCTACCTACCACCTACCTACCACCTACCTACCACCTACCTACCACCTACCTACCACCTACCTACCACCTACCTACCACCTACCTACCACCTACCTACCACCTACCTACCACCTACCTACCACCTACCTACCACCTACCTACCTACCACCTACCTACCTACCACCTACCTACCACCTAACTACCTACCACCTACCTACCTACCACCTACCTACCTACCACCTACCTACCTACCACCTACCTACCACCTAACTACCTACCACCTACCTACCTACCACCTACCTACCTACCACCTACCTACCTACCACCTACCTACCTACCACCTACCTACCTACCCCCTATCTACCGACAATTTACGCTTTCGCGACATAGACAATAGTTTATTAACCTTTCTATTAGATCATAATAAAATAAATTTCTGAACGCACGCATAAATATTTGACAATCAATAAATATGTCAATCATTTGTCACTACTGACAGTATTTGACAGGATGGACATCAAATGTTTGACAGGTCCGAAACCAAGGAACATTTTGGGAAAATGATTTATCTTTCGTAATTTTTTATTCGTCGATTTTTCATTGTTTTTAAGATTTATTCTGCTATTCTAGGCAGAGACAATTCCAACAAATCAATAACCATGAAAATTGGTCCAGCAGATCTAGAGTTATAAGTGTTGTAACAAACCCGACTTTGTTTTATATATATAGATGCTAATACATTTTGTAAATAATAAAAAAAATTTGACCTTGGTGATTTTTTTTGTTTAATTGACATTTTTGCCCACCGACTTCCGAAAGTAAAGCTATTTTCCACTTTTTTGTGTTTTTTTGGATGTCGGTTATTTTTTTTGCAAAAAAGTTTTTATTTTACCCAGTTAGTAAGTATCTCACACAAATCCTTGTCGAGTAACAATTTTACATTGTATTATAACTAGAAAAAATACCCAAACCGCTTCAAGTGTATATATAAAAAATTTGAAGAGTTCCCTCGATTTCTCCAGGATCCCATCATCAGATCCTGACCTGACCATGGGACCACCTGGGAAGTATATCCTTAAAAAAAAGAGTTTCCCAAATCGGTTCAGGCGTCTTCGAGTAATCGGGGAACAAACATAAAAAATAAAAAAAAGTTCCGTCGAATTGAACCTCCTTTTTTGCAGTCGGTTAAAAAGCCGTGTCTGTTTGCGTTGTGTGAGCTTGACAATCGATTCCCGACTGAATAAATAAAATAAATAATAATTTAATTGACATATAGAATAAATTGTTATGGGATTTGTCCACGAGGTACCGCAGTTAGTGTTTAGAGACAAAGGTTTTCTTGCAAGTGTCCTACCCTTGTCCCATGGAACTTTAACCATAGCATGCGAAATCTAGGATTAATAACTACCACAGCGTACTGTTCGGGAAATACAAGCATCATAATTATTTACATTTTTGTTCACAGGTCGACCAATCAAAATGCAGCCTGCATTCACAATGCAAGAAGGTGGTTTCGGGGTCGGTGACTACGTAGTTTTCGGGGTGCTATGCTCATTGTCATGCGCCGGAGGGCTCTGGTACGGTGCCGTGGGATCTAAGGCTGAAAAGGTGAAGGACGTGAAAGACTACCTCCTTGGTGGGAGAACGCTGTCCACCTTCCCTGTTGCTATGTCACTTATTGCCAGGTGAGAAGTTTTAGAGTTGATTGACATTTAGTTAGGAAACTTAAATATGAACGCGTAAACACTTTGCTAACCTTAAGATCTTGCTTGATATTGCAAGACTGGCGGCATTTTTTGAGTGTATCATCATACCCGCGTTCTAATCAAAGCGATCGGACGTGCGACTTCGCGATCATCACGTTAATATATCACTCGTTTGTTCGAAAACCCGGACTGTCGCGGTCGTTGCGACAACTCTTTCGGTTCGGGTTCACCGAAAAAAACGAACGTGACATTCGCGCGTTTGCGTGATGATCGCTTTGGCTAGAATGATGTCAAGAGCGGAGCCTTAATTATTGAAAAGCAGCATTGTTCTTTAAAATATTTTAGAACCACTAAAACGTCATAAACCCTTGTTACGTTTGCAAGTCTAGGATTTTCCACAAGGTAGGTGGTATAGGGAATCGACATGCAGTAGTTTTGCTATTGCTGCAACTTTTGTCTGCATTTTAATGTCTATTCAATTATCGAAATCCATGACACAATTGTTTGTGTCAAGTTTTTCATGACCTACTTTGTGGATTTAAAAGATATGTACACTAAACATACTCTTAGCCAGCATATGTTTTTTGTTTACTTTAAAATTATACCGTTTCAAACAAATACAAAGTACCTACTCAAACACAAAACAAGGTTTATAATACTAGAGGGGGAGAATCTCTTCCAAAAAATCTTAGTTCGTGATCCCGAGTGGCTGTGGGAGCAGGACCAGCATTGAACCAAGCTGGCCACCATTTTTATCAACAATTTATAATCTTCCAACTTATAATACGCTCGCTTACATAGTGTGACTTTTATGCATGTTTTAAATTTATTATCATTTAGTTGTAGAATGTCAAATGGTATTTTATTGTATCATTTTACACAGTAGGCCCTTAAAATTGCGTACTTTTGACAATCTGAAACGTGGCAGATCTAATTTGTCCTTAATGTACTAAAAATATGTACATTTTCCGAAAATACACAATGTTTTCGTAAATATGTTAACAAGGTACCGTTATGATGTTAATTTGTTTAAACAATTCTCTTAGAGATCGTCTGCGTAGGTTGTAGATGGCTCTGATATCCCTCTTTTGCAGAATACCATAAGACATGATGCTATGGAAGTAACTAAAATAAACCAGTCTCGCGGTTTTCACGTCTTTTAATTGCTTGATTTTGCGAACAGCGTAAGCGGCTGAACTTAGTTGCCCTGGAAGTGCTGTTAAGTGAGGACTCCATTGTAGTTTCGAGTCAAGCGTATTCCCCAGGAAAACAGTTTTTACGACGAATTCTAGTATCTCCCTGTTCAATACAATGTTACATTCACTACTCCTTAAATTCGGTAACGCGAATCTTATGTATTTAGTTTTCTTTTCATTGAACACCTAACTATTAACAGTAAACCAGTTATGATTTTTAAGCATAACGTTATTTACGTCGTTAAACTCTTGTGCACGTCTTCTAACCATAAATATCAGTGATGTGTCATCACTATCAGCAAATAACACCATTTAAGATCGACTTTTCATTAATTGAGGTAAATCATTTATATATGCTATAAAAAGGAAAGGGCACAATATTGAGCCTTGTGGTACCCCCACTCTTACTTTGAACCCTAATGAATTTACGTCATTTATTTGTAGTTGCTGCATTCGATAGTTTAAATGTGAGTTAACTAATCTAACCTTGTTTTCCCAGTCCGTATTATTCAAGTTTTAATAAGAGTTTGTTTTGATTCACGCAATTAAATTCCTTGGATAGGTCGCAGATGATGCCTGCATCTTTTGTCTCTTTCCACGCATTAAAGATTTAATAAGGTGACACCGGCGTCAGTAGTACAACGTCCTTTGGTGAAACCACGTTGTTGATCGCATTACATTTTCAAACACCTTGCTGAAAACCGCCAAAACAGATATGGGTCTGTAATTATTTGTCTCTTTGGTGTCTTCGGATTTAAAAAGTGGAATACATTTACTATACTTCTGGAAATACCCCTTCATCTAGACAATAATATAATACGTCCTGGGTTGTTTTAATTTTAAATTGCATAAAAGCCTTCATAACGACCACAGGGTGTATATTTAAATAAATCAATGGCAAGGGAGGGCGAAGAATCTAGTATTTCTGCGGTTTTAATTGGAATATTGGCAAAGCACGTTGCGAATTTCTGACCAACATTGACATTTGCGCTAATGACCCCTCAGGAAGTGTGCAGTGTGTATTTGTGTAATCAGCAATGATCGGAATAGGTAGAGCTAATGAACCTAAAGTTCAAGGAACAGACATGAAAAGTGGGGACTTCATTACGACAAAAAAAAAACCGAATATTTTTTTCTGAAACTCGAAAATGTCTCGGAATCATTTAAGTAAGTACATTCAATAATAATGTTATTTATTAATCAATACAGTAAACTAATTGAATTCATTATTTTTCCTTTTTAACCGACTTCGACAACGAGGAGAATGTTCTCAAAAACGTTCTCCAGTACGTTTTCTATTGTTATTAATTCAGGTAATACAGCTGGTATGAAAATTAAATTAGCTTCCGCACTTATTCATGGCGTTCAAACGAAGATAAGGAGATTACCTTTATTTTTAAACAATAAAAATAGTGCACTTTTTTTTTAAAAACAGAAACATTAAATGAATTCAATAGTTGTTTTACTTTATTAATTTTAGTCGTACTTAAGTAAGGTTCCGACATTCGGAACAAAAATATTCCGAAATAAAAATTGTCGTAAGGAAGTCTCCACTTTTCGTTTCTGTTCCTTGAACTTTAGGCACATTAGCTCTACCTATTCCGATCACTGGTAATCAGTGTTGTCTTTTATTTGTATTCGTTTCATTATAATTTTCCAAACTGTCTTAATCGTGTCTGCAGATTTCAGCTTGTTGCTAATGAATAAGGCTATAGCTGCTTTGCAGTTATTCTTGAAAGTTTTAGAATAAGTAGCAACATACTTATTAAAAGTTTTCATATTAGTAAAAGGCTTAAGGCCATACAACTCATAAAGTCTTTCCCGACTTTTTCTGATGCCTTTAGTTGCCCATTCACTGAATAAAAACTTTAAGCAAATAGTTTTAGTGTAAAAATAATTAAGTACTGAACTCAGTTTACACTAATGAAAATAAATCTTCATACAAAATATTAACATTCTTCATATTTAAGCTATGATTTTAATTTCCCTTTTTACTAACATAAATTAGTATGCAAAAAATAACTTCAGGTTAAGCCGCGCTTGCCTAGGTTGGTCTGTGGATGGGTGACCACGCATTACATACCGAGTTTCCTCCGTGCCTTGGAGAGAACGTTAGCAGTTGGTCCCGGCTATCATTTGTAGATCTTTGACAGTCGTAACAGGTAGTCAGTTGCCTGAAAGTGTGACAACCAGTCTACCAAGGGGTATCGTATTACCCAGTACTAACTGGGTTGTGGAGTTCAGATAGGCAGTCGCTCCATGTAAAATACTGGTATTTTGCTGTATCCGGTTAGACTGAAAGCCGACCCCTACATAGTTGGGAAAAGGCTAGGCAGGTGATGATATTAATATTATGCAAAAAATAAAATGAAATGAATAATTAAATGCATAAATAGGTTTTACTGTACTGTTGGAATGTTCTCTGGAAAAATGAAAATCTTAGATTGTTTCCATTTAGGCGTTTAGGTCACCTAATGTTAGTGAAAACGTGCATAAGTCGAATGTAAAAAAAGTTCACGTCTAATGAAATGTTTTGTTTCAGCTACGTCTCCGGAGTGACGATATTAGGCACACCGGCAGAGATATACAACTATGGGACACAATACTGGCTAATAATCGTAGGAGTAACATTGAGTTGTATTGCAGTAGCTACCATATACTTGCCAGTCTTCTGCACACTCAGACTGTCTTCATCTTATGAGGTAGGTTTATTCATTGTGCTGTTTTATTTTTAACCGACTTCTAAAAAAGGAGGAGGTTCTCAATTCGGTTGTATGTTTTTTTTTTTTTTGTTTTTTTTTTTTTTTTGTGTTTGTTACCTCATACCTCCGTCATTTATGAACCGATTTGAAAAATTCTTCTTTTATCTGAATGGATCTACTTCCTGATTGGTCCCATAGAAATTTCATCAAAATCGGTTCAGCAGTTTGGTTTTGAAATGAAAATAGCTGGAAATTTTTGTGTTTGTTACCTCATATCTTCGTCATTTATGAACCGATTTGAAAAATTCTTCTTTTATCTGAATGGATCTACTTCCCGATTGGTCCCATAGAAATTTCATCGAAATCGGTTCAGTAGTTTGGTTTTGAAATCAAAATAGCTGGAAACAATATGTCATCCAAGTAAAAGAAATTGCGAAATTGATACTTGACAAGGATTTGTGTGTGATGCGATAACTAAAAAGGGTAAAATAAAAACTTTTTTGCAAAAAAAAACCGACTTCCAAAGAAAACACTAAAAAAGTGGAAAATAACTTTAATTTCGGAAGTCGGTGGCAAAAAAGTCAATGAAACAAACAATAGTCACCGACTTCCGAAAGTAAAGTTATTTTCCACTTTTTTAGTGTTTTCTTTGGAAGTCGGTTTTTTTTTGCAAAAAAGTTTTTTTAGCCTAGCGTTTATATTTTTGTACTCGTTGCCCTTAGTCTATGTTTGTCTCTGACTTTTGTCTGTCTTGTCTTATGCTTTGCACGTGTCATTATTTTATACTTATGTCTATTTATCGTGCTCATGTCTATGTTTTGGCCTCGTTCAGGACCAATTTCATTTTTTTTAACTATTATCCTAGATTTTATTTTTGGTCTTGTGTGAGTACAATAAATGTTTTTCTTTCTTTCTTTTGGGATCGTCTCTAAGCTCTCCGACATGGGCCACCTTGTCATCAGTCTATTTATTTTTCTCCTCGCTAGGTATCTCCTGTAAATCAACTCATTCATTAGTTGATTGATTGGTTAAAACATCTGCTGTCGCTGTTAATTATAAACAAAGTGAGCCTATTAATCTGAAATAGTATGATTTGAGGAGGATTAAGTTAGTACAGTAACTCGTACTGGGTTAGTCAAAGACTAAAAAAAAGCCATATGTTTAGTTTGGTTCCAATTTCTAATATTTGACAGAGAAGAATTGACAAAAACCAAGGCAAAATAACAACCAAATGGACTACGACTGTCTGGGGCTAAAGATAATTTAAATACCACAAACATAAATCATTGAAATCATTAACTGCCTGAGATTGTAAACCAATGAAATATTGAGACCGTCAAACAATCATCTCGTTCTGTGCTCGAATAATTTATCATATGTCCGTATAGATCTTATCTCTGCATTAGGTGATCTATCTTGAAATGACAACCGTTTCGCACTGGACTTTGATCTCCCGCAGCAAAAAACGCACGGGTTAACGACTGAGTTAGTAGTCCTAGAATTGGTATTTGGAATTATAAACAGTAGATGTAGTTATATGTCTGCGTACAGACTGGGTGGTCCAAATAGTGACGTCATAATAAAAATATTAGCTCACGCCCCCAGGGGTATCCGAAAATACCCCATGTATGTTTCGAGATCCTTGATAGTTTTCGAAGCGAAAGCAGTTCCCATACAGTTTTCAACAAGCAATAACTCAAAAAAATCCAGCCATGTTTCGTGACTAATAAAAATTGTAGTACCTACATAATAGATAATACTTTAAATCACAAATGTATCTATAATATTGTAGGTAATTAATAAAATTATTATATTGCACAAGTAATTGTAATACACCCCCTACAGACTCACGCGAGAAGGCTCGCCGGAACATAGGGCGAGAACCCAACTCTCTACAATCACGCGACCTTCTCCCGGGGCCCGAGCAACTCTTTGAAGCAGGCAAAAAGACCGACGCCGGTCGCAGCACAGGCGAGCGCGAGAACGAGATGGCGAGAAACCAATCACATTCACGCTTCTCGTGTGTTCTCGGGGTTCTCGGTGTGAGTCTGTAGGGCCCTTTAAATTCACCGATCCTGAAATGCTATTGTTTGTTACAGTACCTAGAGCTGCGGTTCAACAAGCATGTACGAGCGTGTGCCTCTTTTATGTTTTTACTCGACGAGGTAAGTTCATTTAAATAATTAATTTATTATACTCTAGTTACAGTTAAGTGGCTTTGAATTTATGCGTAGGTTTTTAGGTAGTTTGATATTGTATTGATTGATTTTTCCAATTATACATACAGGGTGGCAGGGACACCGACGCGAAAACGGAAACCACATACTCAGTACATCATTCTGAACCCCCCCACATAGAAATTTTTCGTCCGTTATTTAAGCCGTGTAGGTTTTGTAGGAAACTGCTGTTTTTTTTTTAATAACCGACTACTGTACTGTGTATTTGGTTTCCGTTTTCGCGTCGGTGACCCTTCCATCCCGTATATGGGAATATAAATAGGTTGCCATGTTGAAAGTTTTAATTCAGCAAGCATCGCAGTCCAAGTTTGGTTATAGGCCTTCCTTGTGATGCCCTACAGTATCCGGTTTTCTGTCTTCCGTATCCATAATTTATTTCAACTGTCGGAATCTGCCAAAGTTAGGAAATAATTGATTCTCTGTGGCTTCTCCAACACGGCAAGAAACAATGCAACTTGCCATGCAGAAATAAATTAAACAATTTAATAAAATCAGGTTTATCAATCAACATTGACCGCGTATACAAGTTTCGTGTGCGTGCTATTCACCGTTGAGGAGTTCTCTCGTGAGGAGGCGGTTCTGGCTGCAGGATCAAGACATGTCTGTCATTAAAATGTGTTGTCACCAGAACTAAAGGTGTGTGCAAAATTTCAGCTGAATCGGTTGGGAGGAACTGGTTCGAAATTCCGTTGCAAGATTTGACCAATACATACATACAAACTAATTAACAAGTTAAATAAAAGCTAAGATATAATAAAATAAAATCGACACAGCGCATGGTATGAAAATAACAGTTTACCTACTTTTCCATCTATGGAATATATTTATTACCTACTCACAAACAAAGCAAAGGCCTTACTTAAGTATACAATATGCGCATAACTTACTCATAGAATACAGGAATACAATTATGTCACACTCATAAAGACTGTTACCACGTGCGTGCCCTTAGTTTTTTTAATTTTATCTTTCAGTTCTTATGCGGATATCAAAGAGCATTGAATGATAAAGTTTATGTACGATGTTATGTTAGTTACGATTACGAGCACTAATTTGTATTTACTACTTAGACACTAAGCGAAATTCAAGAGCAATTTGCTCGTGAAATATCAATTTCATCTTTGAGATAAGATTTATTTCTAAATACGGGGTTTAAACGGACCCTTCACTACGTCGTTAACCAAGCTTTCTGTACATCAAACTAACTAACTCTACGCAAAAACTATTGCTGGGAAACGACTTTGTTGTATGGGGTGGAAAATCATGTTTTACGGTAAGACTCAATGTAACGCACACATGTAAAACATTGTGCTGACGTACGCACTGAATAGAACGGGGATCGTGGAGATATTATAGTGAAGTTATTGCTCTAAATGTTTCTATTAAAAAAAACTTTTGAAAAAGTGGGAACTTTGACCCCCAACCCAATATCTCCTGGATTCCTAGAAGGTTCCCAGGTATGGTCTAGAACAAAAAAAATACCGCAATGACGGAGAAAGTGCCTTTCGGCTTCGCTAAGGGGTAACACACATTATTTTATAAAAGGAATTTGAAAATAATACGTTCGTTACAGCATAAAATTATAAACAATACAGTAAGAGAACATAAATTTTAAAAGTTGAATGTGTACCTGTTAATACAAATACATAATATGTAGTAGTTCTTGACTGTACATGATATAACAAATTCAGGGGCACTTGGATAGATAGATAACTTTTTACCAAGTCTTGTAGATACTTTACTTAGATATCAACGATAAAATTGCGATTTAGATGACTAAAGAAAATTTTGATGAGATAGTGTCTGACTGTCAATCAAATAGGCCTAATGCATACTTATCATACTTATATCTTACTTGTCATACTTATCTAGAAATTACCTACAGTATAATATTTTTAAAATTATTTTAATTTTATCTGACTGAAAGATGATTTGGCTGAAAGGGGTGGATTACCGGAATGACGACTATTAGAGAGGTATGGAAGACGAAGACATGCTCAACTGATCCTAATTTAATTGGGATAACGGATGCTAGTAGGTAAATGGTATTCTATTATCTCCACGGCCAAAAAGGACTCCCATTATTATTTGTCGGCCATATTTTAAATACTTACTGGAGAAGAAGGACATTGACGTAGTAACGATTACCAAGTATTACTTTTTACATCATTACGAACCGAAGGGGAAGCGGGCCCACCTAGAAAATTTTAATCGGTACTTAAAAATTGACAGCTGTTCCATACATGATTTTAAAATTTGCATGCTATTATTACGGCGGAATGTGTCCTGCTCTAAAACATTTTATAACATCCTGTATTTACCGCATTTTATGCAAATAAATATACTAACTTACTTACTACTTTTGATCGTGATGATAATGCACTTTTGTAGAAACAGCAATTTCTCTACTAAAAAAAATACTAAAAAAAATTCTACTCAGAAATGATGTACTGAATACGTGGTAATCGTTTGTGCGTTTATGTCCCTTCAGTCAGCTGCATACAAAAGGAAGATAACTTACTCTAGCAATACTATTTATCTATGGTCGCGAATTTCCTAGAATACACTTCGACACTGATGATGTAATAAATCAGCCTTGATGTCACTTCTTGTGTTCTTGGCATCACGGAAAAAGTATAAAGATCTATTTATTGTTGTTAATTAAATTCGATGTTGCTAACTTATCATTGTAGTTGCTATATCTTTTCTAGCTTAAATATACTGACTTGATTAGCAAATCAAATAATTTATCTAATTAAACAATTCGTTGATGTTTCCAATTTTTTTTTAATATGTTACAATCATTGATATATTAAATACGCTACACGTTCTACAAACATTTTAATTAGTAATATTACCTATCTATAAGCTTTTTACCTATTGCTACTGTTATTTGCAGTTACATACAAAGTTAGTTATATTTACGACATAATAATATGTACTTAATATACCTAATTCCCGCACATAAATGTTGGTGGACCAGCTAACTTTAAAACATTTTAAATAAATAGTGATGTTCTGTTCTTGCACTTCGTACTCAAGTGATGGCGTCTCAAATCAAAACACTTGAAGTCTACAATGACGTAAGTGATATTAGGAAACATTTTTCCTCGTAGATGTATGTACCTAAATACCTATTGTTTTGAATTGTTATTAGGTGCTTTCCAAATAGTTATTTAATTCTTCTCATATCGCTCGATAATACACGGTGAAAGGGACATTGACCTGCAAACCGGGACCGATTAATCGGGATAAAAGGTTAACCCGATTATGTTTGATTAACCTTCGTACGCGTTAACTCTTACAATACATGGGTTAACCATTTAATATTTATACAGTAACCAGATTGAATGTAGTTACCCCTACATACCTACTAACTAACATATTCCTTTACCTCTTCCTTCGGAACCACTGATCTGATTTTGAAAATTCTTTCACTGTTGGAAAGCATTATATGTATAACATTATCCCCGTTATCATAGACTAAAACATTGAGCGAGCGAAGCCGTTGGGAAAAGCCAGTAGTTTCCAATAAAAAAATAATTGAAGCAGAATAACGTTTACAACCTAAACTTTGAGACCAAACAAGTAAATCAATTCTGTCTGTGATCTCAAAGTGCAGTCTTCAAAATTTTTGTTAATTTTAATCATCAGTAGAATGATCTAGTCAGTGAAAAATATATCAAAATCTTAAAATAGTGCGGAAGACGACTGGTGTAAATGTTTGTTACTTGCTTTGGAATCAGCAATTCTTATTAGTTTGTGTATAACCGTATAAGGTCGTTCGCATCGCTGTCACATTGGACTTTGGACCACGCGGTGTTGGTTCAATAAAATCAACATCAATTGTCCGCGGCACTTTGGCGAAACAGTGCCGCGTCCGCGTGGCTCGCCATAGCTACCATGCCTAATAGGTCAAATGTATACAGAGTGATATTTTAACAGGGTATCTGAATCCGTAATTATGAGGTACGGGGAAATTTCTTATTAAATACTTTTTGACTCGAGAATGATTTCACTGTATCGAAAGACAACAGCAGACTGGACAACAGAAGTGGGTCCAATTTTATGAAATATTATAATACTGTGCCAGTTTAAAAAAACATTCATATTAATAATTATAACCGTAACCACGCTTCTATTCTTAGATAGGTAAAAAATATAAGAATGTGCTATGTTCTAGCAATACTAGCTCGACGATTATTATTATCTCCTTTATTCATTTATCATCTCAATTTTTACATGTTGAAATATTTCTTTAAAAAAAAGACAAAAAACATTTAAAAATATAAAAAATAGTTGTCCGCCGGTATCGAGAGCAGGGTCCAAGCTACCGGTGGTTAGGGCTCTTATTATTATTATTTTATGATTTGGATGATTATTATTTATTTGAGCATAAATGGAACACTTCCGCATTTTGCTGGAAAAAGTCTGACCTTATCTCAATTTATTAAAACACAACACTCTTTCTCTGGGTAGTTGTGTAAAAATACGCAATGTGATGAATAATGATATTTCAAAAGGAATGAAAACAGGAAAGTAAGGAAATAACTTGATAATAAAACCAACAAAAAAGTCTGTTTTTTTATCTTAATTCAGTCAAATACAAGTAATATTGATCATTCGTTTGGTCTCTGATTTTATGGAAATGGATGGTGGTTTTGATTCATTGGCAGTTGCAAAGTGTACACATTAATTTATTTCGTAGTCAACGAATTGTTGATATTTTCTCTTCTTCAGACTTTTTAACACAGAGGAGGGTAATGTGTTTATCAGTCTATGTACGAGTATGTATGTATGGTTGTGCCTTAGTGGCGCTCTAGAGACAGAACGCGTGGGCCGATTTTGATGATTCTTACGTCAATCTTATTGTCTTAAGCGAGTGTCACTAAAGATATGACAAAATTCAATATGGCGACAACCAGGCGCCATATTGAATTTCTGTCATGCCACGCCATTATCATTTGTCATTTTGAATGACCATTTAGGATCAATGTATTTATTTATCAATCGATTTAAAGTTGGTAAGCAACCAGTCTCACTTAAATTTTCAATACTTATAATACAGTAGTGAAAAAGTTCTAAAATAATCGTATAACACATCTTATTGAATGAAAAATAGTCTATATACATATATATTAAAATCTTGTTCGTCTGTTCGTACCTTAGTGACTCCTAAAATACTGAACCGATTTGATGAATTTGCACAGTTGCTCATAAGCCAGGGAAGGTTTCTAAAAAAATGGCCTAGTGTGTGTCGGACCACGCAGCGTCTATTTTTGTCTTTAATTTATTTTCTAACTAGCGACCCGCCCCGGCTTCGCACGGGTAGTAGAGCATATTAGTCGGCTTGACTTGTTCCGACACTTCCAACAATTATCGTCATATTTCAACCAATTTGCACAAAACCTTGACAAATTGCCTACCTAAACATTCCTCTTGAATCACTCTATGTATTAAAAACAAACGTATCAAAATTCGTTGCGTAGATTTAAAGATCTAAGCATACATAGGGATAGACAGACAGCGGGAAGCGACTTTGTTTTATACTATGCAGTGATAAACACATTACCCTCCACAGTTGGGTAAAAAGGCATTGCAACGCATGCCGAGCACAACTAGTTATCAAATAAAATTCAATTTAATTATCCGACTGCGGCGAAGCCCAAAAGGAGGTTATGTGTTTGACCTGTAAGTTCGTTTCGTTGTTCACTGATGAACCGATTTTGACAAATTATACGTCGATAGATTCGTTTTGGTAGCGCGGATGTCACTGCTTATAATATTTTTTTTTATTGGAAATAAATAATGTTATTAAGTACAAAAACTAAAATACCCAACTGCTGTAAAAACACTGGAAAACAATCGCATTTTAAATAAATTAAAAGTTGGAAGCAGGCAGGAATTTTATTGAGTGTATAATGTAAAAATTTTGGGGATACATGTGGATTGCTTTGAGTTTGAATATACATATTTATGTTATAATGAGCTCGGTTAGTTGATGAATATGTAAGCATATAATCGATTAATAGTATTTATTGCTCGTCATGTTGTTAGATTCGGCACACTGTCACATGGTATTGCTATAGATGTAACAACTTTCACACGCGTAGTATATGCGTAGAAAGTGGACGTCAAACAACGACGAGAAATATCATTCGACAACATGAATGACGGGTTACTTTTGAAATCTATATCGATTTGAGTACAATTTCAGTCGGACAAGGTTATTTATGGTTGTAAATAGACTTTGATCGGAGCAATTTGCACTGAGCTATACATAAGCAATGTACTCAAAGATAACAATGGTCAATTGACCACTTGGGAAATGTGTGCATGTGTAATGACAAGGTTTATGTATTAATATATAGGTAGGTAGGCGAAGTGACCACTGCGTTTTGTTCTTTCAAATTGACGAAAACGTCATACTATTAAACCCGCGGCGGTTAACCTCGATAAGGTTGCTTATCAGAACATACACCCGGAAATTGCATTCCTTGTTTTGACTCGAGTTTGGCTCGAGTTGCAACAAGGACTCAGTGAGCGAACCGTCGCTGCCCAGCTTCACTGAAGCAAGTCGCTTTATCAAGGGTATACACTATACAGAAGGTATCGAAAGACGTGCCTTTAACAGGAGACCAAGAACCAGCCGCCAACGTTGCATTTCAGTGCGATACGACTGTTTTATGTTCTCAACCTCGGTTTTTTATACAAGTTTTTAATGGTATAACTTTACCTTAAATACCTCCGCGACCCCCGTACTATTTAATACATCCATCAGCACAATGTTTTAAATGCGTAACATTGAGTCCTACCAAAAAAGGTGATTTAACATCCAAAAAAAGTTTCCAGGATACATTTTTGCGTCGAGTTATTTAGTTTGATGTGCAGACTGCTTGGTTGACGCTGACGGCTTCGTATTTAAACAGTTTGTCAGATTGTGAGTTGAAAACGAAGATTGCCCATAATAATTACGGGTACATTATGCCAACCTTTGCACCAACCAGCAAATGGCTTGTTACAAACAAATTGATGAACTAAATAAAAGCTAATTACACCAGAATGCGGAAACACAAGTCTTACTACTGTGCTCAAGCAATAGAATTATTAATTGGGGTACCAAAAATAATTAATATGAAGTACGTACCTTTTTATAAACATTTTTAATAAATAAACAAAAATAATAAAAATATCGCTGCAGAATCGTTTTTTTTTAACTAATCTGATGTCGAATACCGTAGCAACTATTATTTCTTTTGTTCATTTGTTATTTTCTTTGACTCAACCTATTAAAACACACAGCACAGTCTGTAGTCAAGTCAAGTTTAGACGACGGCGACGTGTTGGATTTAAACTTTTTTTTTTCCTTTGTTACTTAATTTGTGTTTTTTTGTTCAGGTACTTTTCCTGCCTTTGGTCATATATGTTCCTTCATTAGCGTTTAATCAATGTAAGTCCAAATCCAAATGGTTTATTGTATAATTTACGGTTGCTGTCTCACTTTACATATTTTTATTTTTTTATGGTGTTTCATTTATTTTATTTTATTTTCAGTGACGGGTTTCAGTGTATTCGCCGTAGCTGGCACTATGGTTGCAATATGTGGGCTGTATACAGTATTAGTGAGTAAAATTTACTTTGTATTGCTTTTTTTGTTCTCATGCTTTCTGATACGTTTTGTACTTTTTATACATTGTGTGGCTAACCAAATAAACCCAAGAGAAGGTAGATAGGTAGGTTAGTACTTACTCGGAAAGTTAAACGGGTTAAAAAAAATCGTCCAATACTGTGTACTATGCTGTATGAGTCGTTTTTATTTTATTTATTTAGTTCGACTTTAATCATCTATTTCTCAGTGACTTAGTAGTGAATAAAAAAAAATGTCACCTATTTTCTATTTTATATCTATATTTAATTCTATTGAGTTAATAATATAGTGTTATCATGAAACTTGTCCATTGTCGATTTCTTTAGTTTCCTGTAAATTAAACACACTACTTTATTTTTACACGATTTCATTATTTGATCAGACTCAATAACACGGTAACTAGAGCCTATGTTAAGCTGTTCACATATTATCAACTGAACTGCTTGCATTCAGTGAATTTAAAAGATAACTCGTAATAAGTCATCTGATCTACTTGTGTGTCTAATTGCTATGCAACGTGTTTAATACATGCCACAATGGTGTTATGCAAGTGTCTGATTAACAGTAAAACAAAGACTTGCTGTTTGAGTTGCCAACGGGAGTAAATTAGAGCCTAGAAATACTATTCTTTATCAAGATAGAGATATAGTTGATATTACTAATAAAATATAGTTAATGTTACTAATCTTTTAGTTTAAAATTGGAACAATAAATTTTCTTAGGCCTGGTTGCACCACAAATCACTAAATGCGTTGAGTGTAGTACGGTCGAACAAGCGAATTGGATGGAAGCATTAAAAAACATACAAACATAATTATACTTAAAAAGTTATTGCGCAAATAGTAAATATGGTTGATGTTGGCGGTGTGATAGAAAGATGCAAATTTTTAACTGCATACCAATTAGCTTGTCCGACTGTACCTATTAGCGTAGTTATACGTATTTAAAACATCGTTCTATTTCTGTCAATTGTTTAAAGATTACTGTGAAAGAATGGTGTTTTAAACATATTGTATATTTGATGTATACTGGCCTTAATATTTCAGTTCATTAATACCTCTATAACTAATCACAATATTCTGTTGTACCTAGGGTGGACTAAAAGCCGTAGTATGGACGGATACGGCGCAGACAGCCATAATGTTCATTGGGGTGCTCTTGGTCGCGGTCGCCGGGACGATAGCCGTCGGCGGGGTGAGAACGCTCCTCAATGTAGTCAACGAATCTGGAAGATTGGAAGTAGATAAGTAAGATTATGCAGATATTTTTGTTAATCATAATTCCTGTTAGTATGTTAGCTAAGGAGCTTTAAATTAAATTTGATGAAAATAGCCATATTTTAACGAAATAGTTGTAGTAGTAATATTTCAATCAAATATAATTTCGAAAGCTATATTGATGGTTTAATTTAAATGATCATGATTTAGTGATTGATGTTTCATTATTTACGCGTATTTAATTTTGATTAACATACACTGTGGCACTGAGATGTTATTGGCAAACATTTTAGAAATTTTGTATTTCGTGGGCATCCTAGACTTGTGGTCTGATCCGGCTCAAATGACCAAAAGTGTTAAGTAGGTCTGGCGGATGTATCAAGAGCTTACTTTCTACCAGTATGAAATTCAAGTATGTACTAGGTATTTGGGTATTTCAACTGAATCTCATTGACGCTTTCATTATGAATCAGCTAAATACTAGTAAACAAAATTGTTCAATTTCCTATATTAGTTTTTTCATAGCGTTACATACTTGGTTCAAGAATTTTATCGCTACCCGTTAAAAAATCTCAATTAAGAAATAACGGTTACGAATACGAGTTTAGGTACCGAAGTTAATTTTCTTTATGGCTTATTAGCTCAGATTGTTTGATAGTAAACTGAGACCAATGAGAATATTTGTGGGTTTTCGCTACTAGTGGCATGATAACAGCGATTTAATATTTCGTATTTTAATATCTGAATAATTACTCATAATGTAATAAACAGAAGTTGTACAACATTAGTTTTACTATATGCGAAACCTGAAACACGTGTCTAGTATTTTTATTTAAAGAGTCTATGTACAAAATTTCAAAACTATATCATGAAAAAACACAAAGTTATATAAATGTTGTCCGTACAAAAACATGCGCACCACGCGGCGCCCCGTTGTGCGCCCGCGCCTAATGCTGTTGTGCGCGTATGATTGTGGATAAGTACTAAATGTCGCTCGGTGTCCAACTCGTAACCTTTTTTAAATATTTTTGGGACAAAATATAACATGGTATAAAAATTATTGGCATCGATTCAGTTACTTATTCTGAACAAACTATATTCTGGTTTCGCATATACAAAAAATAATGTTGTATACATATAGATAAGATAAAATTTGCGAAAGATATTTACTGAAAAGTGACTTGATCTAAGGGCTTATTTACATTTGAATTGCTTCAAACAGCGAGTTAAGTCCCTTGACGTCAAAAATTGTGACACTTCACAAAAAAAAAAACTCATAACTTGCAAATGTACGTAGGTTAATCAGCCATAATCAAATGATCGATTTTCCTCTTTTCGGATAAACTGTTATCAGAAGACTCGACAAAACGTCATAATTATCCACATGGTATTATCGGTCGATTCAAAAACGCGTAGATTAGTGTGCATCATAACACAGTACGCTTCTATGGATTGAATTATGTTAACTACGTTTTTTTGTTACTACTGGTTTTCACAAAACAATTATTGTTTACATTCAGAAAAGTAAAACTGATTTTCTTATGTAAGCTTGTAATCTATAACCCGACAACTAACACACGTGGCTTTGATGTAAATGGTAGCAATGAACTAAGTAGTAATAACCTTCGAGGTCGCAGGTTCTAACCCGAGCTGGCATGCAATTTACTTCGTACAATTTATTAATTACTACTGTTCTTGAAACGGTATAGGAAAACATCGTTAGGAAACCGCAAACGTAGCCATGTAATATGTCCTAGGAACAAAAATTTGAAGCATGTGGCATAACTTGAACCTGCGTAGTGTGGTGGATTGCAACCCATACCGTCTCTCAGAGGGACCCACAGTCCAAAGTCTGTCCCATCAGTACAAACATTACAGGATATATACATATACTTAGGTAGTTAGTTGCAATCGATATCCCTGTTCAGATAAGTACCTATGTATTTAGAATGAATCTCATCTCACTTTTGAGGAAATTCTCTATGTTTATTTCATTTATGAACGGCTCAGTTGTTTTGCCTATTACAACCTATTGAAGGTCAAAGGTTTTTTTCAATACTTCTTCTGCCTCTTCTTATCGATGGCAAAAAGGTCAAATATATTCAGTTATGCGAATTACACACTCCCTGACGTATTTATAAGGTCATACAGTGCGCAGGTGATAGGGTATGCGGTTTACGGCAAAAGATAGAAGATGGGCCATTGTTTGGGGGAGACGCCGCCGCATTACGCACTTGAGATTTGCGCCTTCTTTTTAATACTTACACAGAAAATTAAAACGATTTTTTTTCAGTCTTACTCAATGCAGGATTTCAAATCAATTTGGATTGATCAGAAGTCGTGATTTTCTCACGATATTTTCCTCCACCGAGAGCCTACGGGAAAATTGGCAATTATTTATGAGAACATTTAACCTTTGTTTATACAATTTCACTAAAATTTTTCCTTATGAGTTTTATTATGAGTTACATACTTACAACAAGGAAATTGATTGGTTACATTATTGTATATATCGTAGGTTAGTAGTGTAGTTATGTTAGGGTTAGTGTTTATAGTTATATTGCAATGTTACGTAGGTAAATAATATAAACAATCGATTGTACTGTGAGCCGATTTCAAAGGAATAAACATTTCACCTTTAAAATAATGTTGTAAAAGTAGGTAAAAAAGTCGCGTAATTGTATTTTTACGCAAAGAAAAACAAGCTGCAATATGACGTGTACTATATTATGCAAAAAAATGCTATAACTGTTTGTTTAGCTAGACAATAATTATCTTCTTACGTCACTGAATATCTAGCGCGACGTCTTTGCTTACGTTTGGCGTAACTCAGGTCTACCTGCAATAATGTGTTGTACTACACTCTGATGATTGATATTATACAGGCAAGTGCTTATTTTAGAGCTGAGTAGGTAATCTAAAGTTGTGTATTCGAATGGACCCAAATTAGTGTTGATGTTGGAGATACATATGTACGTACCTACGCAACGCCATGCAAAAAAGCAAAAATGCTCGTTTTTGCATATTGTATTTTATCAACATCATAAAAATAACTGACTATAGGTAGTGAAGCCGGAAGAAGTAGTATTTTTCATGTATTCCGTCTTCTAAGTCTCGATGTGATCTGATGATTATAACGTTTAAACTTCACTTATGAGTTATTGCATAATGCCAAAGGTATTCATCGAGATGACGACAATGTTGATGATTTTTTTTGAAAATAATAGAAAATACTGAAACCGATGAGTGCAGTGCAGTGAGCACGTTGAACTAAATTTAAAGTGATTTATTCTGTAATTGATTACTTTTTGGAAAATCTGCTGCCAGAATAAGGCCCTTTTCTTTATTGCAGAATAAAGTCTAGAGTTATCAACGTGTTCACAGATATTTTTTAACACGCTTTTATTAACTTCACCTGGTGGGTTACCATGATCTTTTAGTGCAGGAATGTTTTAGTACTATTCCGAGAGTGGGTAAGAGATGGCGCTAGACAGCCGCCGAGTGCTGTCACTTTTCCACTCTCGGAATAGTCCTAAAACATTGCTGCACTAAATGATCATGGTAACCCCCCTGTACTAACTACTACACTAGTAACCATGTAAAAAAAACTTAGAAGTTAAATTTGACCCATTTCCCGGTTTCCGATTGAACAGAAATTTTGCACACACCTTTGGTTCTGGTGACAACACGTTTTTATGATAGACATAGCTTGATCCTGCAGCAGGATCGTCTCCTTACGAGAGAACTCCTCAGCGGTTAATAGCACGAACACGAAACTTCGTATACGCGTTCAATGTTGATAGATAAAACTAATTTTCTTCTTTTAATTTAAATATGCTTTTTATATTTAACTAAAATTTATTTATATTTAAGCCGGTGACGGGCTCAAAATAATTTTATGACTTAGTTACCTTTAAGTGTGACCACACATAACGACGCGGAACCGGGTTGAGCCGTAAGCCATAAGCTTTATGTTAATGCAAGAAAAGCGAATTACAGATTGTTACGTCTCTAGCTCTAGCCTATCCCGCATCGATAAGGTGTCGTCATTCCCTAAGTGTCCAGCTTCGGGTTTCTTGACCAGATGTTTTTTTGTTGTCAGTTGGAGTTTTAGTCCGTACGAGCGTCAGACTGGATGGGGTGCGGTTGTCGGCGGGTTCCTTTACTGGACTTGCTTCAATTCTGTAAACCAGACTATGGTACAGAGATACATAGCTCTGCCGACCAAGCGGAAAGCTATCTGGTGAGTATTGTTTTGCTTCATAGTCATACCGGGTTTAATTGAAATAATTGGCATCCTTCTTTGGCTGAAAGTTGTGCTAGAATATGGGACCAAATTTTAATCTTCAATAGCGTGAAACAGACCAAGTGCGGGACAAGCCTGTACGGCAAAATAGAGCAAGGACATAATATTGACAGGAGTGACAGCGTTGGTTGACACCCTTTGGGTTTCCTCTATGTACAAGTATTCTACTCTTTGCATTGGGTACGAAACCCATAAAAATCATGGTGTTTCATACTTTATTTTGATAGTAAACATTATTGTATGGAAGTGTAGTTTTTCTTGAATGTGTTAGTGTTAGTTCCATAGTAAAAACAATTGACCATTTATAAGTAAAGTCCATTTATGAGGAAACCTATGAGTGTGAATTTGGATGCTGAGATATGAGTAATAGAGAAATATGGAAGAAGAAGACATGATGACTGATGACATGACATGATACTGACTCCAAATAAATTGGGATAAAGGGCAAGAGAATGCGTTGAAGTACTTTCACTCTCTGGAATAATGGCCAATGATTTAAATCACATGCAGTAGTTTTTATACTTAATGCAATAGTCGAGTCTACCTGAGAATGCGTTGCAATAGTTACAAATGTGTTTTATAATGTTAAGCATTGTGTTTGTCTACCGTCGTCGTATCACAACATGCAATTCATTGTGGTAAGGTAAGTATCTTGTCCTATAGACAACGCCAATATTTGTAGAGTTTAGAATATAGCAGCAGAGACACTGATTATGAGATCATATAAATTATTTGATAAGGACGGCATTTCTGTAATTAAGGCTAAGACATCACAGATCTTTTATGTAAGTAAATATTGCACATAGTTTAACTGCTTAGGGTTGCCATACGTTTTCCGGAGAATCCGGAATTTTTAGTTTAGATTCCGGGAAGCGGGGGGAATTCTGAAACGTCCGGAATTTCCAAAAAAATGAATTTTAAAACCTATTATAATATCTTGTTCTTAGCGTGTCGATGGCAAACTAAATTGATTCAGCCCAAAAGGCGACTTGGCTTGATGATGACTTGGCATTTTCAGTAGTGTCCATCAGCACCTGTAAGGTGTGGTGAAACTTGCATAGCTTCTTTTGTTAAAGAAGATCATAGAACTTGGTCTAAGTATTTATCTAATGTTCAATTAGCTTTGAATAATACTGTTAATCTAGTTACAGATTTCACCCCAAATTTTTTGATGTTTGGTAGAGAACTTATTTTTGATGCTTCTTTACATCGTTTAAGTGACTCTATTGATAACTTGAGTAAACTGGAAGTTTCCAATAGAACTCACAATGCTGATTCTCTTAATTCACTTAGTGATATTTTTGTTAAAGTTCAAACTCATTTATTAAAAGCTTATCAGCTTATCTATTATAATAAGGGTCGTAAAGTCATTTCTTTTGATGTGGGGAATGTCGTGTGGAGAAGGAGTTTTGTTCAATCTCATGCACCTTTTATATTTATAAATTTTGTAAAAGTAAGTATGATCCTAATAGTAATCTTAATTGGAAAATAGTTATTCCTATAGAACATATTTTAGATACAATTCGTTCTAATCATGATTTAATTAATTCTGGTCATCTTGGTATTCATAAAACTTTAAATAAATTAAAACAACCCACTCACACACAAGGTTACATTTGGCAAGGTTACAACAGCAGGACAGGCAAAACACGCTATCAAATCTCCAATCGTTTGGACAACACCACATTTACAGGAACAGCTATTCCTTGCTTTGGCCAACCTGTGTCCGGAGTATATTTAAAGACTTCCAGGTCAGCCATGGCAACTCGTGTCCAGGTGCAAGGTTTTTGGGCAAGTGGCACAAACGAGTTGGGAGGGGAAACTATTGCGTGCGTGTAATAATTACATATACCTACTGGAACGAAAAGCCCGGAATTTTCTTCAAATGTCCGTAATTTTCTCCGAAAATTTTGTTTATAGTTTTGGGACCCCTAGTCTAGCTAGATGGTAATTGGTATTATTTTTAGTTATCGAGTGATTGTAGGTGTTTTTTTTAAACTTTGCCCCACACTGGAAATTTCTCCTGTCCGTGGATGCGTTTACAAACATTGAAACTCACATATACAAAAAACACGTACAAAAAAAAACAAACAAACAAATAAAAATATTCACACAAATATTTGTTCCGTGCGGGGATCGAACCCGCGACACAGTGCAGCAGCCAAACGCTCAACCACAGCGCCAACCGTGCTGTGAAAGTTAATTTTTTTCACATAGGTTCCAAGTATAAAAAGTATAATAAAGGTGTCCATAATATAGGTACGTTAATCAATCGTTGAAATTACTATTAAATTGGCTTCCGTACGCAAAACACGCGCTTTGGACGTGGAGTTGCGGACACCAGCCCGTTATACTCGTACTATACTACTAATCAATTGTTGATCACATCCGACCAAACGCTTCGTCAAAAGTTTTCCATCAAAACCATGTTACAAAAAGTCCCACAATGTAGACAATTACGTAGGTAGTTTTCGTTTGGTGAATGTCAAGACGGGATGACGACGGACATCTATTTACGGCAGCGGCTACGATGCATGTGATGTTGTAACAAAATAATGTAAAATCGTCTGTGTTACATAATTAACATTGCTTCACTATCGTGACCTACACAAAGACGCGATAAAGAACGAGTTTGCGATACAAGTACACGGGGTGGAAGGGACACCGCCGCGAAAACAGAAAACACATACTCAGTACATCATTGTGAAACCCCTTGCATAGACATTTTTCGTCGGTTATTAAAAAAAAAAACTGCTGTTTCATACATTTTGATCATGTAGGTATTGCACTTTTGTGTGGTTTCCGTCTTCGCGTCGGTGTCCCTGCCACCCCGTAGAGAGATAGATAGAATATTCTTTATTATGTACACCATACAAATTTCAATTTACATAAACGAAAACATTTCACATCGGGTGAAACAATGGGTGCGGGTCTTATCGCTAAAAGCGATGTCTTCAAGACAACCTTTGGATGGATTATTAAAGGGAATATGAAGAACTGGGTGTAAAGTCTTCATCATGACTATTAGGCTATGAATAAAACTTGGGAAGAGTACCTATCTTAAAAATAGAGCAAACCCCTGCCGAATGTATCCTTAAATTAAAATGATATGGCAATCACGCTACCGAGAAACCGTAAAAAAAGGAGAAAGTAGTAATCAGACGGCGACTCATTACAGTCAATTAAAAAATCTGGACTCCTCATTGATAATAATGCATGCAGTGGGGTTACCGTGATCTCTTAATGCAGGAATACTATAATTTTAAAAAGCCTAAGTCATTTTTTTACATAACAAAAAAAGTGTATTAGGGAAATCGACATCAATATATGTAAATAATATGTAGTTTACGCGAAAATGACCTTTGCTTTTGGGGGTGATGTAAGCGACGACGTCAGCAATCTGTTTTACTCGCTTAACACAAAGCTGCGACCATAAAGCCTAATCTAATTGACTGGAATAAATTATTCACGGCTTGTTATGACAGGGTACACTTAGGCAGCTACGTTTATTCGTTAGCTAGGTGATCCCAAAAATAATCCTAAAAAATAAACAAATGAAATTGCGTTTTTGTGTTTTTTTTTGACTTGCTGTAACTTTGGATTCCCCTACTTCTGGCGCGCAGGCCCTTTTAATCATACTAAACTGTTATTTGATATGGTGTTCACCCGGTATAAAAAGACTTCATCAGATTAACGATACCTACCGTACCTACCGTTAAGCAATGCCCAAACGAAAACTTCCCCTAGAAAAGTAATGGTCACTGTTTGGTGGTCTCATGCCAGATAATTCATCACAGTTTCTTCCGAAATGGCACGAGCATTACTGCGGTTGTGTACTGTGAAGAACTGGACACAATGATGGAAAAGCTCGCAAATTTCCGGCCAGCTTTGGTTAATCGTTCGTCTCCGCTGCTCCATGACACATACGCCATACGCTCACTCGACCTCACACTGCACAACAGACGGTCTCCAAGTTACAAGAGCTAGGGTTAGAAGTTCTGCGTCATCCACAGCATATTCACCAGACCTTACTTTTCCAGAATTCGAACAATTCTTCTATGCAGGGAAAAATCAATGCCCGATCGGCTGTACAAATTGCTTTTAAAGAGTGTTGCCTCCCGTGATCCTTGACAAGTCCAAGACTGGACGGGTCCACCTGACTTGTTCAAGAAGGACATTGAAAAATAACCACTGTGCTGGCAGAGATGCATCGATAGTATGGGTGCATACTTTGATAAATAGAAATAAAAAATGATTTTACGTTCTTGTATACAAAACGATAATTTCATTGGTAAAGGCAGACCTAATATCCAACTTTTGTAACCCACATCAAAATTTCCAGTGCTATATTCATATTCTGCCTGGGCGCAATTCTGGCGATCTCCCTCTGCGTGTGGTGTGGCCTGGCTGCATGGGCTGCCTGGGTGAAAGGAGGCTGCGACCCTGGCGGCAAACCTCTGGTGGACGACAGGCTTCTACCGGCCTTCGTGACCTACGTGTCCAAGGTCAAGAACCTGCCTGGTCTGTCCGGCGTGTTCTTAGCTGGAGTGTTCGGAGCTGGTCTTAGGTAAGTTCTGTCAAAGAAGGTAGACATCGGAAAAAGCATTGCAAGGACCAATGCAAATATGGCCATGTACTCGTGCTGAAATAAACCCTCCCCTTGAAATATTAGGGTTTCAAAAAATCTGATAACTGATTAAAAGGGGAAAAAATATGGGAAAGGATTATTAATATTTTTGCGGAAGAAGATCTATATCGAGCAATATCTCTTTGCTATTGCAATTTTATCTTAATTGGGCAAAAAATCAGAAATTCAGAATGATAAGAGTTGATATCGCAAATCTTTAAAAGAAGATACACTTGGGAGACATTTGATCGAAAAATAATTACAAAACCCCGATTTCTGAAAGCCTGGTATTCTAATCGACACTGAAATCTACTGCAAACCATTTGAAACTTGAGAAATTGACAACAGTCTGATTCAGTGGAAACGCTTTTCAGAAACCGGCGGTTTAGCTTCTTTAAAATGTATTTTTTCTTTGTATAGTTCACTTTCATGTGTGTTAAACGCGTGCGCCCTGGTGGTGATTGAAGACCTCATTCACGGCTGGTTGAAGCTGGAACTGAAGCCTTTGACTGAAGGTATCCTGGCGAGAGGGGTCACGGCTCTTCTCGCTCTCACATCTGTTGCCATGCTGCTTATTATTGAGAAACTGGGAGGCGTGCTCGGTAAGTAAACTGCCAAGACCTTACAGAATTACGATTAGTTTTATTTAGAAAAATACTTAGAGCGGTGCGTCAATATGTATAGGTACATTGCCAATACGAATCATCCTATTTTTATTAATTTTAGTTTACATTGGAATTTGATGGAACTTTGGCTTTTCGAAATAGTGGTCAACACTATTTCGATAAGCCAAAGTTACACTTTTCAGACATTTAATTCATTCTATATGCATTTTTTCTACATATTTACATTAAATCACGTCTGTTCTTCCTTTTAAGGCAATTTTGTTCATACAACTGTGCAAAAGTAAAGGTTCTGTTTTGCCATCATCAGGTGTAGCGACTGCTCTATCAGCAATCGCAGCAAGCGCAACATGCGGTGTGTTCACTCTGGGCATGGTGTGCTGGTGGGTGGGGCCCCGGGGCGCGCTGGCGGGGGCCGCGGCCGGGGCCCTGCTGGCCGGCTCCGTGTCGCTGGGGACCCAGGCGGCTGCAGCCAACGGGTTGAGAGCCCCGCCGCTCAACATGTCCATGGAATGTGCTCTGAACGCCTCTTATGTGGATCTCACAGATCCTTTTGTAAGTATATCCTGTTATTCGTAGTTAAGTTGCAATTATGAGGACTCAGATCTGTGTAGCTCATGTCACCTTAACGCCTGAATCAGCGTTGAAAAGTTCTCACTATTTTGGTTCTAGGATTATGCCACAATTTAAAGCGGCGATATCCGTTGATTCATCCTTGTATGTGAGATTCAACTAATTACAACTGATTCGATTGTTTTGATACCAGATAGATATTTGTTGACAGGCCTTGTCCAGGTTTTGCCAATGAGCGTTTCACTGACAACGGTACTTTGGAGTAACAGGCAAAATTGACGGTAGCCTTAGAAAAAATTACCTACGAAAGAAGCACAGTTTTTTACACGTGCTAACCTTAATCTGGACATTCATAACTATAAATGATAGAAAGGTTTACTACACTTCTTTAAAAAAAGATGTCGCCTACTGTGCCTTCTGATAGTGGCATGGCGTACGTGACTGTCGAGTTAATTTAGAATATGCGTGATACGAATTATGTCATTCAATTTGGGTAAGTTGTCAGATAAACAAACAAAAAGAAAGGCATTTAGATCGTTCACAAGTATTGTATCTACCGAGGTCTCTAGTAATTACGACTAGAAGATTGATAATACTTAATTTATACCGTCATTTGGCACACCAATGTTGCTCATAATAAGGAAGGCCAGGATCCAAAGTGTCGGGGGGGCCAGGGTTCATAGCTAATCCATACTTTTAAGGGCAATAAAACCTTGATCTATTCAATAAACCTTACTGATGTTCTACATCAAAGGTCTTTTTAACTTAACGTCCGATTGTATCGAATTCGAATAACGCTTCAGTTTAATCTGAGTCTCGGATTCTCATGTCCGAGAATGCCCTGTAGTGTACCACACGTGTGTATGTATATACATATTATATCGGCTCGCCTGTTAAGCATCGCGTTTTATAATTTAATCTCTTCTGCTTTCGTATCTCATATCTCTTGCCCGAGGATTCTCGACTACCCCGCACTTTCCCGCGCAACGCTTAACCAGAGACTACAGAATATATCATCGATACTCAAATCTAGTCTATAGATATAGATATCGATACACTACACCCCCTAAACCAGTGAGGTTAACAAATTAAATTTCTACCGGTTTGCCCCCAAACAGAAACCTGAAACAGTGTTCCCACTATTCCGGTTATCGTACCACTGGATAGCGCCTCTGGGTCTCTTCGCTACGCTCTCTGTTGGGATGATCGTGGGCTGGCTGTTCGACGCGAGAGACACTTTGATGATGGACGCTGAGCTGTTCACACCCTGCATGTGGCGCTTCCTGCCACAGGAGGCGATAGACCGGAAAGGGTCCACTAGACGAGCAGTGACGGAAAGGCAACTTGCGCACGCACATTCTGCGCCACTCATACTAGCTGCGCTTGATAAGGTATTTATATACATACATACATAAATTCACGGCTTCATCCCATGGGGGTAGACATATACTTACATACCTTTCGCTTCATCCACGTAATCTACAGTGCAATTAGCATTGATACTGGTAGGATATAATAATGGTATCTTCCGATTCTTCAAGCAGGCGAAACTTAACTGAAGATTACTTTATCTCCTCAAGGAGCAGCAAGAGAGGTAGCTACAAAAAGAAGTAAATTCACATAACAATACGTCTGTATTAGTAGTACATCCATACTTAGCCAGTTATATTTAGGACCCACGTAATAGGGAACGAGCCTATTGTCACCAACCAAAAGAAAAATGTATTCGGAACTTAACCTAACTTTTTTGCCACCGAAACATGCTAAAGTTCACCAGATTGGCAACCCTGAACGTTATGTAACCTTTTTTCTCTGACTGTAATAAAATATAACAATGCCTTTAGTTTGTTCTGTTATTCGGAAACAAAACTATAATTATTTCAACTCTTGACGTCATCTGTGACGTCGTTTATTAAATATGAAAAAACCTGTCTGTATTGAGTGTGATTAGATGTAGATTGATAGATGATGCGTTATTTACCTAATAGTGTAGAAAGACAATTGTTATCTTTGAATTCATAAAGAATACTAACATTATCTGACATTGCTGAATTATTAGAATTAATGGATTACTTCTCGTTATATCCTGTTTCATTGCAATATTATATGCGTTGATATTTTATTGTCTTATTTATCCATATCACCATTTGAACAGCTGATAAGATGATGCTATTTAAAGTCAGACATATTTGCAGTAATAACTGTAAGTGCTGCCAGTTTGTTGCTCCAACTCGTAAACCCTAGGAAGTATTGAACGATTGCCATATTGGGGGTTTGAAATATTTGATTAATATTGATTTCGAACTGCCCTCTTAATTTTTTAGACTTTACTGACCCACAAATATGTGAACTTATTTCGAATTAGCATGGCGGTTTTTTGCAAACCGTAAACGCCTGCGAGAATTCTCATAGCAAGAAATTACTTTCTTTAGGAACAGTTGCTATGCTTTAAACACTATACTTGTATCCTCGGTATCCAAGTAACGCTTTGTCTCTGTAGAGTGAAATAAAACAGCACTAAATAATTACGTTTTGTTTTTTTTTTATTCGAAATTAGACTGGGCTTATCAATGGGCACCGTATTACCCAGTACAAACTGTGTTGTCAGATAGGCAGTCGCTCCATGTAAAATACTGGTATTCAGCTGCATCTGGTAAGACTGGACGCCCCAATAAAGTTGGGAAAAAGGCTAGGCAGATGATTTGAAATTAGACTGGTCTTAAATTATTTTATTGAAAGTCTGTTCATGTTTCATTAGGAACCATACGTTTTCGCCTCCAACCGTCATGTACTCTCCTAATTACATTTTAATTTTTTTTTTTCAGGTCGAAATAAATGGCGAACCGAGTAGGTGAGGCAAGCAGATACTGTAACGTGTTTTTTTTATTCATCTTGACGAAGATACTTTTGTAGTCGTACAGTGATTTTTCTATCGAATATAACACGTGCTTAATAAAAGCGTGTTTCCATCTCAGTAAAATATATGTGCCTTATGTATTAAATATTTAATGCAGGTATTAAAAAATGTATATACCTAAACTTATGTTTTTTGTGGAAAAGTTTATCAAAAAGTCATTCCGTTTATAAAAGTGTTGAAACGATATAGCGATGATGCCTATAGTGCCATAATTATAATTTAGGTACGTGGTATTGGAATGAATGAATATTTACAAGAATGGGATCAAGCATGAAGAGACTAGCCATTTTATAGTATACAAAAATGTGTGGTGTGGTAAATATTTATACAGTTTGCAAGCAATTAAATATGCTTCTGGATTCATTAGCTATTTACAATTTTTATATCTACGTCAAGATGCTAAGACAGTGCGAGACAATAATAAACTTTAAATACGAAATTTTTAAACGTCGCACTATGAAACATAAATGAAAATGCATAAATAAATTTAAAATTGTGTTTTAAGAAAAAAATAATTGAAGATAACATCGAAGCAGAAAGGGGTTGGAAGATTTTTGTATGAAGCGTAGCCTGCCTAACTTCCGCCATTTTATTTTATTTTCAAAATAACGGCCACGCATCGTCATCATCTTCCTGCATTTGTCCCATTCTACTTGGGGTCGGCGCAACACGTTTTTTTCTTCAATTCTCCCCTGTCAACCGTCACTGCATCATTTAGTCCTTTCTTTTTCATATCATTCCTCACACAAAAAAACCTGTATTTATCAATAGCTCATCACAATACAAACACGGTTTGCATGCGACAAAGTCTTCTAAAGCGTCACGTTTCCGCGATAAAAGTTAAAACATACCAAAGTTGTGTTGCTGATCTCTATCTTGGAAACTTGCCTACTAGTTTAGCAAAATAAACCACGAATTAAGAACGTTTTAGGGTTCCGTTGTCAAATGACAAAAACGGAACCTTTATAGATTCGTCCTGTCCGTCTGTCTGTCTGTCCGTATGTCACAGCTCTCGTTTTGTAAATTAATTATGGTGCCAAGTTAATCGTTTGTTAAAGTATACAAAAAATATTAATTAAATATATTTATTAAACAAATTAGTCATAAGTGAGTTACTAACATTAGGTTCTAATTTATTAAGAATTTATTTAAAACAGATGATAGGTAAGTAGGTACTAAGATCCAGGATCCATGTTTGCTGTATCATATCCATGAACATATCCATGTACTATCTGACCCATGTTTGTTCTATACTGAACAGATCTGGATGAAATTTGACACAGAGATATATTTTTGTTTGGAATAGCACATATGCTACTCTTCGTCCCGGTAGGACGATCCCGTGGGTCGATTATCGAACTCCACGCGGGCGAAGCCACTGGCATAAGCTAGTTATATAATATGATAAAAAAAAATTACAATTTTAGCGTAATTAACATGAAAATATTGTAAAGATAGCCTATATTATACCTGTAAATTAAAGAGTAATTTTATCATAATTTGTTTTGATTGTAAAAAAAGTAAGTACTTATTCGAATGTGACAGTATTTTAGCGTACATAAGAGCAGAAATACTTCAAACTACATATCTTAACCTAATAAGGTTTTTCACTTAATTATAATATTTTTCTTTTTTATTAATGACTGGGGGCCTACCACCACCTGTTATAGCATGATCGGTATTATTTCAAGCTTACTTCAGGGCCGGTAACAGATAGAACTAAGTGTCCAACATAAATAAATTAACGTAAATTTAAACCAATAGCCAAGTCATTGGGTTTCGATGATGGAGCAGCCCTACCCTACCTAGACTGATGTGGATGCGGCCAACGAACTGAGAAGATGCCGATTGTAATAAATCGTGATGGATAAATGAGCTTGTTTTATAAGACAAGTAATCAATAATTTGACAGTACTGTAGTTATAGATTATTTTGTATTGAAAGTTTGTAACACAATAAAGGGGATGGAAGATTTTTTAATGAAACGTGGCCTGCACGTCTGCCATCTTATTTTATGTTCAAAAGAGCGGCCTCAATATAAACAAGTATTGTATGAGACAAAATCTTCTAAAGCGTCACATTTCTGAAATAAAAGCTATCAAAATTGTGCAGGTGGTGAAGAGGTAACTGTAAAAGGTGGAGTTTTTTCTCTTACACCTTTAATACCTTTTTGTATTGATGGCAGCTGTTGATTGATATAGATTTTATAATAAGTGGCTAATAAAATCAATGTTCGCAATGTAGGCGAAGATTGTAATTTTGATGGCTCATTATCTCGGAAACGTGACGTTTCAGAAGATTTTATCCTACACAATACTTGTTTGTATCAATGCCTGCTATTAATTAATACTGCTTTTATTAGTGGCTAATTAAATGTTGTACTAATGGCGAAGATTGTAACTTCGATGGCTTATCTAGAAAACGTGAAGCTGTAGAAGGTTAGCTATTGATTAATACTGGTTTAATGTGTGGCCGCTATTTTGAAAATAGAATAAAATGGGGGAAATTAGACCGGCCAAATAATTCCAAGCCCTTTCTCTCTCACTAATCGTCCTGTACGTATAGCTCCATCATCTCTACCACGCTGAAGTGACATTAAAGTAATATTGATAGACGAAGTTATGGCACAGGCCCTACCATGATGTCTTTAAGCAGATTTATTGTGGTTAAATGGTTTTATATATCAAAAATAAATTATATCTCAAAACTATATGAGTTAGGTGAAGTGAAAATTCTACACTATTATATGGAATTTTCCATTGCGAATTTTTCGTAAATGTGTCTCTAGTGTTATCTATCCTCTTATAAATTTTGTTTTGGAACCTAGTACCTGCTTACACACTCATACACTTAAATGGTTTATTTGTGGTGAAGGTGTTTTTTACAAGTATTATTATTAAATCAATGTTTATAGAATAGTTTCTTGTCTTTTAATAAGGATTTTGTGCATGCCTGTAAGTGATATATTTACACAGCATTGAAGGCTTGTGATTACCTTTTATGACAATTCTTATGTCGTTGGTGTGCCTTACTTCATAAACAAATAAATCTATACAAATAAATAAAATTAAAGTGTCTGTTTGTATTGCCAAATAAAAGATTTTTACTGAATGCATGAAAGTACATACGGTACTTATATATTTTTCTTTAAATTTATGTCTGTATGTCTGTTTAATTCAGCCTAATCTCCAAACGGCTGAATCGATTTTGACGGGACCTTTACTAGCAGATAGCTTATGTTAAAAATTGAAATTGAAACCCATGAAATTGTTAACAAAATCCGATTCAAATAGGGAAGTAATATTTCTATAATAATTTCACGCGGACGTAGGTCGCGACCAACAGCTAGTAATTAAATAATTATACTCGAATTAGCTGCAACACTCCAATGTGTAAAGATCTAATTTAATTATGACTAGTTGTTTATTTATTTATTTATAAGACGAATAAAAAATATCTGAACATTTTTGTAACAGATAATCTATATACTTAATAATACAATTCTAAAGAAGTAAAGTTGGTGAGTTTGAATGTGTTGGGGCTTATCATCGGAACTACTTAATGTTTTTGTACATTAGGTATTTATTATATATTATTTTTCACAGGAGTTTAAAAACCTGTATAATATTCTAATTTAATGTTTGTTTGTATTTAAATAGGAGGAGTGTTTGTATAGTAACTTATGTGATTTTATTTAAAAACAGTATTAGGTTTATCATCTATGTAAGTTATTGCCGATAATGCAACATTTTCTGAGCTGTGCTGAAAATGCACAACTTTTGTTACTTTGCCCGCACAATTGACATGTACATAATTAAAAAAACACATAATATTTTTTTTGGATTGCTCTGGTTGATAAAGAAGTACCTGTGATGAAAAAGGTCTTTTATACTTCAATTTTAATAGCTGCAAAGAGCATCGCTATTTTTTTTTTTCAAATTAGATTTTGATTCTATGGATATATTTAAAAAAATATATATCCATAGAATCGTTCTCTCAAATATTATGTGACTTTAAACTAGACATAAAATAACCAGTCGTAGGCTGTATTCAATGTATTTATAACTATAAGTTCGTATTGCACACATTCTCATAAAATAGTTTTATTTTATAAACACACTGTAGATGTTAATAGATCATGTACCTGTAATTAAATCAGATTTATAATATTTTTACTATAAATTTTACTTAAGAACATGTTTTATGCATAAACAATCATATTTTACAAAATAAATGTAATTATAACAACAAGTTTGGCTATTACTTATTTCATATTCAAATGCCGCCATTTTAGATGCGAATTATTTGTAAAACGTGCATACAATTTCGCCTCGGGAGTTTGAAAAGTTATAAAATTTAGGTGGAATGGAGACGAGGAGAATAACGTAAATAGTCAGGTGTTGGCAAATGTGGCCGGGTGGTGATTTACATTCGACGCGCGTTTCCCGCTATTAAAAGTGGAACACGAACTGCGGTTCCTGACTTAAGGGGTGTTGTGGCGGGGAACCGGGAACGCACCCTGAGATATGTCACGTGATCTTTGTTTAAAGGGATTGGAGGGATGAAAAGCGGCGGTGACAAATTGTAAAAATTATTGACATAGTTTGAAGGATATAGCATACCTAAAAGAAAGAAAGAGACTGGTGTCCCAAAAGGTCGTAAAAAGTCCAAATCGAACAAAATCGATCAATAGACCTTCTTGGATGAATTAAATCGTTAAATCACCGTCGTAGAGAATGTATTTGGGACAGAAATTTAATGACATTCAGCTATTTAATTTAAAATGAGACGCAACCGTTTGGAAAACCAGCATCGATGCCGCGCAACCATTTGCCGTCAACTACAGTCTACACGAACAAACTTATTCGACTCAGCTATAAAATGGCAAATTTCTGACAAAAAGCATCGTAAAACTGATTGCGGCGTCGAAAAGCCTCGAACGGAGGCTCGATCGTAAACTGAATTGGCCTAGGAACTGTTTAATTGCGAACAGTAGCTGGCAATTAAATATACGTAAAACGAGTAGCAAGGAGATGTATTACTTGTTTGTTTTGTTGGGAGAAAATATTGTCTAACAAGGCAAGAGTATATTCTAGTACCAAATAAAACAGTATCTAAGAAGTTGCAAAAGTTACATGGTAGGTTTTCAAATGTTCAGGATAGCTTTGGATGCTCATAACTTTTGGAATCTTGACATTGGCTAAAAAATGGCATCTACACGAGCGTTTCATTCCATCAAAATAGCTCACACAAACTCTTGGGGCATTTGAGTCATTTATAAACTTCGATTAATTCTGCCCTAATGTTGAAAGCGCAAGGGCCTTGGCAGTTGTGGTCTCAGTAGGTAAGTATCATAGTTATCTACATTCCATTCTCTTCTCTTGAAAGAAGAGAGAAAATCTTCGTTTGTTCATTCTAAGTCCATGACACAAGCAAGTGCCAGTCCTCAAGACTAATCGCACAAAGGCTTAGTTAACCTACCACATCCGCATGTAACACTTTCGTCTAAACAAGACTAGCAGATAATGAAGCTACCCACATTTACACAAGTTTTATAGTCATCGTAAAAAGCACACGGCCCATCGTGGTAGACGCCAATTAATTAATGAACCAACTTGAAAATATATTACCCCATTGGGACTTGAAAGGTGTTCCGTATAACGGTCTTACCCGCTTCATACTAAGACTTCTGAACGTAAAATGAAATTTTATTGTTTTTTGAGTTATGTTGACGCACGTTTCATTTGTTGTTAGAGTAATGTAATATAAGGTGTGCTTTTTATTGTTGTTTGTTAACTGTTTGATGGGTTTATTCTTCGCTACATCTAAGTACTTAAATGTCATTATAATTTCTATTTTTATGAATTAATGGTCTACGCACACCTACATATAATCAAAACTGCACGGGATCAACATCTCAACTCGAGACGTTCGGGATTCTTTTTTTAAAACTCCAACATAAACGCACACTTATAAACACAGTCAACAGTATACCCTAAGATCAGGATCAGCTAGTAAAAATGAGTTGAGGTGCTGTCCGAACCGATTGTGCGAACCGTCAGTTGGTGGAATCACTCTATAGGTATAAGTATTCTACTCTTTGGAAATCAGTGCCGGCTTATCTGTTTCCCGATCATTATAATCTCTTCAAAGTTCGACTGAATCGGTTTCTTCTAGGCAAGCGTGCTCCACCCTAGGCCGCATCATCGGGCGAGTTGCGGCCAAAGTGCTTATTCAGCTTATTGTGCTATTTGCATAAAAAAACAGTGGCACAGTTTGTCGAAGGCCGTAGCTTCTAATCCAACTCGTCAATTGTTTTTAGATATCTTCACAAAAAAAAGCGTATCCCAGAGAAATCTTGATAACTTTTGTAGTTCATACAAATAAATGCTTACACTAAACTTCTAAGACAACAAAGCACTTCCAAAAGCGTCTTAACCGCCTCGTTTATTACAGCGATTTAGTGGCTTTCTGTGCAGAATCACGGAATGTCTGCATTATCTCGCGGTCGTATCGGAATCCTCCCTCCGAAGACGGTCATTGGTCAGATAGTCACACATTTACGCCCCACACTAACATTACATTATAAGGACACCCGTGTCATTTACACAAAGAAAAAGTTTGTGACACTTGTACCTTTAAGAAGATAGAAAAAGTTTGTCTGATATTTTATGTTCAAGTACTTAGGAGCAGCTGCTCCTAATCAAATATGCAAGGTGTGAAATAATACTATATAAAAATAAATTACTTTATTTATTGATAGTAGAATACTAGCCCGTGCTACCTGGTGCGATCGTGTCCTAAAGGCTCTTTTTGAAAGTACATTACCTATTTACCTCTAATTGTTTAAGAAAATACTTAGTCATACAATCTTCTTTCATTTATTTAGGCCACAAACTACATAGCTCTTGAACTAAGCAACATTTTATTTGAATTTTTATGCTGCCGTGGTCACTTACTCTATCATTAACGCAAAAAACTGGATATGTACCATGTTTACTATTTGTTGTGAGTTCCCGATATTTCGGCACTGTTGCAAGCGCCATGATCACGGATAAACATGTGACGGAGTTCATCCGTGATCATGGCGTGTGAACTCATAACACATAATAAACATGGTAAATACCCCCAACAGTTAATGATAACATGTTTTATGATTGTGACCAAACTTTCAGTAGGCATTTCTTGAAGATGGACCTGTCCGTGGAATTATATTAACTGTGCCGTGGATAATATACCTAATATAGTTGCATCACTAACTCCAACGAAAAAAACCAGCGAACTCGACCTAAAACAAGAAATGTCTAGCTTTTACATCAAGGAAAACTCCTCCATTTTTCACAAAAACACGTATCTAATGAATATGGTACGCGACATTACCTTACAGCGAGCTTAATCGTGTGGTAATGTGAGCCCGGACAAGTGCGACGTTGTTTTAATTGAGTTTTCTTCCCTTTGCACCTTTGTGGCGACGAGTGGTGCCCGTCGAGGGTAGCCAGAGGTGTGTTGCGAAGCGAATGAACTTGAGGTGGCTCCACTGACAGCTGGACGATTGATAAAAAAAGAGTTTTTTTGAAAGAAGGTTTTTAATGGAGAGTTTTTGCGCCAGTACGTGTTTAACCAGACACGCCCCGTAGTCTATACTAATACTATAAAGAGGAAAGATTAGATTTTTTGTTTGTTTGCATTGAATAGGCTCCGAAACTACAAGACCGATTTGAATAATTTTTTCACCGTTGGGAAGCTACACTATCTCCGAGTGACATAAGCTATATTATATTTTCAAAAAAAATTAGGGATCCTTATTGAAACTCCAATAATGTAACCCAAGGTGTAAAAAAAACTTACATCGCGTGCGCTGCTAAAACTATTGATGATAGAACAAGATAATGTACCACGACTTTGCAGAACACATCATTATCTACAAAAAGTATCGCGACAGCTTATGTCTAACTTTCATGTATGTATATGTCACAATAATTGTTCTTTTATTTAAAAAAATTAATTGAAATGCCGCCGCTAGAAAAGGCTCTTTATTTGTTCCTTGCTAGTAATTCTTATCAAAGTACATTCAAGACTGCTTTAATACCTTTATATAACTTTTTGAATTATTTAATTCGGACATTCCATTCGAAAGATATCACGAGTTCAAAAATGTAAGTATTAGAAAAAAGTCGCGTGGTCGCCACTCACTCCGCTCGGCTTACTATGCGATGTAAGGCGTCACTGAGGTACGGGAGGGGGGGAGTCAATGCCTACGCAGTAGTCAAAAATAAGTTTAATGGCTTTTGTTTGAAGTTTTGATCTTTTTACAAACATTAGAAATAAAAATAAAATAATCGAATATAAAAAAATAACAAAAAAATAATATAAAAGATAATAACAAAAAAATAATATAAAAAATAGTAACAAAAAAATAATATTAAAAATAATAACAAAAAATAATAATAATAATATCCAAACTTTCTTTATAATGTACAATTTTTTAGTAACCCGGCGCAAAAAGAACGGTTTCTGTGTGTGAGTGTATGTGTTAAAATTTATATTTTTTGTTAAATACACATATTTTTTTATATTTTTAAATGTTTCTTTAAATTGTTTTACATGTGAATATTTAAAAATGTAAAAAATAAGAAAGAAAATAATATATGATAATTTATGAATTGAATCTGGTCTCTAAAATACATAATGTGTCATAAATAAAGTAAATGTTTGCATGTTTGAATGGCTGAACTTTGATATTTATAACAACTGTTGTGTATTACCCATATTTGAAAAATAAAATTCTATTCTATCCTATCCTATCCTGTCCTATCCTATCTTTTCCTGTCCTATCCTGTCCTATCCCGTCCTATCCCGTGCGAAGCCGGGACAGGCCGCTAGTGTAAAATATAGCTGATGTGTACCTACTCTAGTAGCGACATAATCAAAGTTCCTTGAGTCTGAATCCTTATCTGCACTTCTGTTCTTCTTCATCTTACAGATGATGCGTTGATCTGGTACTGTAAATACAGTAAGTCATAATATCAATGATTGTACATATTATATATAAGCCCCGCAGTAAACTATCGTATAAAGAACAATTTGTTTCACAAAATTATTATATCACTCTTTTGTAGTCAACATTTTTCCGCTGAGCGGCAGTCAGCGTCGGCTCAGACCGTTGTCGTCTCATTTAATCGCCGCATTACATGCAAAGTGCATCTCTTACATGTAAAACAGACCCGGCGGGTATTTAAATTTTCGCCTTTCCCCGTAATTCGTTGAGTGCAGACAAAGGCTTTCAGAGGAAACATTGTTAATGTGTTACCCAATGCATTTTACCTGACACGTGGCTATACATCTGCGAGCGTGTGGTGCGGTGTTTTTGAAGAAGTGGCGCGCAAATTGATAAATTAGATAAAATTACTCAAGCGTCGAAATTTGCACTGTTTTGTGCCACTCCACACTTTATGTTCTCGACGGTAAAGCTAAATCACAACGAGGTAATCCTCAAGTCAGTTGTTCAAATTTCACAAAGCTATCGAAGTACAGTTAAAGTGAACGTACGAGCAGTTTAAACGCAATTAAGCTTTTACGACGAAGAAAAACGCGGAAAACAGTGCGAAATAGACATTCGAAAATACCGGCGAAGAGTCAACAAACGAATTTCCGACGTGTCAAAGTAAATCTCTAGCCGACAATACGAATGGCAATAAAATCCGCCGTCGGGGGTTCAACTGGCGATTGCTGGTAAGCTGCCCGCCCCTACCAAGAACTGATTTCGATAAAATGTTAATAGACGGCAATTTCTTTGGTCGTGATGTAAATCCATTGTATATTTTTGTTGTGTTTTTAAATTTAATCTTTATTAATATGTCAAATGATGAAATAGTTGGTATCTTTGTAGCTCTTTTAGCAGACGATCAACTTTGGAAAGAGAACTATGGTTTCATATATGTTGAACGTTGGATCTGCGTAGGCGCCTACGCAACGTATACCAAGCCGCTACGCCGCTACGAAACGCGAAGACATTAGAATGAAAACTATGTCTCCTACTTTAATTTTTGTCATTGTAATGATTTATTATCTAGTACCATCTAAGACATTTAAAATAGTTCTATAGATGGATGGGTATGTTGTAAAAAGAATCATGGCATTTTTAAGAATTACATTCACAGAATTCATCGAGTTTTCAAAGAACTTACATGGTAGGGGTGATGTCCTAAGCTGTGTTAAAAAGGTCTACTTTTCGCAGTTTTCGAGAAGATCGAGTAAAACGGTGTAATTTGTGAGATAAGCGGTGGTTTAGCTGGTAGCTTCACGCCGATAGAGATCAGCCAATATGAGGGGACTCGATCGATAGTGTGGTCTAAGCTGAGGTTTTTTTTACAGATAAGGATTATGGATTGAATACATTAGTGGTATCTAAAGTTTTTTGTTGACCGCAGCTCCTTTTGTCGATTGTATTGCAGATGTGTTACGTGTGATCTTTTGCAGGCTTTTCTTGCTAGTTGAAGATATGGATACTGTCTCATTGACGAAGATGGAATAATTTACTCTTACCTGTAATTTCAGTTCGATGTTAGTTGCTTGATATTTAACCCGATGCGTCTCATCCTGTGATAACAAAAGAGCGAACAGGCAAAATTACGACGAGCTGCTAGAGCTGCGAGCTAAAGTGAAATGTTTGCTATAATGTGCAGGCAAAGGCGTCTCTCCGTCAGTATGTGAAGAGACTTTCCGGCGGACGCCTCGCGGCCATTAATTGAACTCCGTCGCCGCCACTTAATTTTCTATAGACCCGGAGCAAGGCACCACTCACCAGGTGGACGCTTTGTGCGCTCCACTGTTTGCTAAAGTCCTCGTATTTATTTTAGATTCCATTGTGCCACGCTCCGACGCTTTGTCGGGAAATAGCCCTCTCGTGTACCACTGCTTTGTTAATTTTATTAATACGTGAAACATTTATAAAACGCGACCGCACGAGCGATTTAATGAGTTTTATTGTTAAACAGAGAGTAATGTGCTCGAAATGAAGCGCGCTCGGCTTAGATGTTGTCTAAATTCATACCAAGTAGGGGGCGAGGATTTTAATGTTTTAATTCGGGCAGCTTATTTTACAATGTACGAAGGAGTAGCGAGCCCTGACTGCAAACACCTGCTGTTTCGAATTTATCATATAAGATTGTTACACATTTTATTTCGCTCAAATCTTAAGGTCGGCAACCCTCACAAGCGGAGAAACACAAGGATGCAAATAATCCGTTTCATCCCGCATCTAGTGGAGTTCAAAAGACAAACATGTTGGAGATATTTACGTTGATCCCGTAGAGCCGGACCACGGCTAAATAACTGGGCATTCCGGCAACAAAAGAATTTAATAACACCGTGAGGCTAGGGCGGTCTCGCGGGCGGGCGGCGCGGGTCGGGGGCGGCCCGCCCTCGGCCGGTAAGCTTATTATCGCGCTGGGCTGGGCGCCACCGCCAGGAACATATTTGCTTTGTTGAATGTCAACGACGTCGGCGGCCGCACGCCCGCGCCGCCCGCGCACCTCTCCGCGCCTCTACCATGGCGCGCGGCGCTCCGCACACAGTTACCAGTTGTGCGCTCGCTTAAACATTTAAGAGCACCCAATGTTTAGCGACGGAGCAAATTAAAATAGGCTTTATACCAAATCTAATTTGCCAAGTAGAGAACTCCGCTCGTTTGACGAGTACCTGAGTCAAGGTAGATGTTTGTTTTAGAAATTGAATTAATTCTGCTGTAGAATTACCTACTGAATATAATTGATATTAGGCGCGTATTTTGTCCTCTTTTCTCATCAACAGTGTAAATATAATTACGAGAAATCAAAAGCTTTTAAGAACCATTAACAATTTGGAACAATTTTGTTAACTCAATTAATTGATTTATTGTCTAATGAGATACTGAATATATTTCAAAAGTTTGTGCTCGTTCAGGATTATAAGGCTATTCAGCATTTCATCTTGCCCGAAAATCTTATTGTTATAATTATAAAAAAATCTATTTTTACAGTTTTTTGTTAAGCTCTGAAAACAGATAATGAAAAAATAAATAATCCGTTAAAGTTTTGTATAATTAATTCTTACACAACAAAGTAACTAACCTCCACTTAACCGTATTTAGGGCAAATTTCAATTCATAAATAATTAACCGCACATACTCAAACACAGGCCACGATTAGCCTTACATACATATATGTTGCCGAAAACTTTGAAAATCAACATCAAGAGGATCATGGCGTAGTTAGTAAATGGCTTTTAATAAAACTATGTATAATTTAAAAAAAAAATACAGATCTCGCTTAGCTCTGAATAACTACAGGAGTATGGCCAAAAACTACCCAAAAAGATTTGTTTAATTTAATTTTTCACATAACAAACTAAAAGAGCCTCCACCATATAATTTCGGGCAAACTTCTCATAAATAATTAACCGCACATACTCAAACAAGACCCTCGATTAGCCATACATGTTTCCGAAAACTTTGAAAATCAACATGAATACGACCATAGCGTAGTTTGCAAGTAGGTAACATTCAATGAAACTATATTAAAGATTCAGCGAGGGTTCGTTAAGTTACACCTCACCGCAGGTGGAGGCCCGAGAAGCCTTTGCTGTAACCTCTGAATAAGTCAGCACGACATACACGTAGTTTGCTAGAAGGGGCACAAACTATTTGGTACAGATTTGTCATTTAATTTACTGTTTGAATGTGGTGTTTCGCCGTGTCCGGAAAGATGCATTCACTAGGTAGAGGATAAGATAAAAGAAGTAGAGTTTCAGCACAGCTTCTACCTTGGATTTTTCAATACAATTTTCATAGACAAATTGTTAATGCACACAAAGTGACCTCTGCGCTGCCACCGACGGCGCCGTGGAGGCGGTGAAGTTTCGGGCCAACATTTATAAAATAATTGCCATACCAGTTCCACGACGAAGAAGAAGAATGCACAAAATTACAGCATCTTTCACGACAACTACCCAAGATTTTGGAGAGGTTGATGGCTGGTGGCTGAAAGCCTTGAAAGCCTTGGTGATCGTGATCAATGTAGATGTAGATGCCCGACCTAGACATGTGAACCCTTTACATTAAAATGTGTGTTGCCCAAAATAAAAGCAACTAACCTTGCTATGTTTAAAAATAATAAAGAGAAAAACTTTGTGCGAATTCGTATCGCTTCAAGATTTGGTATCTTATCCAGAACATCTTACACGTTACATCTTCAGATGCGACTGGTTGTAGGCATACCGCTGCATTTCTTATGCTAAAGATGCTCGCTGTTTTGATGGATAACAATTTTATTCGGAAACATTTTAGTGTCAGTCAGTCGTAAAGAGAAAACATAACATCAGTTTGTGGGTTTAGTTCAAACCATCATTGAATTTATGTTTCGCTATCAAACTTAAGGCTAGGTCATCAACTTGATGCCTGGACTTTATTTGTTTTGTTAATGTAATGTTCTTCCTGTTTAGGGTCAATCATGGTAAAACTAAATAGGTAAGTGCACTCCTACACTGTCTGATTTTGATCAAATTTTCGCTGGAGTATTTTGAACTATTCATGTTTTAGTTACTTCTGAAACGAATCCATTACCTACCTACACAATAAAAGCATAATTTGATAAAATTTTGTACTGTTAAACAAAATAAATCAAAGTAAAGTTCCCGTCACCGCTTGAGGTAAACTAGCTATGTTCTCAATTCTCATGGTACATCGCAACGCCGGGCAGCTAATCGGGTTATCTGACCGCAGACCGCGGACGCTCAAAGGACCTCGCAAAAAGCCATCCCTTTGACTACATCTTCAAATATTTGCACCGAACGCCACGACCGCGCATTATTTTCAGTATAAACATTCATAATCCCACGAAACTTCGGGTCAAAGCTTATTTTATTTTCTGTGGGACACGGTAGTATTTGCATTCTGTCAATCGTACTTTTTGGTTGATGTTACATTTTAAATTAGGAACTTGCGGTTTGTGCAGGTTCATTGTTTGCAGAGGGCTAAAGTTTGGTAGGTTTTTAGGTTTGTACGTATGTATGTAATGATTATGTCGTTATGTGGGCTATTTTCTATCTAATTCGCAACGCATGATTTTCTTCACATAAATCATAAAAGAATAGGACGAAAGATTACGAAAAACTTTTAAAACAGTATCAGACAATTATTGAATAGTTTTCATCAGTTTCAAAAACAACATTGTACCTACTTAAGCTAAACATACGTTAAGTAAGAACATTTCATTAAACGTGCATCTCGTCAACAGCAGAAACCGATGTTCTAACTAATCGAAACACCACTGATTAAACTTATACGTTTGCAGTCGCGAGCAGATGTTTGCGCGGCGGGATTTAATATTGATAGCGGGATGCCGGTCCCGCGGCGCTGTAGCGCTGCACCAAAGCGACTGTGTCAACGTGTTTACGATACCTGACATCTTGCAACTGGTGGCTGTTCGCAAACATTACTATGAACGTTCGTAAAATATCCGGTACCCTAGAGAATATACAGTCCTAACGATGTTAAAATCCACCGCGTACCCTTCACTCAAATGTACGTCTCAACATGCCAACTTTCATAAATATCAAAGCAGACTCCCCGAAAACAATTTCTTGGGAATCCAGCGGTGTTCACACGTCGCGCCACTGCCGGTGGCTAACACAATTTTATTCGAGCATAAAAAACGAGCTCATCATGCAAACGCCAAAGTCGTGGGACGTGGCTGGCTCCCGCGGTAAAACAATTTATCTGCATCGACGGAATTACGACGGTGCGCCGTGAATAAAATATGTCGCCGGCTGTCAGTCCAACGAAGACGTTGTCTGTGATGGCCGACAGGGGTGCCAGTGCCAGCCGCGAGGCGCGACCTGCCAGCTGCCACTGCAATACACTCGATCGCCATACTGATAAATATTTCTCAACCTGTATCCGACAATGCTTACATTCAATACCAAATACAGCGCTCATTGCATGATATTTTGTGCCTTTTAAAGTTTAAACTGTGTATCGACATTGTATACAAATGTGACATATTACCACCTAATAGTACCTAGTGATTACCGCTCCGTACAATTGACAATTAAGATCTTTTCTCGCAAGAAAATAACATTTCCAAAAACTGAGCACTTTTTCGCGGTAACCCTGTTCGCAAATTTGACGGGCGAAGAGCGACATGCGACAGGATCCAAGAATTAGGTCCCGCGTACGGCGGTGGCGCGGGCGTCGTATCTTCGTGAGTTTGCTCCGATGACGAATGGGCCGAGTTGACGTGACATCCCGCAGGTATCCCGCTTGGTAGCGGGATGCCCGGCGGGATCCGATCAAATTATTAGCTCATGAGGGTTAGAGGCCCATGAATATATATTTGTAGCAAGAAATTTGATGTAATTTTGCCGGTTTGGCGTACGTGCGTTTTTGTAATTTGATTGCAATGATTTTGTAATTCTTTATTATCTTCTCATTGAAACAGAGATGTTTGTTTTTTAATCATTTAAATTGTATAGAAGTTTTTAAAGCCCATATATCCATTATCCTTAAGTTCCCTATAAAGTAAGTGCTCTCCGTCCAGTTTTAAAGATCTTACTCCAAGAAGTTATAAAACCATTTTGAAAACAGTTACAACAAAATACTTAGAAAGCATACGCACTACTCTTTGACACGCCATAATTTATAAGCCGCAAAACTCTCAATCTACATAAAAATATGCACCACCAGACACCACCTGAATCGTTTACCATTCTTATTAAATCTACTCTAATAAAACCGTAATAATTTCCCCTCGATTCGAGTTCAATCATAAAAATTCCACGTTAAATGTACGACAAGTGTATTTTCTGTTCGATTGCTTCGCGACTGGAATGTCAATCGGTCTGCTTAGCATTCCGAGGTGCGGGCCGTGCGCGTGGCGGTTGCGGTGCGGGTGCGGGGCGGCTGCGGGGCGGCAACGGCTTGAATAAACTTGTGAAATAGCTGCTTGTTAACGTATTAGAGAGTTTAACAAGGGATTGTGCATAGCGCGAAGGCCTGCGATTATTCGCTTGAAGATGTTGTGTCGATAGTTTCGAGGCTTCGAGTTTGATGAGAGATTGGCTTGAAAGGTTGTTGATGGTTTGTACGGTGCGTTAATATTTTTTTGACTGTATCGAATTTTGTATGACCATGCCAAGCAGTTAAATAATTATGTTTTTGAGACGTTTTTGCTTAGGAAAGACGATTAGGATTTATTTTACGAAAATAAAACTTTCAGGCCTTTGATGAGTACCTAATACTTAATATCGGAAAGTTTTGTAATATGTTTGTTGTAGGATGTATATTTATCACACCATGTCACTATTGTAAAATTATTTTGTGACCCTGAAAAAATACTGAAAATTCATCCGAATAACTGGAGAAAATATTGTTAATAAAAAACACTGAACTTTAAATATTCTAGCGCTAAAATATCCAACATCTATCACCTACATAGCTACCCCACTTCACCAACCCCCTCTACAGTCGATCAAGACAAAACTCGGCGTCTGAACTGTTTGAATATTGATAAAATAAATATTGGGCCACGTGACCGAGCGGCGGGCGTACGGGACACCGGCTCTGTTTGCCGAATAACTCGTTCCAATTACGACTCATTGCTTTCTAGCTTTGTTTAAATTTTCCATGGAATTATTATGGTCAGACAAACGAAGAACGCCGTTTGTTGAATGAATGAAGATATAATTTCTTCAGAGGGAATGAGCTTAGTTTGAGTTTTTGATATATTTTTTGTACTTTCACTATACCTAATTAATAAAAGTATTATGTAAGTATGGTCCACCAAATTACAGTTGTACATTCAAAAACGGCCCATCTCTACAGTGTAGGTAAATGAAAGTTAACATCTCTGAAAATGGAATTGAATTAATCTGTGTGAAGGATGATATGGCAAGAAAGGAGGTATCTGATAGAGAAGTATGGAAGAAGAAGACATGCTGCCTTAAATGAATTGGAATAAGGGCAAGAGAATGTTAATGATCTCTGAACATTAAAAAGAATACAGTGAATAAAAACAACGGTACACGGATTATTTTAGAATTGTAACTAACTTATATAAGAGAAACCCTGTACGTTAACTTATACAACAAAACTGTCCCACAAACAAAAGCGTCTCTGGCTGGATACACCTCATCCTTTATATTCAGTTACCAGTCTCCGTACGATTTCCTACCGTCTAATCTTTTAGAATAGTCACACCTTCCTGTACAACGGGTGTCGGGTATTATTCGAAAATCACGCAGATATTTGAAGCGAGACGGTCTGTTTGTTCAGCCCAGCAATCCCTTCCCGTGGCCAGCAAAGCAAACGGATATTCAGTTTGAACATTACTTATTGGTGACGATGGAGAAAGCAGTGATCTGTGAATGGACCAACGTGTGCCGAGGAGAAAAGCTTTCGCGTTTCATTTGTGTTGCTAGGTAGATGTGGAATTTCGCTCATGTGGAAAAGATGATTATTTTGAAGCGATTTTCTACGGGAAAAGAGAATGCCATCAAGCAGGTTGTTGGTGAGTCTTTTCCATTTGAATGCAGTTTTTTTTCTTTTGAATTATCATTTTACATTATATTTATTTATTTTAGTCTGAAGCAACTCGGAGTTTAGAAGTTTAAGTATAGGTATTTGTTTCGAAGCTAAGCATCCACCATCTTTTGTTATTTGATTAGCTTTTATTTTTTAATATTATTTAACAGCCCGTAGTACTAGTCTTTTTGGCCCCGATAAACAACAGTCGCCAAATGTTACCATTATAATTTCCACTTTTAATGGAATAAAAAAATAATTGTAGGAATGAAACTTAAAAATCGAAATGCAGTTGTTTTTTTTTTTATAAAGCATCGGCAAAGAAAGTTGGCAAAGTGAAAGAAATCGCTTCCTTCGATAAACCACCACAAATACTTAGGTACAAATGTGGAATCCCATTCATGCAAACCATTGTTAAAAAAGCGATATTTTCTAACAGCACCGTCCGTCGTTCATATATCTGAGTCTTGTATTTTCGTCAAATCACAACAGTACCTATAACAGACCCTACAAATCCTTTGGTGACTATTGTAATTTTAATACTCGCTATTCCATTGGCTTTCCCTTGCCTATTATAAAACCAATCTGTATAGAAACTGTTATGTACCTCATACAATTAAATTAAGTATTTAACAAATTATTTAGTGAACTGAAAGACATAGGTAATTTGGTTTGGTTGGTTTGCTCTGTCGTCTAAAATCGGATCTAAAATCGTACTCCTGGTTAGCAAGGAATATTTCTACGCGACCCATAAAACAATCTTATTTCTTTCTTTATCGTATCGTTAGTGTCTAACCTGGTGTCAGAGTATTTATGCTACCCACGGGCCTCTGACTTGGCTTGACATGCTGAGAAATATCTATCAGGCTTGCTGGTTTCCTTACAATGTTTTCCTTCACCGAAGCAAAAAATAATTGTACAGCACATGAAACAATAATTATTGTTTGAAAATTATTGTTTTTCTCTTTCGTGAATGGACCATCGTGTGCAAAGGAGAAAACTCTTCGTATTTCATTTTTCATCTTAAATGTGCGAACTCGGTCGGATTTCGATTGAATGATTATTTAGAAACGCATATAATTGCAAAAACTCTACACATTGCAGTTTTATCTACTTCTAAAGTACGTTGTTGATTTTTTTTTGGGATCCATATCCCTAAAGAATACATTTACCATTAAAAGGCCCGAAAGTAATGCAGTTTTCCATTTTAGATCAAATCTCAAACAAAACGAAACGTGAAACTTTAATGAGCGGGCACTGATCCACAATATTATCCATCATGACATCATTTCAACTGAGAAACATAGGTATATGTTGGACATGGCCTTCCTCAAGCGTCACCACATCGTCTGGTCATATAATATGATCTAGCATCCAGCCGATTACCGCGGCTTTAACCAAGTCCACCTTGTTGTGTTTAAGGCCTTCCAAGGCTGTGCCTTCCGGTAAGTGGTAGACACTCCAGAACCTTTTGGTCCCGTCGGTGTCGTCTATCCGTTCTGCGAGCAATTTGCCCTGTTCATTGTCACTTAGGATGTTCTATTCCATGCTATGTTGGTTACAGCGGTTTTCCTAAATCTCGCTCTCGGCCAATTTTTGATAGATGACAACTTAATAAGGACTTAATAATTATAAGGACCGTTTCAGGTTTCATATAGCTTGTTTGTTTCTTACTTTGTTTCTGCTATTAACAATGCTATGTAGGCAACAAACAAAACAGAGCTCGCCATTGGATGAAGGCACTGAAAACTTCCATAATCAGGATTCTTTGTGTGATGGATTGGTTATCGCAGTTGGTTATTATCAACGGTTAGTAAGATACCGCTGGACCTCGTTCTCATGACGTATTACGAAGTTCTAAGTCACGTTGTGTGAAACGTTCACTTGAATATTACCTTTAAATAGGTTTTCTTTGATTTCGTTATGTCTATAAGTAGTTACTTAATTTTTTTTGATGAGTCTTTTTTTATTATAAACTTTGAATAAAGCTTAAGGACAGGATTCTAGAATGATATTCAGTAATGAATGCCGTTTTCAACTATACTTACTTGAGTCCGAGATAAGCAGCAAATATGTCAAAATCTAGGTGGATTAATGACCAGATTAAGGAGCTCAGTTTTCCCAAAACTATGTTTGAAAACGAAACTTTGAACACGATATTCAAAGCCATTAAGCTCACTATAACACGTCGAGAATAAAGCAGAGTCATTCGATTATAACGAGCGGTTTAGTTCGAATGCGGGACAATAGTTTGGGCTATCATCGACAGTTTTGTATGAGGTTTTGTATGAGGTTTCGCTAATCGCTCATGCAGCGGCCAATTTCGGCGTGAATGATCCGCCGGCGGGCGCTTTTGTGCCTTGTCCTCGATTCTAATTGAAACTATTTTGGACGCAGGACAATGCGGCATTGTCCGCGTGTCCGGCGATGTTTGCCGCCTTTATTAATTCAGGTGGGCGTGGCGGCGAGTGGGCGGGTCTGAGGCGGGGCGTGTTGGCGGGACCGCCCAGCGGCGCGCCGGTTCCGTCGCCGCGCGCGCTCCGTTTCCCGCTCAGTCGGTCTGTCGACGCGACGTCTGACGCTCATCTCTTTGCGCGGACGGCGACGGAATAACTTTCAACATCGTTTACGATATCAGATGCTCCGCTAACTTGTAAAGTATCTCTAGCTGTCCTATCTTCGTTGGTGACGTCTGAGGGACGTAGGGCCTGCGGTGTGCTACTTGTGTGCTGGTGGGCGTGAGTCCCCGGGGGGCTCGCACGTGGTTTTGACAGTCGCTGCACGGCCCCACACGCACGCCAAGTAAGTTCACTCATGAAAACTTATTTTACACCAAGTTGTGAAATTTCCAAGATATTCCAGGTCTCGAATTTACAAGACTTTGCTGCTGTAAAACTAAGAAACTAAAAGTTTGTCGAAACTTCCTTAACGGTGTTGAAAAAGAAAGAGAGGTGATATTTTCATGAAAAAACGCTGAATCATTTTTTTTTCGTTCTATGTTGTTACTATGAAATTAAATTTATTTATTAAATACCAACGTTAGATTCTTAAATGTAGTACAAATTTATGTTCTCAAATACATGTTTTAAAGTACTATTGAAGTTACCTTTGAACTTAAAAACTAAAATTATGAGGTCGAACCGTAATGATAAAAATAACTGTAGGGAACATTGTCACCTTCACCTGCCTAGGATCTTGAAATCTTCACCATGCTTTATACCTAATAGGTAGATTACAAAGCTTCGTAAAGATTTTGAGAACTTTGTAACTTTCATAAAGTTCTAAATGTAGAAAGCAGACCCAGTTTGGATTTATTTTGTCATTTGTAGATATCGTGCTAAACTTATGTAGGGACGTATTTAGAAAAAAGTAATTGTGTGTTTGTGCTAAATAAATGTATTTACTTGGGGCAAGCTAGTTTATTTTGCTATGGTTTTGATATTTTAAAATCAATCACGTAGCTCGATTCTATGATTTATCATGTTCATAGACTCTCATTATAACTTAATTCAGACGAAGGATGGATATATTAATTTCTTATTTTATTAAATGAACTATTAGTATTGTATTTCTGTTGAAATAATTCGAAGGAATAAATATTCTTTATGTTTATATAAAGAAAAAGTATTTATTTGCCTCGCATAGGAAAAATAATAAAACAAAATTAATAAATAGAAAAAAACCATTTAGTTTTTTTTTGGCTCGTTAATGGCAAACTTAATTGGTCATGTACGAGCAAATTGTGAATAGTCATTTCTACTCAAAATTTGTTAGAAGAATTTGGCACGTTTTGTGGCCAAAGAAAAGTGGAGTTAATTAAACATTCCTATGACCCTTTTTATTACTTTTTGAAATTCATGCCCCGTAAGATACAAAGTTAATAATATCGAACCAATACACGTTGAGTTATATAAATTAATATCGTTGGTTAAAAACTATGAAATATTTTCAATGGTTGCTCCGTAACTTTCTTTCTTCAATTCTAAACACTCCGAATTTAGCAGAACTCTTTTATATACTACAAATTTATTGAAACGACCAAAATAAACAAGCAACTCTACCGAACCCCGCAACTCTAAACTCGAAACCACACGTCACGAAAATAATCTTTAAAACCAATAGAAATGGGAACAAATCAGTCGTCACTGACTCACTAGTCACTAACGTTGCGAGATGCCAGTTTTTCCTGTCGCCGTATAAAAATGTCCGCCCGCCCAAACCGTGTTCCCCCGTTCCCGCGCCCTTCCGCACCGCGCTCGCTATCTAAAGGTGGTGTTACACGGGCAACAGTTACTGTGCTTACTGCATTTTTGGGCAACAAAAGTTGCAGTGACGCTGTATTGAGTAGTATTACTCCGAACGATGGCTGTTTTGTACGGATGTGAAACTAATTCCCAATAGTTTTATTCTATCTTGTTACGATATTTCGTTTTTATGTCGAATCGAAGAACGTATTTCCTTTCTTTCTCTCTTGCTACTATTGCAGATATTTTTGTTACACATACGGCCACACCATATTTAATCAAACGCATGTACTTCATAAATTAGACTAACTCCTGACCAGGACACAATCCTCGTAGAAAAAACATAATATCCTGTGGCACTCGCTAATGGCTAAACATCAATGAAATAATTTTCGTAATCGGATGAGTAGAGTTGCTGAGTTGGACATTGCCTCCTACATCCAGGCGTACAAACTATACTTCTGGACAATATTAGTACAGTTTACTTTACAACTTTTTCTACTACCCCAGCAACTATGGCCAGCAACAATTCCTTGCAAAAAGTTGCCCGTGTAAGCTCGGCTAAACTCTCGCTCCCGCTCAAATCATCGCTGACAATGTCGATTCCGTTTTATTGGGCCGACGATCTTTTTATGGCAATTGGCATGGATCGTTTTTCCATTTCGATTGGGGTGCTTTGTCGTCCTTGCGGTTTCTTTATATTTTTTCTCGTTTTTTTTTTCGAAAGGAAAGTGATTTTTTATGTGCTGTTTGTTTTGCTTGTGTTTGGTCTTTTAGTGGTGGGTGGATTTAAATAAGAGGCCTCTATTTATGTAGTAAATATTCAAATAAATAATAAAATAAGCTATTCAATATTTTGATATTCTTTATCTGAAATTTAATTCTGTTCCTTTGTTTTTTTTTATCTTAGTTTATATTTTATGAAAATAATTTAAATTAAACTGTAATTAATATTTTTACAACATGTTTTCATTTTACAAATAGGTGGAGTTCATTTCTTTTACCCGTTCTGTCTATAAAAAAAGACATTAATATTTTCAATATGCAACCAAAATGTCACTGAATATACCTAGATAAAGTACGGACGTAAAAAGTGCATTATCACGATGAAAGAAAACCAATTCCTTTTTTTCTTTTACACAAACATGTGAGTGATTGAGGTGACTCTTTTTAAAAAAGGTTCTTTTTAACTATCTCCAAAATATAGCCGTAAAGAAAAACTAAAATCACGTATTCATTTATTCATCATATATAATCAATAAAAAAATACACAAAATAGAATAGAATAGAATAGAATAAAATAGAAAAAAATCAATACGATTTTGTGGCAGGCTAGCCCAACATTCAGATAAAGAACAAGACTTACTAAAATAAGATACAATGTGTTGTTTTGCAACCTCGTCAAAATTCAGGAGATTGTCATAGAAGATGTAAAAAACAATATAAATTACGGTACCTGGTCAATAAACGCTGCTTTTTTAGTTGTTTTAATTTGACACTATTTCAGAATGAATCCCTTTTCAAAAGAGGAGAATCACCCGTGTATCGAATAAACGTCTGCGTTTGTTTGTGTGTGTGAAAGCGCGGTTATATAGGGTTAGTATTAGACGGGCTGCGTTAATACGGGTGGTGTACACTTATCGACTTCCGATATTAAGAAAAAAATATAAAAAATTACCTACCCATTTTGTTATTGACTCGGGTCGAGAATCATTAGCATAGTTACATCCTTGAATTTGACGAGGATGCAAAGCAACAACTTGTATAAACCGTTATACGAAATCACTAAATCTGACAAAGATAATGTTTCTTAACACCGGAAGCTCTTATAAAACTAATACCTACTGTAAACATCACATTAGCCATTTCAAAAATCCAGAGACGGGCTGTAAAATACGTGTTTTACAAAATAATTAAGATAAGATGATTTGAAGATAAGATAAGTTGATTCGAACAGTTTTGAACCAATGTATATAACTGATCGTAAAAAAGCCTTACTATTTCCGAAAATTCAGAATAGTGCTGGATTGTGTTGATGAAAGTCGTTTTTTTTTTTGCGATATGTTGGTGTACTTATGAGTACACCTCTACCGAACTCTTGGGGGATAACAGGCGTGATGTTGTGTTATATTTTTTTTGTAAACATTGTCAATGATTGATTGGCGTTCTTTAAACAAAAATACGCTATGCATAGACAGCGAAGCTTCAATATAGGTAAATGCCAAATTTTATAAAAATGCATGTTCTACAAAGAAATTAACTTATCTTTAAATTTATATAATCAAATATTTATTTGAACTTGATGAATTATAACACAACTCTAGTTACAGCACTGTACTAAAATTGATCTGTATCAACTGACTAATGTGTTAAACTCAAGTAAAACTAACAAAAAAAAAAAACAAAAATACAGCCTTACCATTATCAAATATCTAGCAACTTGCAATAAAATGCGTGTGCTGCAAATAATAATCTGTATCAAACTTTATTACCATAATGATGTGTTAAACGACCCCCAAAAATCTGTTTGTTAATTATCGAAAATCAAACAACGAGCAATAAAAATGAATGTGCTAGAAAATAAATGAATATAAGAGGTGATTTGAAATTATTTGAGCCGTATCATGGATTCAGATACACATACAAAATACATAGAAACATTGATTTGCATAAACAACTTTAGTATTACCTTAATTTGTCAAACTCTTTATAAAGTGATCCACCAAAACCAGTTTAAACAATTTTCAAAAATTCAGTAATATGCGATAAAATTGCAAAATAATGCTAAGTATACGCTATACAGCATGTATGTATCTAAAATGTGTGGTCATACTTAAGGGTATGGTATGGTAATAGTACCATACCATACCCTTAAGTATGACCCCACATTTTAAACTTAAACTAAAAACTACACTTAAACACTAAACTGAACTATAATCAAGCTACAATGTGATTCGTTGTCTGAACTTATTTGGACCGTACCACGTCATCATCTGCAGTCTAACCGGATGCAGCTGAATACCAGTATTTTACATGGAGCGTCTGCCTATTTGACCTCCACAATCCAGTTAGTACCGGGTATTACGATACCCCTGGGTAAGACTGGTTGTCAGACTTTCGGGCCTCTGACTACCTGTAACGACTGTCAAAGATCTAAAAATGATACCAGGGACCAACGGCTTGACGTGCTTACCGAGGCATGGAGGAAACTCGGTATGTAATGGTCGGCCACCCATCCACAGACCAACCTAGGAAAGCGCGACTTAACCTGAAGATCGACCCCAGCGTCTGTTATTATTTAGCTCTTTTTGGACCGTTCTTTGGACCGTAGCACGGCATTAAATATAAAAATGTCAGTATTCATTAAATTTATGTTTATCAGCTTTACCTAAACTAATCTGCAAAAAACTGCCCAACCAAACAGTTCCGAAAATTCAGCGATTTGCGATAAAATGCGTCTGCTACAAATAATGATTTCTATCAAACTTTATCATGTTAATAATGATGTGTTAAACTCTATTCAAAATTAGCCCGCAAAAACCATTACCGAAAATGCAACAACGAGCAATAAAAATACGTGTGCTACAAATAAATTAAGATAACGTTCGGTTACCGATATCGTGCTATAATGACATGACCGCCCTGCGATATCGAGCCGAGCCCGCCACGGATTAAGGGGGCACCGCCATATTGTTCGCTTACCGTGCGTTCGCAGTGCGTTTGTTCTGCGTTCGCGTTGCGTTTAGCCCGGATTAGTGAATGGGATAGTGGTGACTACGTATTTGTAATTAATTTAATGTATCGGTAACGGTTTGTTGTTGGAGGGTTGAAAAAGTGTTATCAAGTTTTATGGATTTGGTATTGGATTTTTTTGATTAAAGTCTAACGTATTTTGAACAAATTTACTCATATTTCCTCACGTTTTGAAATAAGTTCCACATACCTATCATTATCATTCAGCTGCATCCGATTAGACTGGAGACTGATCCCAACTTATAAAGAGGGCTAGACTTCTCCTTAAACGAATTCCAAAACTATTCATTCATCTCATCATTAAAAAAGTGTTGATAGATCAATCGCTTTCTCAATTAATTTAAAGCTTGTTAATATATGTTTACTAATTAAGAGGAGGAAGTGACGTCAGTACGACATCCAAACGCGGCAATAGCTTTAGTAAATTAGAGCTTAAAATGAAGCGTACTCGTCTGTTACACAGAGTAAGAATTAATTGGAGTGCCGATCAGACCCCAGAACATTCTATCTAGCGTAAGACACCCCTGAATCGCTACAAAATCATATTAAACTTGCTACAAAAAACTGGGAGAGGACAAATTACTATAAAACAGTATTGTTATCGAAGGATTCGTTATTGCAGGATGTTTTACTAAACAGACAGAAAAAAAACATGCCTTCAAAACATATTCCAAAAATCAACTAAGAACTATTCACAAAGTCAACATAAATGCCTATGAGAAAGAAAATATGCTTTAATATTTTAATAAACCTACATCATTGCGATACTCGTAAGTAGTTTCATATAAATTAATTGTCATTTTCCCCATATCGAGTCGGGATCATTGCATGCGTTAACACTCTGTAGAGTTTTTATTCCGTGTCGTGTAACGAGGTCGTGAACGTTATGAGATAAATATTGATGTGTTTACATGCAGTTAGCGCTGGATCGCTAGCGCTGATGGCTTCATAAATGATATTTCAGTCGCTGGATTATCGCTGCGTATTAATCAGACGTGTTGATTTTTATTTTTATTTCCATTGGTTTGTTTAATTTAGAAAGGGGGCATGTGCTAAACTTTAAAATTATATTTATTATATTAGATTTGATAAACAAATCAGATGCTGCACTAAATATACAAAATACTTGCATTTGAAAATGAAAACATATCTCAAAATAGCACAGTCAGCAATACAGCTAAAACATTCGATTTCTACTCCAGGAATTTCAATTACAATCAGAGTTAAAGAAACTATTTTTCTAAAGGTCGGTACAGAAAGACAACGGTATCAAATCTTCACAGGGAATTCATAACTAGAGAACGGATACGGATACCCGGGTATCAGTGCGCAGTATAGTATCCGAATAACAAGCAACGCGAAAGGATTCAGCGGTCGCATTAAAACAGATGAGGTTTAAAAAGCAGCCCGCAAATGATGCTAAATGATCGTCTTTAATAAGCGGATGGAACGCGCGGGCGGGAAACGCTGGACTGTGGAGTTCAGTGATACGTATTTTACATAGATTACATACAAATGTAAGATCGATTGCAAAACTGTCTCATGTGAGATTAGTTCTGTTTAAATGTGTATGTTGAGACGCTGGGAGAACATCATCATGTGTCTGTACTATTCTCAACTATGTTGGGGTCGGCTTCCAGTCTAATCGGATGCAGCTGGATATTAGTATTTTACATGGAGCGATTGCCTATCTGACCTGCACAAACCAGTTTATATGGCGAACACTTAGTGAAAATCATCGCCATAATAAATGGGCTCGTTGAAGTCTTTTGCTTGTTGATGACAGTGATTTGTGATCATACAATAAGCATCATCATCATACTCCTGCCCTTATCGCAATTTAGTTGGGGTCGGCGCAGCATGTCTTGTTCTTCCATACCTACTTATATATTACTCGTCATCTCATCAGACACCTCCGTTCTAGCTATATCATTCTTCACACAGTCCATCCATCGTTTCTTTGGTCTTCCTCTACTCTTATGGCGATAATAGTATAAAATAATCTGCATGCTTAATTTATTGCCATATTGGTGACCGTAGTAAAGTTTCTAAAAGTAATTATTTGGTCACGAGAGGAGAATAATGATGGCTCTTTGAAGGATAAAACATGCCACGGAAAACACTTTTCCTTCCAAACCCTCTGATGAAAATTTCAATCCTATTTATATACATATTTAAAACACAAATATTATTTCTACTTATGTCCGTTATAGACTTTGAAACCATCCAACCGATGTGCTCCAAACTGGGTATATTAGAAAGACGAAGATAGTTTTAGACCGCTAAAACAATGCGTTAGGCACTATAGCGTAGTAGCACACGACGGGTATCCGCTAGCTCAAAATAATATTAAGAGAAAAGCTACAACGTTTTATATTTAACATACAAACGCAGCGTCCAACCCGCCCGTCTGCACCGCCAGCTCGGCCGATTGGTTTAGTTAGCAGTGAGCGTCGCGCCTCATTTGCTTGCCGCACCGTACCGCGCCCGTCGCCCGCCGCCCGCCGCCCGCCGCCGACGACGACTTTGTTACCACTCTTTTCATCCCGACCGACACCGTTCTAACTATCCGCTGAAGTGATAAATCGGTGTCATAAAACTTTATGAATGTTTTATGCACTTGATTTTATGTTTTATCGCCGTTTGTATGTCATTTTCGGGGTAAGGACCAAATGATTTGGTACCGTATGAAATCTTATGATGCTGGTAAGGAGTGTCGTTGTAAGATGCAATAACTGTGGAGTAATTAATTTTCTTTAAGTAACATTTCCATACTCCGCTGCTCGGGTCAGCCTTGTCGAAATTAACGTTTATGGTGACGAACATGATAGTGAAAGACAGCCGAGCATAGGAAAATAATAGCTAAAGCTTTTTAAATAACATCCACTGTCATTTAATGCAAAAATAATACTTGAGTAAATTTACTTATAATATTGAAAACACCCAAAAATAAATAAAAAATAACTATTTCAAATAAACTAAACAAAACCGCCACCTACATAGAAACTAAGTTACAGAAATAAAGTTTAATTGTAAGGCTGAATTAAATATGTAAACCCTTTGAAAGAGAAAAGAAAAATGAAGAAAAAGTAGAGAAAGCGCATCGGTTGAGCGGCCAACAGGTTGATGGCGGACTTTTAATGATCCCTTAATGATTGAGCCGCAGGCGACGCGATGCGTGCCACCCTGACGTGCCCTGGATGTACACACAACCTAATGCTATAGCCTTTGTATGGCATTGTGTGGGTAAAGCCGGCTCTATAGACTTGTATTAAATCAGAATTTCATAGTACACGGTATTTGGAGTCCGTTTTTGTGATTGATTCGGGTTATTGATTGTTTTGACTAATTGTGTTCAGAGATTCTTTTCGTACTTTTTTGGATTGATTTTATATTTTTTAATTTTGATTAAAAGAAGATACTAAGAACCTTTTTATTTATCTCACTGAGTCTGGGAGGTTTTGACGATTTGCAAATGTTAATATCAAAGCAAATAATGTCAAGGAAACTTCCCTAATTGATTTGATCTTATTACAAGGTGTAAACGGACTCTTCACGAAGCCGTCAACCAAGCATTCTGTACCTACCTACGCAAAAATTGTTGCTGAGAAACTACTTATTTTTTTTTTGGATGAAAAAGGATAGTTACTCTGTTATTGTGATTGATTCGGGTTCTTGAGTCTTAAAACTAATTTTGATTGTTTCTTGTTTGGAGTAAGTTATAAAAGTGAACGTGTAAATGATAGTACTTTTTCAGCGTCGTCGTTCGTTCGTCGTTTTTGTATATTTTGAATAATGATAAATAGAAGATACTAACTATCTTTTTTATATCCTTGTATCTGGAAGTTTTAATCTTTTGTAAATATTGACTATCGATCGAGGAGATCAAAGCAAACAATTATGTCATACAAACGTTCTTTAAATAATTTTAAACTTTAGACACTGAAAGAAATCTAGGCATTGATTAGAGGTAGAGTAAGTATCAATACAAACATTTACAGAAAAAACCACATACATTATTAAATAAACTATGTGTGCGAATACAGTTAAATAATGAACTGCATTATCTTTTAAGGTCCGAATCTTTAAAGAATTTATAAAATATTTAACTGTCCGTCCTGTTTGACTAATTAAACCAGACGGACAGATTGCGGACGTGCTGCGGACAACGGACTTTAACAGATACTTCAGTACATTTTCCGTCAAAGTCCAGTCCGCGAAAATGCAAAAAAAAATCTGACTAGGTCACAATCTAATTGCATGCAGATTATTTTTTTTTGTTCATTTTGTGTTTATACCTATGTATGTACACGACCAAAGACAAGAGCACTAAACGAGATATAATTACATTATATCAATACATTTCTGAAGGATCCATTAAGTTTACTAAATAATAGTCTGTATAAAGAAGTTCTCTCGCGTAGAACTCCACTTTACGCTACTTTATAACCGTCAACTTCGTTCATTAACGCAGACTGTTGATCGAAGTCAGTTGATTAAAAGTAATAAAATGAAATATATTGAACGGTTCAAAAACAATAAGGAATATGATAAAATGGAGTCTATGTTTTTCGTTAATACCTTTTGGTCTGAATTGCAGCTTTTTAGGAATATGTAGGTACGTATGCACCTCTGTAACCTGAAAGTTAACTAACTTTCTGGTGCAACACGAATTGTTAAAAGATGGTTTATTTGGAATAATTTGACATAAAAGGTGTAAAAACGGGCTCATCAACCTAGCATTCTGTACAAGTAACTTTACGCAAAAATTATTGCCGGGCAACGACTTTGTTTTGGTGTGAAAAATCACGTTTTACGATAGGACTCAATGATATAAAAAGCGCATCTTAAAACATTGTGTTGATTGATGCGTTGAATAGCACAGGGGTCGTGGAGGTGTTAAAAGTAAAGTTAACATTTACAAAAATAATGCAAATTCAAAAGCGCATGACGAGGCAGGCTAACCATATAATTTTGAGAGCACCGAGGACAAACAACGGTAGAAAGACTGTCGTATATGAGGGGCTGAACTATATAACTCTATACCTAAAGTAATCAAGGAATCGAAATTACTTCCAACTTTTAAAAGGCTATTAAATTATAATTGGAAGTTTTTGCCGTTTTTAAAACTTAATTTTAGTTTATTACCAAGCAAAACCGTCGCTCTATAACCGACTTCAAAAAAAGGAGGAGGTTCTCTGTTCGGTTGTTTTGGTTTGTGTTTGTTACCTCATATCTTCGTCATTTATAAACCGATTTGATAAAATTCTTATTGTTTTATCTGAAAGGATATACTTCCCGATTGATCTCATAGAAATTTCATCAAAATCGATTCAGTACTTTGGTTTTTAAATCAAAATAGCTGGAAAAAATTGTCATCCAAGTACTTATAAGAAATTGCGAAATTGATACTTGACAAGGATTTGTGTGTGATACGATAACTAAAAAGGGTAAAATAAAAACTTTTTTACAAAAAAATAACCAACTTCCAAAAAAAAAAAACACAAAAAAAATGGAAAATAACTTTAATTTCGGAAGTCGGTGGCAAAATAGTTAATGAAACAAACAATAGTCACCGACTTCCGAAAGTAAAGTTATTTTCCATTTATTTTAGTGTTTTTTTGGAAGTCGGTTATTTTTTTTTAAGTTTTCTTATCTGAATTATTATGCTTTTCCTCATAGAAGTGAATAATTGTATTCTTTTTGAGCGAAATAAATTTTCTTAAACCGTACACCGTAAGTTATATATGTATAACATTAAAAACTTGTATTAAAAAAAAAACTTGTGAAAAAGTTGGAACTTAGACCCCCAATATAATGTACTCGTATGTAACTATAATAGAAGGTTCCCAGGTATGGTCTAAAACAAAACAAAATATCGGAATGACAGGGAGAACCAGTGCATTTAGGTTTCTTTGGGGTACTTTTACACATATTATTATTGCATTTAGTCAAATATCTACCTTAGCAGAAGCCTTGCGGCTGGTAGTAATAAGTTTCATTCAATTTTCAGAAAGAAAAATGCAAAAGCTGTCCGTGTTTTCAGTTCTTTTATTTAGTTCATGTAAAAACTATTTGCAGGTAGGTACTAAATTATGACTCATGTACATTTACATATGTTAAAAGTGGAGTCTTTCTTAATTCAGTGTAGTCAGACTAGTGGTCGACTGAAAGCGTATATTACACCAGCCGTTCACACCCTCTCAGCACAATTTTCACGCGATCCAAGTTTCTACCTAAATGGTAGATTAAGTTATGTCAAAAAACGTCATCAACGTCAACTCAAAAAACCAAACTACTGCTTTCCTCAACTACTAGGTAAAAAAACGACCAAGACATCAGTATTCAAGCAGTGTGCTGATTTATCAAGGCGTATGCAAACACTGGAGGGTCCTGGTGACACGAAAGCGGTTCGTAAGCGCCATTAATGATTTCTTAATGATTGAGCCTCGGCCCGGTTGCGTGCTGTCGGTTTCTGAACGAATTCGAAGGTTCAAAGTATTAGAATTTGTGGTAGGAAGTTGTTGGTTGGTAGGATAATGTCGAAGGTGAAAATAAGTTGTCTGATTTGGAGACACTGAGAGAAAATTGACAAGACACGTATGCAATATTTTGGTAATTGATTCATTCGAATTAGTCGTTGTATTTAACATAGATTCGGCAATAAAAGGAACAGGTCGAGTGTAAGAATATTGAAGTAACTGAAGTGGACAATGATGTAATTGCAATAGTAAACATAGTTCTTTTTTAAACAATCATGATATTTTACGCCAAACTAGATGACGTAAAGTAAACAAAACTTCAATGCCATGTGTAATTTAGGAAAGAAATAAAGTTAAAGCATACATGCAGTCACGGTTTGGTTCAAAACTAATAATAAATAATACAAAACTAATATTATGAAAAACTTTGCATTTTTTGTAGTTCCGTATAATTACAGAAACAGCGATTCTTATATCCTGTTGAGTGCGGATGTACTATCGAATTACTTGGTGGGCGAGTACGTGCGGCGTGGCTGTGCCGGCGGCGGCCCATTAAAAATAATCGATGCTTGCGAAAATATCGAGGGCTTTCCACTAATGACATCGCGCGGGAAAACAAAGCGAACCGGGTCGACACAGCCGAGCGACTACCGCGCCATCTAACTCCCGCTCCGATTCAAATACGGCCTAAGGACGTGTGACGACTTGAGGAGTCATGGGAGTTCTGAAGCCCGAGACGTCGACTGATTTACCGTTATAAGTGTGCGTGGGCCTTAAGATCTTAACACCCTCTTGGAGACGTAAACAGCGAAAATACATGCCATTTTTATTTGCCTTGCTAAGCAGGCGGTTGATAAGCGAACAATAAAGCAACATGAAGCCGTACTGCGAATAGACAAGTGAAATCAACAATTGAATATTACCATTTTAATGGTACCCAAAAAATACAGCCGGATTTTACGAGTAGGTATGAAACGTCGGTAACCGAAGTTTATTTCCCGAATTTGGTGTTTAATAGGTTAATTCACGTGGAAGATGTTTGTGGAGCACCGCGGCGGCGGCGGGGGCGGCGCGGCGTTCGGCGGCGGCAATGGCGGGGCGCGCTTGCCTTGTTTTTCTTACAAATGAAATTATTGCGCGAATAAAATATTTTACTGTCTGTCAATTTGGCTGGTTCACTTCGTCGAAATGTTCCGCCAGATATTAAGCAGAGGTTAAAATTTTATTTGCTTGGAGTTATTGCTCGAATGCCGGCGAGTCTCGGCGTGATGTTGATAAATTCTCCGCGGTACATCGGGCTCGTTCGTGGGCCATTATTGCTTGATGTAAGACAATGCCTACAAATAAAATAAAATACTCACTCTTATTTATTGCTTCGTAGAATATCGAGGGGACTTTGTTCGGTAGAAGTGTCTTGTAATAGATATATGGTCACGGTAAGAAAATATGGCTACAAACGTTTTAAAAACAAAATCAATGTTATTGATGGCGAGACTGCCCATCTAGAATTCATGATGGCTTTTATACACTATGATCCTTACAAAAACATTAAATATTTTAGGTATCTATTTATTCGCATATATGTACTTTCTTCGAAGCTGTCGCAGGCCATTGGGATTTAATTGATGTATGGAACAATGATGCTTTATTTGAAAATGATGTTTTAAAAATTAACGTTTAATATCCATTACATCATGTGTTTTTCAGAAACCTATAAACTAACTTAATTCTTACTTGCATTGACAAAACTCTTAATTTATTTTACAACAGGGAACAATATTTATTATAGACCTCTTCATTCATAAAGGGCATGTAACACAGGCCACTGGATCTCGGAAAAATATTTAAAGAAGCCAATTAATAAAAATAAAAAATAGTTGATTTTTCTTTTTTAATGGCATCTTTTTATTTTTTGACTGAAATGTCCAGTGGAAAGTCTACAGTTACGTTAGAAACTTTTTGGTTCTTTGTAGTGGTGCTTTTTAATTTTTTTTTATTCCTGTCTATATGTTGGAAAAAGGTGAGGTAAAATTATGGTAATAAATGGAAGTTTCACAAATTTTAATGATCTTCAACTTCGTCATCCAATATGGTACATAAAAATAGTTTAAGAGATACATATTATCATCATAGATTCCCCCCCCCCCCCCGCCCCCAGTTAGCACAGGGTCCTCGAAGTCGAACACTTAGGGTAGTCTTCGTAATGTACCACCAAACAACCTGTTAAAGTTCCATTAAGTTCGGAATACTTTCCAGATAAAAGAACATATATCTACTGGACTATTACAAAATAATTAAAGATATTAAATCTGAATTTTGAGTAAGTAGACATTTCATAACTAAATACAAAAAAAAAATATTAGGTACTATTAAAAAGAAAACAAAAATCCATCACATAATGGTTATCAAAAAATGTCCTGGTACGTGGAACGGACGCGCTCGGATTGAATGAATCCGTGATACTCGTAGAGTTGGTCGCAACAAAGCTGATGTAATTGGTGCATTGTATGAGGCCGCGGGCCACCATCGTTAGCCTTTCTTTCCCTCACCCGGTTTTGTCCGGGCCGCGCTTGCTAATTAACTATGAAATTAATTGACGCGGCAAAGTTTCCGAGTGAAACTTGAATTAATTGGCACGTCCGACTTCAGCCTAATTAGGAGCCTGAGGCTTTTCAGTATCGCGCTCGTTGATGCCGTGAAAAACACACAAAAGTGTTGTGTATAGTTTGATGTGCGCTAGTTTCCCGCCCGAATCAAAATATGCTCTCTGCAATGTTAATTGCGTGTGGTGAATGTGTGCGCAATTTTTGAAAGTAGAAAGAATCATTGCTTTTGCTATTTGGTGGTGCTGTGAGGCTGATATGAAATACATATAGTTGCATAGATAGATGTTGTTCGCTGGTGTATCTACTACAAATACACCTCTGGCTGGAGCAAGAGAGGCGTGGAGATTGTAGATATATATTGAATGAATGCTGGTATTGAGAAGTTTTCACTATGTCAAGAAATGTAAATTTATTTATTTATTTATCTTTAAAGGTAGATAACCTATTTATTTTTTAGTATTCCCTAACCTATGTTGGTATAATTGACTGAAATACACAATAAAAAACAACGCTACACTTTAACTAATAATATTTAATTGCGCCACCATCTGGAGCCACCTGGCAACATTACAAGCACTGCGCACAGGTGCCCCATAAGGTGGCCTTCAGTCTTGCTTGCAGTAGCAACAATGCTAAGAAGACTGTTGTTGCTGCCCTGCATCGGACGCAGTAGTGCAGCAGTTCTTTTGTAAAGAAGATTCTGAAGGAATAGGGAGACTTGTTCAATTATTGTGATCGCCACGAAGGCTTTCACAACTTGTTTGCGCCACTATTGTTAATGAGCTGCCATGATTACTTAATCAGTCTTCAGATCTTAGTTAACCGGTTAGTCAGCTTCACGATGAAATGACATGCAACTGTTGGGCGTGGGTTATTTCCTCTTGAAGTTAGATGCAAGTACCTACTTATCCAAGGGAGGAACGGGAGATGTAGTTCTATAGCTAGAAGAGTGTAATTAGAGAATTTATTTTACCATGTAGCAGTACTATTTACAGTTTCGTTAAGAATAAGATGCATAAAAAACACATTTTTGTTGCCAATGTACTTACTTATTTCAAGCAAGGTGTGTTATATTTAAGTGTGACATACAGCCCGTAAAACTGAACAATTTTATCTATGGAACGAACAGCGAAAATCTGCTGTGCCGTACATTTGGGTCGAGAAGGTACTGAAGTTTTATTTGTAACAGCTGTTTTTTTTCCGCGAATCTTACGATGGTAGTACCATGGAAATAGTTGTTCAGTTTGATGATCTGAACCACACCTTCAAATATTATGACTACTTTCTGTTACATGCTGTACCTACCTATGCATAATTTGGCCATAATTACTTACAATTGACCATACATTTTCATACAACAAAAAAACATTAATAGCACACTCCACTATAATTCACGGACAGCTCAACAACACAATAAAGTATATTTCAGTTCTCTTAAATCAAATAACAAAAGCCGTTATTTAGTTCGCTTATTTAGAATTCCCACTGTTGTCTATAATTATTTATTTGTAAGTGTGCAGGCACAATATAAACACAGTTCGCGGCCAAGGGGTCTGGAGTAGGGATGCGCGATACTTGCACTAGTATCGATACAAACGCAAGTACCCAAAGTTATATCGTCTATGTGCAGACGCCGAAACTGTCAAATTTTCCCAATCAACCTTACCTAATTCTTTAAGGATAAAGTTGAAAATATATTAACGAAATTTGACAGATTGTTGTAGCTTGATGTGCTGGCGTCTATACTTATTAATCCCTCTACGAGTAGCCAAAATTCTAACAGTGTAACGCGACGGATAAAGACTCCTTGGTCCAGTCATAATAAGATTAAAAAATACATTAAAATTAATAAACGAATTAGAAATATAAAAAAATCCTTAAAACGCCTAAAAGTAAACAAACAAAATACAAAACTTAGGCAAAGGAATCCAAATTTAATTCAAAATTTAAAGAAGTGTGATAATGAATTACAATAATGTAGGACAATGTATGATACTGACACTCAGAACCTTCAGGATGAGCTGTTTGTTAGGGAATATGCTCTAAAGGATATATTTAGTAAATATGAGGCATCTCAACAAGACCTGAGTAAGCGCATGCAGGAGGCCAATGAGCTGGTAGACCTGGTCACGTACAATGCAGAGAGATATGAGTCCCTGACAAATAATCTCTCTTGCAGCTGTGCCTGCTCACAGACACCACAGCCTCAGCATGATTCTCCAACACCCTCAGTGGCTCAGCCAGTAGGTAGCTGTATTATTATATTGTATGATAGGAGTAATTTAATAAATACTTCATACTGTGTAATAAATAATTGTTTGCCCGGTGCCAGTGTTAGCCAATTAATTAGTAATATCGAATTGACTGAAATAAATTCCAATTCTACTATTATATTATTATACTAGCTGACATATACATATAATATATATATATATTATATATACTCAAGCATAAATAAAGCTACCATGTCAATGTTTTATTTTATTATTGGTGTGTGCTAGCTGACATGTCACAATTATTGAATGCAATTGATTCTTTATTTATAAATTTTACACGCCATTGTATAGAATCTGGTTCTTCTAACCTAACAGATAGATGTGTTGCTGGGGAGTTTGTTCCGCCACTTCTTCTTCCCAGCTAAAACACTAGGAAGTGGCGAAGGGTGGGCGTTTTGGGCGACTGTCTCTTGTAAACTCAACGTTCGAAAAGTGCTGATTATCAACCTAATTTGAATAAATCACTTTTGATTTTGGTGGTTCGTGGCCTGTTTGCCATAAAAGCACTGGCGGAATAAGATATTTTTGACAGAGAATGTCACCGAGTGAGAAAAAACATATTTATTGAAGGTTGCAAGAAAATCACATCATAAAACGTGAAAAAAAAACACTCTCTTGCACTATTACATTCTCTGTCAAACCACTTGTCCGCCACAGTGGTTTTATGGCATACAGGCCACGAATCAAATCAAATCATTTATTTCTTTGCAAACATGGGTAATTGGTACATAGGACTTTTCTTGTATAATATAATATAATATTAAATTCGAAAATGAATGAGAAATTGTATAGAAAAAGGGATGCTAAGTATGTCAAACAGAACAAAAATAAGAAAAAATGTCCGAATAATAACATAATATGTCAATCAAAATAACAGTATGTTAATCAGTACAGCGATTTATCATTAAGGAGAGGAGGAGTCGTCAATTGTGTAATAACTTTTTTCAATTAATATTTGGTTTAGTGCCCTTAAATTTTGTCACAGTCATATTTTTCATTACATCATTACGAACCACCAAGGTGTCTTTATGCGTCGCGTTACTCGTACAACAGTTATTTTGTGTCGTCCTTTTGTATTCTTCTAAGTTGACTGATCAAGCAATTTATGACAACCTGGTTCTATCCATTCATTCCGATACCGGTAGGCACATTTGTATCGATCCAATCATTGTATCGTATTCGTTTGTGTCGATCCACCCGAGATCGAAGTATCGCTGCATCATGAAGTATCGATACCGTAAAGTATCGATTCGTATCGTGCATCACTAGTCTGGAGGAAAGCTTGTCCCGGGGCTAAGAAACCTCCATAATTAACATACATTATGAATTATCGAAAATGACCCAGTCGATAGCCCTAATTATATGGTGCCGCGGCAACCAAGCAAAGTGTAATGAATAGCCTTGTTTTATATTAATACGTGTTGCCGACCTGTATTAGATATCTTTGTTGGGATGAATCATATTTTATCAGACCTATTACGTGTTAATTGGGTTTGTAAGGGTATGTTTTGTTTTTTTCTGGTTTTCTAATTTCGTTTAAATTAGGAATGGCAGTTGAAATTGGAGCGTTTGGGAATTGATTTGTTTTTTTTTTGGCCTGTGTCTATGGAAAAATTAATTTAGTTTAAATTTTGTGTAAATTTTGTGATTACCTATTTATTAAGTAATATAGTCTTTGAAAATTATCGGCATTTATCTGTTTTTTTTTTGTTTTTTGTTTTAACGCACTAGGACTCAGTCCAAACAGGCCATTTTTTCGGCATTTTCGTAACTGTGGTCCTATTAAGTGAAATAGTAACAAACAAAACCAAAAATAAAATGTACTAAAATTTTAAACACAATGTGAGTGACCTTTCTTTTTAAGTTGATTCTTAACCCGTTTGGATACGCGTGGAAGCAGCCAATCTTCGGATACACGTGCATCCGAAGATTTTCGAAAAAAAGAAAAAAAAATTTTTTTGAAGAGATTTTGTTTTTGGCGCGAAATTGACGTGAAGTGATATTGATAAACATTTTTGTTATCATGAAGTAATTCTGAACCTGTTGAAAACTAAACCCAATGAAGACGTTGGTTATACTTAGTTCGGCAGCATTTTAAAGTAAAAATTCGTTTTTATTATCATAAAAACTAATTTCGGTAATAAAATGTGCCAAAAAGCATTCATTCCAAGGAGATTTTATTAAACCTCAATTCAATTGCAATTCGATTGAAGCGTGTAGTTCGAAATGTTTAAAAAATAAAAGACTGGAGACACGAACGGATGTTTGGCGACGATTCAGTCCTGTTATATTTACAGGTATTTTTCAAAGATGTTATCAATACGAATTTATATTTCCGCTCCGATTTACCGGTGCGCGGGAAAATAAGCCTGTTGGTTGGCGCAAGGATCCTTCGGGCTGGTCGCACAAATTGAATGGTGAGGGAATGATGGGACGTTTGAGGAATATGCTTATGTGAGGTGTTCTTTGGGAAATGTCTGTTCTGTCGCCATTGAGCTATTTTATTTTTTTATAACATAACATCACACCTGTATTACTCAAAGGGTTTGGAAGAAGTGTAACTACCAAAAAGTACACCCAATTTTGGCCCGCCATGTTTGAGTCGGATGTAATAGGGGGGGAACATTCGTTCACATTAATTTCTCACACCATTTCAATTATTTTTCAATGCAGACAAAACAAAAGAAGACTTGTAAAGTAACTCAACAAAGACCTTCAGCATCCTATAACGAGCGTTAAATATAAAAAACAAAAGAAACATATTTTTCACCAATCTAAGTAACGGTCATTACCACAAGTGGTCGCAAGACTCCAGGAGTGACCGCTAATGACCGAGCGATTGCGGAATCGCCTCGTTACCACCGCCATCGTCGGTGTAAAGAGTTGTGCATTCGTTCTTCTTTCAACGCGTTCGCATTCGGATTCGTCTTAGACAGCGTCGTGGTATTCTTTTGGCGGTTGAATGCCATTGTCAGAAACGCACCTATGTATGTAAGACGGTGAAGTCCGGCCCTCACTCACTACGCGGCCACGACCACGGCTTGTCGCATGACCGGCCGCTTTCTTGAACAAAACTGGTCGGATGCCCGGTCTTGCGACCAAACTTTTCTTCTCATCGAAGCTTTTGCGGCCAAAATTCGTGGTCATTGCCACGTAGTGCGCGAGGTCCCTTAGTTCCGACTACAGTCCCTTCACAGTTATTATAACCTCTGACAGTTTCAATCAAACTGCAACCATAACCATAATTTAACGAAACTAAGGATCACTATAATTTTGACAGACTTGTCAGTGACATCAACCTTAAAATGACAGCTGTCAGGATGTTTTTTAATTAAACCGAAAACTTTATGAAGACTATTTTATTTATCTTTTAATTTAATTGGCCCATATTTACATAGCGTAAAATACTGACAGCATAGATATGCATTTGTAATGGTTTATTTCGACATGACCAAAGCTACTAGCTCCTTCAGTTTAGCAGCTGCCATTTTAATAATTGAAGATTTTATGCACGTTAAGATACTGATGGAAAGTCAGAGGTAAAATAACTGTGGAAGGACTGTAAAAATTTTGAAATTGTATCGAAAAAACAATATGGCGGCTTTAGTTCCGACTATGGCCACGCGCGAAAAGAACCGTGCAGCACTATACGTGACCGTGACGTCAGCGGCTCGAAACGATTTACGTTCGAAATTCGAATGTCTACAGAAAGTGTGTAATCGAAATTTTAAGGCACTTCCTGTACAATTGTTTGTTTTATGATTTCTGATTCGATATAAGGAAGTTATTACAATAAACTGCTTCGTTGGATTTTAGTGTTATTTAATTCTTTACATCTTTGCCGCCGCACTTGAAGTAAATAATGGGAATTTGTGAATTTATAGCCTATGGATTGATTTCCTTCTTCAGATGAATAAATTTCCGTTGAATAACATTAAAAACTGCCTTGATAGAGAGTTGGAACTATTCTACTTTCCAAGAAATCTACTAAAAGCACTCAGTGGGCTCAGAAATTTAGACGACCGGCAGTCGCTTTCATACCGATTAAAATTTTTATCACGCTTTTATTCAGTTCACTTCACTAATTCGGTGAAAAAAAATCTTAGAACTTAAATGTGACCCACTAATCGATTTTCGATTGAGCTGAAATTTTGCATACATGTTTAGTTTGGATGCATGGTTAGCTAAGTGATGCCATTCTAAATTTAATATGGCAGACTCCCAAAGATGGCGGACTCAAATGAAAGGGTTTGTTGAGAAGAATAGGTACGAGAAATAAAATGACGTCACTCTAAAGCGTGATTTTTATGTTTTTAAACTAGAATGTTTTATTATTTACCACTTCTTTCAAAAAGATTGACATGTAATACTTTTGGTTGCTTATGTCAATCCAATACACTACATTTTGAACTTTTGGTTTAAACTTATAACCATACAATGCAAAAGTTACAAACAATGAAACAGTTTCACCAATTCTAACAAATAACAAACCTAATCCCACAAAAACGAGTAAAAAATTAATATGAAAACATTAGCACGTAGTTCACGTCCGCCCAACTATTCTTTAACAACCGCTGTATTAATTAATAATTAATGATATTCATGAGGTTTGCACGTACGTTCGTAGCGTTGCAAACTGCGCTAATTTATACAGTGGGTGATCGAGCTTGATAGTTGATTGCTTTTCTTTCTAACTTGCGCGCTTTGCTTCATATTCAGTTATGGTTTATTGTTGATAGTTCTTGTTTTGTGTACTTTAAACTAATTGAGAGCGAGTATCCGCCTGTTATTGGGAGAAGTATCCAATCATTTTCTTTTAGTGAATCGCAGATAATAAGTAAGTCAGAACTTCATTAAAATTGTTAGATTTCTTCTATACGTTACTGTTTAGTCACATTTCTAAATAAAGTTAGATAAAAGTATGTAGGTAGGTACTTTAGATCGTCATCTGCCTAGCGTTTTTCCAACTATGTTGGGATCGGCTTCCAGTCTAACCGGATGCAGTTGAATACCACATATACACACGCATACATACAACATACACACACATACACAGACATATACATACATATATTTCACATTTACATATATTTTACATGAAGCGATTGCCTGTCGGACCTCCACAACCCAGTTAGTACTGGGTAATACGATACCCCTTGGTAAGACTGGTTGTGAAACTTTCGGGCCACTCACTACCTGTAACGACTGTCAAAGATCTACAATTGCCAGCCGGGACCAACGGCTTAACGTGCTTTCCGAGGCACGGGGGAAACTCGGTATGTATGGGTGATCACCCATCCACGGACCAACCCAGGAAAGCGCGGCTTAGCCTGGCGATCGACCCGAGCGGCTATTGTTATTTAGCCACGAGCTCCTCATGTAGGTACTTTAGATATTCACTATTATTTTTAACTAGGTACTATTGAAAATAGTAATTAAATGCAGCTCGATCACTGCATATAATTACTTGATAGCTGATTGTTTTTCTTTCTATCTTGTTCGCTTTGCTTCATATTCAGTTATGGCTCATTGTTGATAGTTATTGTTTTGTGAGTTTTGAGCTCGAACTTAGTTTAAGACTAACTGAGAGCGAGTATCCGGCTGCCGGATATTGGGGAAAGTCGGCCATCTTTTATTTATACTTCCTTTAGTTTAAGCACAGAATACATAATAATATCAGTCAATACAGGTATAAGTGAAAAATCGTCTGTCACCTTCTTAATAATTATAAAGTGTCTTCTACATATGCTTACTGCATAGTATAGTCTAGAAGACGTCGAATATCAAAAAAAGTTAGTTGATAATTGTGTTTAGTAAGTTATTGACTAGGCCCGGCAACTTTATTAGAGATTACTGTTAATGCGATGTTATGTTAGTTTTTGTCTTTAGTGCTTTGAGCACGGCTAGAAAATTTTTGACGTGATTGAAGGAGAATCCTAATACCGGAGCTTGGAAAAGGAAAACCTTGGTTTTCTTTAAGCAAGTATCGTAAATACAGCTGAAAGATGAAACATTGGCAGGAAATATTTCTGCAGATTTAGTGACTGATCTTTTCTAGCTATGAATTTTTTTTTGGATTTCATATCAAAGCTTGTCATAAAATTTTGTCTTCATTACCTATCTGACCTATATGATCAACAATAAGCACCTTTCGTGTAAATATTGATGCGGATACGTAAATCTACAAGTTGAGCTCGCACTTGACTGATTTCCATTATTTATTTATTCATCGAGCGCCAAATGAAGTGTAATTGTCCGCAGCTGCACCGGCTCGCGTCCTATTTGAATTTCTCTACGTGTTTCAACATTTCATAAGTCTTGGACATTTCTCCGCATAAGTGCTCACTAAATAACGCTTGAAACACGTTGACAACACGGCTATTTGTTAGCCCTAACAACAATAACACCACAATCGTATAACAATAAGCTATTAGACAAGTTGTGGAAATTTTCCGGTTATTTCCGATTCACACCGATTGTTACGGCCGAGTCGGCCATTCGAAGGGCCATAACTCGGCTCGAGAGCCGCTTCGAGTGGGGTCTATGGCCAACGACCACGGAATCGTATATTTATGGTATATTTGTGGTATATTTATGGCCTATATAATGCAAGAGATTTATTGGGTGCGGCGTAATTAGCGCGCGTTTAGATTTATAATCTGGATTGCCAGTTGGGGCCACTTTTTAATGGCACGCTTAACGCTAATGAGCCATTCTGACTGGATGTAGCTTTTAATGATACGCATACCGTCTACTACTCGTATGTGAGCACGAATCACCCGTCCGTTGTGTTCCTTTTGTATGAATTCTTGAAGATAATAAGAGGGATGCATTTCGATCCTTTGTCTTGGTATTGCTAAGTAAAATCGATGTTTATCTGTCATAAATTAGTATAAATAAGTCGGAGGGGCGAGTGAGCGAGTGCGCCGGCGCCGCGAGCGCGCGTAAATCACGCACAACCGCTTATTAAGTTGTTAGGGGCGGTCGTGTCTGCGCCCACGCGTGCCCGCTCGCCGCTCTCTGTCCACGCCCTTATGTTTGCGCTAGCTCACAACCTTGTATCTCCGGTTTGTTCCCATAAACTTGTTTATTCCTTGTAGATACTTGTGAACATACAAAAAGGGTAAATTATTTATAAACCATATGTGTATGGACACAGTGCTCAATTCATGCAACAACATTGTTGTCTCCATTGACAAGAAAGCAAGTTTCCTTATAGATGTTGATGAGATCATAGCGACTTACAATGTTACTAGGTATCAAAACTAAAAGCAGAGGTCTCACAGACTGAAGTTTCCCCTTATTCCTCGTGGTGCCAACAACTTGTTCCACCAGTGGCACGAGAAGGAATTGTCATTCCTCGTCGTACCACTGAATGATTGTTGCTCTACTAGTGCCTCTAATAATCTCTATAGGCCTCTGACTTGGCTTTACATGCCGTCGAAAAATATCTCTCAGGCATGCTGGTTCCCTCACGATGTTTTCCTTCACCGAAGCAAGTCACAATTATACAATACGCACATGATGCCGAAAAATCAGAGGTGCGTGTCTTGGGTTCGAAATCGAGACCGATGACTTGGCAATCCAACGGTCACACCACTAGTCTATCACTGCTTATGACAACGCTTACAAAGTTTTTATACAGTGGTAATAAACGTTTTATAGCCATTAAATACTAAAATACCACAAATCTGCGGAAATTAGCGGGGCCATCATGTCAGCACTAACTTTATCGTAGCAATAAAGCACACCACTTACATAATCACTACACTTAGTAGACAAATTAATAACCCTGTTGTATAAAATAAGTCGCCGGCTGTAAACTAGAAACGCACCTTTTCGCACATAGTTATTAAGTAAAAAATGACCATGTCTATGTAGGGCAATAACTTAAAAAAAAAATGAAAAAAAAATAGTCTCAAGTTTATACAAACATAGACAAACAAAATACAATGAGCAAAGTTAAAGAGTACATAAGTAGTGTATCTTGGTGGCCCAAAATCATCATCACACCGAATAATGGAATTGTGGGCCAATCTTTTAAAAATGAGGCCAGTTCATCCTGCCGTCTCCTTGGCCTGCCGCGTTGTCGTTTTCTTATATTTTTTACCACCTGAGTTTTGACCATTGCTACTCCGACATAAAATAACATAATATCACGACTGTTACCCCCGAAAGGTTAGGCAGAGATGTACTTATAGTCACAGATCACTATCCTTATAGTACACCAACATTTCGCCAGTTATGTTTAAGTCCCATGTAGGCGAGCCTATTGCCATCAACTGGGCGCAAAGACTCCGTGGCTGCTACTGAGACATTCCCGATGATGATGATGAGAGACCCAATAACTATTTGCCCGACCCGGGAATCGAACCCAAGATCTGAATCGGGAATCGACCAACGAAGCTGTCCGACACGATACAGATATGACCAGCTCAATTCCATTTTTTCCAGTTAATCCCTGAATGTACATACCTATTGTTTTGAGTTGAATTCTTGACATAAGTCGGATAATAAACAGGAGCTCTGAAGATTTCCAGCAAAACAAGCTTTCTGAAAGTTTATACCTAAATAACTTTTCAAAACAAAATAAATCTCTCACAAACATAACCACAAACAATATTTAATGTCACATGTACTTAAAAATTAAAACGCCCATTGTCGTCAAACATTGTCACGTCAACTCACGTCAAGTCTTCACGTTAACCGACGAACCCTTGCCATTTACTAAGCTTTATGTCCCAGTACTATTGTGCCAGAGTCTGCAAGAGCCATATCTGTGAAAGTACTGCCTTTGAAACTACAGACAACAATGAACCATTTCGAATTAGCTATCGAGTTATCTGCCAAAGGTTTTCACGACTACGGGGTAAGGGTTGGTTCAGACTGACCACATGGAATATTTGAATGTTGTCATTTATGCAACTGTGATATCATTCATGCATCACAGTTGCTTAGATGACAACCAACCACTCTTAGCTAGTCTTGTCAAGGGGTATCGTATTACCCAGTTACTGGGTTGTGGAGGTCAGACAAGTAATATAGTTGGGAAAAGGTTAGGCAGATGACGAGTAAAATTGTGATCAGACAAGACAGAGGGCGGGGGCAGAGGTCAAGTAAAATAGTTTTACTGCATAACGCTTAAGTTGCATTGTCACAGCCACAAATAATTGAATTGTGGAGTTGCAAGTACAAGACTTCAAAATTGAATCTGATTTTGAAGATATAATACACCTCGACTGTAACTGTTCAACCTATCGTATTGACCACAAGCTCGCAACAACCGTTGAGCATGTCTGCAAACTGAATCCGTGTGAATGAAATCTTACAAGATTCATACAATTTTATACCACATTTTTATCAATGTGGTTTGGCTGTGGTCCGTCTGACCACACCCTAAGTATCCGCCCACAGTGTGGGCAAAAAAGACTGTGACGAATCCAGATATTAATAGCTCTCTTGTTGTTCAATTCTTGGAATGAAGATTGAAGAGATTGTGTGTAAATTAATTATTTTGTTTATGTGGGTAAAGCAAAACGATGCAAAACTTTATTGGGGAAGTTCGTTCAACTGTTTATGCAGGTTTTTTTTAATAATCCCATTGTTCGTGATACAGTATCAGTAACAGCGATTTTTTGATGCTAGTTTTTATTTTTTGACAGAAAAAATATATTTGTTTTCTCTCTCAATGAGTGATGGCGAAATTTCATTCAGTGGCATGTCTGGCATCCTTCCAAGGGTTGCGACCACTTTAACTGTGTGACCAGCATTGATATAGCAAATTAAAAAAAAAACCGTTTAGGTAGGTGCTTATTTCGTAGTACAAAAAAAAAGTTTTAATAAATAAAAAAAAAACTATGTAAAGATTGTATACAAACTAACAAATATCAAAGCTATGATTTTAGATGATATGCGACGAAACATCTGAAGTTAAAATTTCAACTAACTTTTGGAGGCCACTGTGTATTTAAAATTTGTATTAGACCTACCTATTCAAAGAAATCAACATTAATCAATTCTAATCGAACATTTTTATGAGAACTTAAATATAGCCATTAAAAACTTCTATCGATAAAGCTTACGAACTTGAAAAATAAATAACTAAGTAATGAAACATAACTTGATTATTCTACTATAGAAGACTATTGACATTAATTTGACTACCTAATTAAGCCGTTAATTAACATTCATCTTTTATAATTGACTTACTAAATCACGAAAACCCATAAAGATTTACTTTTATTGAAGTTCATGAAGAGATTTATAAATTATCCACTCTTGTAGGTATACCCATATTTTACAAGTTTTCATGATAAGTACAGTCAACAAAATAAATTTTGTTGACTGGTTTTCTTTATCTTATTTGTGTTAGTGAAACCTTTGGTATAATTTATTTGGCTATGATTTAATTTATTTGCCTTTTTTCAGAGACCTTCTCTGGCATGTGTGTAAAACAACTGTGCAAAATTTCATCATAATCGGTTCAGTAGTTTAGGATTTTATAGGGTACGAACAGACGAATAGATATTGTTTTTTTTTTATATATGGGTAAGTGGGTAGACAGAAGATATTATAGCTACTCGTCTGATTGTAATCAGTATCAACACAGCCTATTGCATTCCTTTGCTGGACATAGACCTCGCCCAAAATGTGCCACAACCTCCATACCTCCGCATCCAGTCGGACCCGGACAACTTTTAAAAGTCGTCAGTGCATCCAGCTGAGTCATCCAATGCTACACTTGCCTCCGGGACAAGTATTAGCAGTCTGGATTTGAGCTCGGTTGATGACATAAGGCTCGCTATTAAGTGGGACTTAAACATAACTAGCGAAATGTAGGTGTACAATTAGGTATACGGGTATACCCGCAAATACAGTACTTTCACAAGTTATTATGCCCTTTTTTTTTTTCGGATGGGAATTCATCAAATGACTTCTCCCGCTCTGGGCTGAGCGGGAGGGTGTGTCAGACTTTTACTGACTAAAACCCACCCATGTTTCTTCATCGCCCTTTGTGTTCCGGGGCCGCGGTATCTCTTTCGAACAACCCGCAGCACAAGTTATTATGCCCTGTGACTGGGACTGTAGCTTAGCTTAGTTTTTGTGTTTTGACATTCAAAAGTGCCTGTTATGGTCTAATTGAAATAAATGCTTTGAGTTTTGAGTTTTTTTTAGAGGTATGGTACATAAAAAATACAACAATTTTATTCGGATCCCATAAAGATCTTGTTAGCATATTCACTTTTTTGCTGTCTCTACCTGTTTATAGGCACAGACAAGTCACGTAGAATTGGCATGTTATAACAACTTAATGATGTTCGGTGATTTACCGACTCAAATCACCTTCATTACGGAATCTTTTCGGAATCGTCCCTACAGATCACGCTATCAATAACAGTGAACCCACTTAGTGCTCTCGTACCGAGAACTAGCCGTCTTACTGCCATTTAAACAAATGACAACTTTCACTTTCATTACGTACAATAATTAAAGTTAATATTAGAATGACAACGGATGTTGAATAAGGTTTAAGATCAGATCAGCGGCAGTGAACATTTGACTGTTTGCGGTTGAATTAAGGTTGTTAATCCTATGGTTGCTTGAAAGTTACTTACGTCTTATGAGAGTCACGGTAATGATGCAACTCGATGGTAATGTTAATGATAATGACCAAAAGTCAATCAATCTGTAGAATGTTGATAAAATCTCTATTAGAAGATGGTATTTTAACTTATTTGAGATTATCAAGAAAATAAATATTATTAGATAATACTTGATTAGTTAATTACGACTTAAATTTCCTATAATATCAACTTCGATTAATCAGTAGGACATAGCAAATATGTTTATTTTTTATTATTAATTAGTATCAATTAGTACAGCAAATTTCTACCATTCGTAACGACTATTAAGAAATAGTAATAAAACGTACTAACAACTTCCTGCCCCAATTACATATTTTACCGCGACCGTGGGTAGAAAACACGAAGAAACAAAATTTATTAGCTCTTAGATCATATATTTCAGTAATCAGTATTTCACTGATAACATTTGTTCGTCGAACGTGGTTTAGGGCGTGCACACACTGAACGCGAGGCGGCCGCGAGTTCGAGCGATACGCCCGATAATACAGACTCGTTACAGACGCGTGAGAAGCGCCCCAGCATCATTTCTCAGGATGAGATGAAAAAAATATACATGTTTGTTATAGGCCAACATCATTTCGGTCGTAGACTTTAGATAGAACTTTTTTTTATTTGTGATTTTTTGCGTAGGTACATATTTTTATCAAGAAAAATGTGTGCATACACCCGTATCCCTAAAGACAAATAACGCCACAGTGAAATTAAATGACACTTGCAAAATAAACATTTAAATTAACGGTACTTACACAAACCCTTTTCTTTACACGCATTTGTACTCAAAGAGCCATCGCTTAAAAGACGTGTCGTGATGACGTCACATTACAATAATAAGCGTCATTACTTGATTATGACGCCGCGTCATTAGTATCACCCGCACACACGAGCCCTGTGACGTCATATTACCCGGTTTTTTCGCAATTTGTCGGGACACATTAATTAAAACACTCCCTCGGTATTTGAGACAGTGAAGTCCCGCGTAATACCCGACGCACAGCGGGCGCAGATTACTCATGTCATTATTTAATTCATTAACTTTTTACAAGGAACGGTATGGAAACTCCATTTGGGTATAATGCTTTAATTGTTTGAAGGAGAGCAACAATTAACAACTGAAGAAACAAAAAAACAATTAAGTAAGTTTCTCAATGCCAAGGTTTGTTTGTAACTGGTTGGCTTCAATGAAAAGCGCTCTGAAAATATTATGATCGCAAGGGAAAGGCGTCGCGTCGCCGCAAAACAAAACTTTGGCTATGTAAAAATAATACTGCGTTGCTGAATTTTAATAAGGCAAAAAGTTTGTTTGTAGTAATATTTGTTTCTTAGCTCATTTCGGCGCTCACGTAGGTGCGCGCGGGGCGCGGGGCAGCGCGATGTGCCGCCTGCTTTGCACGTCGTCATTTCCTCGAAAGTAATTCAAATGGAATCGTGTGCGCCGTTATTAAATATTTCATAACTTACCTCGCCTCCCGGCCCCGACTGTGTCTCACGAACCCCCCCTCCCTCCCGGCGACCGCATATTAAAGTCATAAAAAAGGGTTGTTTGATCTATCCCCTAAAACAATTTACATATCTCGGCTCAGGCCGCCGCTAAATTATTTAATTAAGAGAGGCATAAGTTTTTATTATTTTAATATGTCGGGTATAAAATTGTGTTAATGGAACAATGCCGCCATTGTGGACTGAATTTTAACCCTCGAAAGCGGGGAGATTACGAGCATCGACGTAAATATACGAAATACTGAAAGTGTTCTAATTTAGTTTCTGAAATAAATTAATGGTTTGTGTAATTAAATGGTTTAATGGTAATCTTTGTTGATCTCTTGAGTAGTCTCTTTTAATGGTGTAATTAAAATCTTCAAATAATACCGTTAAGTTAAAGAGAATCGAAATGCGAAGCCTTTTTAAAAGCAGCGAAAATACAGGCAAACGTTTACGAGAAGCCGTACAGAAAAACATACAAACAAACTCGTACTTATTTATAAGTAAAGCAGCTACAAACAACAGTAAACGCTTACGTATTACGAGCGTAGTTTCCTAGGACTTTGCTAAACGAAGGCATGTGAAATTAGTGTCGCATTACTTGACCGGTGAGCAATAAACATTAGGCAGAATAAAATGGAATAAAAAGAGGTGGTATGCGGGCACGCGACGCCGCCGCCGGTACCGGTATGTTAAGCAGCAGTAATGAAAACTGCGTCGGATACACGATTACTCGCGTCCTCTGATCTTGCTGGGAATTCTACACCCTGTGTGTTGTGGGATGTTCGCTTGAAGCAGGTGCGTCGATTGGTTTTCCTGTAAGTTTTGTTGCCTGTCGTTTTGTTTCGACACTCCACGTCTTTTTATACACGTTTGGCAAAACAGGGAACAGCATCAAGTTCACGTGAGATGTTAGGATTCTCAAAATGTTTGCTTTCAATTTCATGTAATCGCAATTCAAAATTGCAAATCTGTACGTCAAAAATTGAACACCAAACCAGACATTGAAATGACAAAAATAAAACCCTATAAGCTTACCTATATTTTAGCTGTTCCACGGTAACCAATTACCACATCAAGCCATACCATTTACACGATATTCAATTTAATCTTTGACGTCAGTAGCATGACCCGTCACGGGCGTCAACGAGCGTCCCCGGCCGTCACCGGACTTCACTGGGCAATACCGCACTTTGAGGCAGCGTGTGTGGTGTACTGTGGCCGCTATACAGGGTGAGTTGACCACCCCAGGTTAATGAGAGCATTTTTATGTGCTCTCGCAATGAGGAATGCAAATTCGGTGGCGGTTAACGTCGCGTTACTTGCCATTGTTTTAACACCGCCGCTTTACGCCACCCTTGGACTTTTATACCTTTTAATACGTTAACCCCCGAATAACGAGACTTTAGTGCTAATCCTTTGTTTTTGTTTAGCGGACGATGTGTTGTAATATAAATATTTAGGGTGTCATGTGGGGTTGGCCTTTTCAGTTTATTGTTTTTTATAGTCCCTAGTAAGGTAAAGTTTGACATTTCATTTCTAAACTGACTTTATTCAACTTACAAGATGCACTGAAAATACTAATGATCCAGAACGTATTCAAAGAAGTGGGACACCTTCGTAACACTACATTAAATGAACGAATTCAAAGGACGCATAATTTCGTTAAAAAATAGCACTTCAAAAAATTGTCATAGATACACGATAAATTATTAATCTACAAAAGCGACAACACAAACTAACGGACCGTAGTATTATATCCATCCGCGTGTCGGATTTAAAACTACGGTAAGTAATGAAAATTGAAATATTTTTGCGCAGTAAATACTGTGATTGAAATGTGAAAAAAAGAAAGCGAACACAAAGGTGACGAGGTTTGCGCTTTCACGCAAATTATTTTATTGTAATCAATCAGCGTGAGGCGCGGTGGGCGGGGGACGCGCGGTGCGCAGGGGACGCGCGGACGCGCGGATTCGGCGCGGCCACGCGGGCAACACAAGCCAGCCAAATTGCGAAGCTTTCGCTGCCGAGCTCACCATGTTTTTATCCCAATTTTTCTCAACAACGAATATTGTAAACGTGAACGTGCAATTTATTTCATTCACTCGCGAGTGATTGCTTATGATGTGATTGTTAACTGCATTTTTCTCTCAATATTTTTCAATTCATATAAATTTGTGAAACTCGCAACCGGCCGGAAACGCTACAATTTATCATTTTTCCATGTTTGTACTGTATTAAAAATCAACGTTAAGCCTCTTAATGTCGATATTTATTACAATTTTTGCTCTCGAACGATATTTAACTACGGAAACGTAAGGATACAAACAATTACGAGGGATTATTCGTACAGGAGTACGATCTTGAATTGCGTACTATATCGGAAAAAAACTTAAAAGAAAATGTTTTTCCGTTCAGAGATAACAATGAAATTGGAGAGCTGATTTATTTAGAAATTATTTTAGGGCAGTAGTGGATGATGAATGTCCTTATTAAAAATTCATTGCTTTCACTTATCCCAGGAAATCAAACAGCACCTAACGTTCCACATAAAACAACTAACCCACCGATTACCAACATTCTTCAACACAGATAGGCAAACTTTTTCGTTCGCTCACTAGTTGGCCAGTGCCTGGAGGCTGGTTCAATTTCGGGCGCTGCGCAGCCAATAATTGGCAGCAGGCCCGCGACAAAGCGCCCACAATGGGCCCTGATTAATTTCCGAACTGCACCCGAATTCTAACTAGCAAACACGCGACGAACGCTCCGTGAAACCTGCACGGGAAAATTACTTCGGTACTAGCGTTAGTGACTAGACCAGACCCTTATTGTCTATGGTAGGAGGTAGTGTATCAAAAGGTTTTTGTCTGCTCTGATTGTTATTGGCGTCAGGCAAGCAGGGTGACGTTTGTTTTTTTTGGGGGACTGCTGACGTGCTTAGAGTTTTTATTACAAATGGAAGTAGATAGCTGTTTAGATGGTGTGTTTAATTTAACCATTTTCAAGATCCACTTAAGACTTGAAAATCAATGTAACCTAGTCAATGGACAGCACAATAATATCAGTTGACATTGCATAGATAACAGAACAATCTTTCATTCCAAATCAAAAAACATATATTTCCAACAAATACTTGCTTATAGCAACACAATCTTTAACAGATTAACAACACACCTTATCATCGGCCACCAACTTAATCTAGATTCTAAGATAGCAGACAAAGGCCCAGTTTCACTCTGCTGTGTTAATTGAATCTCCAACTATCAGATGATGGCAGCGAGAGTGAGCTCACTACGAAAGGGGGCACCCCCTGAGCACAGAGGGAGGGGAGCTCGGGAGGAAATTAAACGTCATATGGTCACTTTCTTCTCCGGGACAATGCGTTGTTAATAACCATTCTTGTTTTATTGTCTTTAAAAGTTTTGTTGGAGGTTTCACGTAAATATATGGAGGATTTATCAGCCATAATAGTCAATTCAAATTTATTCGTAAATGTGGGTTTCATTACAATAGGATGTTTTAATAAGATGGTTAGTTCGCTAACTTTTACTCGAGAGCATACAAAAAATACTAACACTAGTTATGTTACTTTATTGTTAGTCCGTAAACATAGGTTCTGGCTCCAAGCGTTATACGCACTACGGGTCCCCTATGTGTTTGGTACGCATGTATCAAACATTTGCTACGCGTTTATTACAAATGTACTACGCGTAGACTTGTTTGCTACGCGCGTACTACGCATCGTTTTGAGTTTGCCACGAATTCGCTACGCGTAGGCTCACGTCGGCTACGCGACGCTACGAGTATGCAACGAATTGCTGTTAAAACAAAATGCTGCGTACTTGTAAGGCATCAGCTATGTTTTCATTCATTCGTGGATATTTTTAAAAGCCCTCAAGTTTTATACGCTTATCCGAAGTGTCAAAGGTAAATGATCTTCCCTTTTGCATGTTGGACCGCAGTCGTACGCTGTCGATATAATGATGTCAACTGTAAGGAACAGGAATCGTATCATGTAAATCTATCTTAAAATTAACGTTAGTAATCAGCTACTAGGCGAGAGTCGTAACGCAGTGGATGCCAGATGACTGGCGTCGTCGCCGAGGGAGGCCTATAAAACACTGGCTTGACGACTTCGAAGCGTGAGAGAGATTGGCCGGAGAAAACCGCACGGAGGGAAGAGTGGAAGGCCATGGGAGGTTTTTGACCAGTAGTGGGACAACGTAGGATAAAAAAAATAGCTACTATAGTGGAGATAAAATACATATCCAGCCCATAGTCCCACTGCGAGGATACAAGCCTTCTTTTCTCTGAGAAAGCGGACCGAAACCGTAACCCACCACGTTGGGTAGTTGTAAAATATTTCCAATTAATGAATACCCACATAACAGCCCGTGACGTACCGTCTTTTTTCACCATCCGTCAGTTTTTTTTAGATACGGCAATGCTTTTTTTTAATGCCCGTCTTTACACGCATCATGGAATCGTGAAAAATGACGGACACGTCTTAAATCATGTATTGTCTTTTAAAAATCAGGTACGTCAAAAAATACGAATCGTGAATTTTTTGTGACGGATTCGCTGAAGTGCTCGCTCCCGAAAAATAACGGAACTAATGTGAACACCAATTCGCTTTTTTTCCCGTATCGTGATAAAACACGATTCCGTGTGCAATGTGAACGTCTATCCGTCATGACGTATCGTGTCTTATGACGGAAGCCGTGTGAATGAGCTCTAAATCTAGTCTCAAAGTCAAAACAACCCATAATAATTAAGCTCCTTACAAAAACCTATACTACCTACCCACAACTTGTACCTAACTAATCAACGTGCCACAACGCACGCTGCGAATCTCAGCACCAGGAAATTAACCGACGACATACTGAGGACGGGTTGTCTATGGCTGCTCAATTACCTTGCTTACTCGATGAGTCTATGCCCAGGGTTGCTTACTCTGTGCCCAGAAACTACTTGATTTACGCGCGGCTTCTGTAATAACGGCCTTTGAGATCTTTGGCTATGCTTGCCTATTTGGGTTTTCATTACCTACTTTGATTTAGTCAATTGATGGTGGTCGTAAATGTATGAGTGGTTATGTTATAAGTGAGTTATCGTTTTTTTGTTGAATTTTATTTGGTTTCCTATTGACTTTTAGGTATTGGTTTGCTAAAGGAGTGTCACAGAGGCAAAGTATTAAATTGTACTTAAGTACTAACATTAATAAAATATTATACGTGACGTCATTTTATTTCTCGTATTCTTCTTAACAAACCCTTTCATTTGATACCCAATAATAACCATATCATGGGAGTACATAAATAATAACTAGTCCGCCATCTTTGGGAGTCCGCCATATTAGATTTAGAATGGCGTCACTTAGCTAACCATGCATCCAAATTAAACACGTACGCGAAACCAGGAAGAGGGTCAAATTTAACTCCTCAGATTTTTTCACATAGTTATAGGTGAAGCTAATAATAGCGTGTTTAACAGGATCAAAGTTACTTCTGTTATACTCGTAAAATCAAATGTTGACTGAAATTCTATAGTAATACTAGCTTTTCAATTACTATATGATTCAGTTGATAGACGGTCCATCCGGTCGGATCGGTTAGGACCATCCGGGCAAGCCGTTTAAGAGGAGTGAAATAATAAACACACGCATATCGGAATTTTATATACATTAGGTCACCGGTCAAACCCGATTTCATGCCAAAATAGTTTGTCCTAAGCCACACAGCAGACTTAATGGTTTATTAAATCCACAGATAAACTAACCCCCACAAAATAATTGCACTGCGACCAACTTGGATGTGGCGTAGGGTTGTTGGTTGTTGGTCACAGTTCTAACCGAACATAACCCATCCAGTCGGGGAGCCCTAGCCCTAGTTTGATCCAAAAACGGGTTCGCCCGTTAACATACTTACATAAAGATTAAAAACTCTCAATCCATCACACCAACTCATCTGCAGTTTCACACGTATGAATACAACGTCTTAATCATTCCTTAATGAAGGCTCCATCAACTTCAAAAGCCTCCATTTACGTGAAACGAGAGAACAGAGGTGCTCACTCAAAATCCGCCTGTAAATAGACCCGTGGTGGCTTGAATGACGTCATGACGTGACGACGGCATTGCGTCGCAGGCTGCACTGTCCAAGCGTTTAATTTCCTGGTTGACGCCGCGTCCCGACGTTTGATTGTACAAGTCGTACCGTCCACAAGAACTGCTAGCTAATGTTTTCCTACTTAGTTTTGTTAGATCTGTGTTGTTTGAGGAAGCTGCTGGAAGTAAATTGTGACAGTTCTCGAAAGCCATGTAGATTTTGATGCAAACACGAGATTTTACTGCAAAATTATTCGTCGGGTTTTCAGGAACCTTTCCTGAATGCACCTTCCGAAATCACGATAGAACAAAGTTAGGGGAAATAGGCAATTAAGTATCCGAAAATAGTGCAGTTAGCGTGCGTGGTATCAGCGCGCATCTAGCGCGTGCTGGCGAGGCGTGCCCGCGCGACGTGCCGGCGTGCCCGCGCGCCAATTAGACGCCCGTCGCACCACCGGCTAATAGCCCATTAACACTCGCTTTACACCGCGCGGCCATCGCTCACCTCCATCTATTCGCTGTTAGTACACCGCCAATTCAGCCCGCACCCACCCCACCCCCCGCGCCGTCATCTCTACACGGCGACAGAAGGGAACCCCGTTTAATTGACGGGAGTGCGCTGTCATAAATAAACGTTCAAATGCTCCACTTTATAGGTAGTGCGGCTAATTTGCAATCGAATTTATTTATGGCACGAATTCTTTGAATTTATGGCGCTATGCTATTGTGAACTTGGTGGTCAGTGGGTGATTGCTGTGATTAGATTTACGTCACCAGCTGTAAATATGTCGAGTGTAACACTTTCATTGACGACGGCGCGTAATAAAGTTGAACTTTAATAGACGCTTGTAATGGGCAGCGCTAACGAGAGATAGTTCGAATTAAAGTTGTAATAGAAACTCGGTAGCGTTAGGTCGTTCCTGTATCACGCGAGGTGCGATGCCCCGTGATCGAGCGAGGCGTTTCGCGTTAATTAATTGGGTATTTTCACACGTCAGCGGCTAGATCTCTCCAAATAGATCGGCGCGCGCGGCCCTTAATTAGCTATATCTGCGCGACCGATCGCCTGCGCCTGCGCACTCCGCCACGCCAATTTGGCGCTAGTCTCTGCTTCGGAATAGCTGGAGATAAGGCAACTAGAATGCTCAGTAATAACCTCATTATGAAATATACGAGCCTCTGCTGTTTGTTAGATAACGCGACGACTCTGTGTATCTTACGCTGTTATATTGTGTTGCCAGTGTTTATTTATGACCATGCTCTTTGTTCAATTACTGAAATTGTAAACAATGTAAGGCTACATTAATTAAAATTAAATTTATTTCTTTATGTCAATGGGTTAGGTACAAAATATTGTCTTTTAAAAATATTTTACTGCATTTGTGTTTTCGATCGTATCCTAGGATGCCAAAACCTCTTTTAATAAACTTGTAATGTTTGGTTCAGTTTTGTGTCACTATCCCTGTTAGTCCGCATCCAACTGCTGGTCTAAGGCATCTCTCGCATCTCTCTCAAGGCTCTCCATGACTTCCAGCTTTTCGATCCAGGGCTAATGTACAGCGGTCGTTGGCTTTGTCTAACTCCTCCCACCATCTTCTACGCGGTTTGCCGCGTCGCCTTCTGGCTGTGTCACTTTTGTGTTCAATGCATAAAGCAATTATAACGGTTTCAACAGTCGAAAGTAGACATATAAACTTCGATGAGCTATCAAACGAAAATTCAAAAACGTCGCGTCATATTACTCACCAAAAAGTATTACAAATAATTTTAAAATAATTACCATTTTCTATTGATCAATTCGTTATTCACAGCTTTAATATCGCGTTAATATGCACCGCAATAGAATAAAGAGCCGTCGGCCGGTCTGCGCCGGCGCACGTGTCGATTCCGGACCATTCTCCCCACAACTGATTGACGGCCGTCATGAAACAATTACCTTTTTGTCGGCCAAGCGATACACCGCTAATTACAATAAGTGATCATTGATTTTTTTAATTACGCCGCCCATTCATGCGTCTATCATCGCCGCTAATAGTTGCCAGTCAGTGAATTTAATAACGCCGGCCATCTCACGAAATGCTCGTAGTTTCGCTCTCGCGGAATTTTTAGTATAAACTCCTCCTTCTTTAATCTATTTTAAATTAGACTCTTGAGCAGAATCACCCCCGACTCGTACTTAACCGATTTTACTAAACCCTCCTTACATTACAAATTGCAATTTGAACATTGTTAACAAGAGTGGCTCGCAAAAAGTTAACAACTAGGTATTAAGAGCGAATTTTAATGTGTCGAGTGAAGAAAATCTTTATACAGTACGCAGTTGGAGCGTAACCTGTTTTGCTGTGTAAGCGTACGCGTTGCATTCCTTTCATAAACGCGAGATGCGCGGGTGAGCCGGCGTCGTGCCGTGCCGTGCCGGGCCGGGCCGCGCCGGTACCGCACGCGGCGCCCGCGGGACGCGCTTGCAGCCCGCCCCGTGAGAAACGAATGTTCCCGGCCTCTAATTACGTTTTATGCGATATCGCCATTTAATTAGCAACATGTTTCCCATTCCGAAACATTAATTAATATTTTCATCAGAGTTCTCCGCATTTAACTGTGCTTTTATTACTCTCTCGAGATTTTAATAAAGATTCTCGACCACCCTCGTTCGAGTGTTATTGTTTTAAAAAGTCTTATTATGAAATTTTTATTGCTGTGTCGTCGAGACGAATCATTTATTTCACTGTCGACGGCTTTTCGATCGAATGCCTTAAATGAGTTCTTTTAAGTAAAACGAGCCATCGAGTGAGAAAGTTTTTTGCGAGCGCGCCGTAACGGCGACAAGTGGTTGACATTATAACAACGCAAGATCACATTGGTCAGTTTTTGCAATAATAAAAATATCACCACGAACGTTTCTTGACAGCTACACAAGAACTTAACATCTCGATAAGTTGACGTTCGCGAGTGAATTCGCCAGATAAGGGGTACAATTAATTCAATGGTCGGTGAGTAATTGTAGCAACAGATTAATAACCGATCCACGTAGCAGGGGACAAATTGCGCCAGCTGACCGTCGCTGCCGCCCGCCGTAGTGACGCCGCGCGAGTGCGCGTGTGACATCTCTCTTACCGTCCACCGCGCGCGGCTTCCATTCTCAACTCGGTATTAATGACGACTAATTTATTCGATGTGTCCGACTCGCTGGATACTCAACTATATTTGCCTAATCTGCATAATTGTAATCGATGAAATTCCTATTATTTCGCGATGTTTAAGGTCCGAGAGCGTGAGAACAGCCCTCGGAGGGAACTAATTACTCCGAATGTGGCTGGCTTGGGTCTTCGGTTAATTAGAGACGGAGTGGTTCAACCCTCTTAATTAATACTTGTGCCTAGAAGGCCCTCATGCTTACCTCGACTGTTTTGTTTGAATTGTTAATTCGTGATAAAACATCAGTGGGTATTGTGTTAACATTATAATTAAATGCTAAAAAAGCATTTGAACTTTCCTTCTACCCTTATCCGCTTTGTGTACCTACAATGGAAATTGTAACATTTTGAAATTATATTTAACTAATGAATATATGATTATTTTATTTCAATTCTTGGAAACCTTTTAAATTATGTTCACCAACCAACCTGATACTTATCAAAAAGTAGTTTAATTTAATTGAAGTTTTCATTTTCAATTATTATGACCGTTTGTAGTAGCCAGTGTTTAATATCTTCCAAGGGCCTCAATAGACTCCATAGTTTTTTTAGATTCTTTGTAAATCGTAAATCCTGTTTCGGCCACCAATGGCCCATAAATTAATTATTTAATATACTTTTACAGTTTTATAGTTTTATGACCATTTCCGGAACCAAATATTTGTGTTACATCACAAAGGAAAATAAAATCTTTGTTTCCAAGAATAATTTACGAGACAATTTCATAGGCACTAGGAGACCGGATCGAATAAATTAAAATATTGAAAAAGGTAAGCAATGAGAACTTCATGAGTAGGGTTTCCATTTCGAAAAAAATCCTCACAACAAAACGGGGTATTGCAAAAAAGTTCGGACTTTTTACTTTTATATCTTTGATTTTCAGTAAGTACTCATATAAATACCTACTTATTATTTTCATTTTCTGTAAAAAACTCCTTATAGCGAAAAGTATGGAGAAATGATAGGGCCGGAAAAATTCGTATAAAATTAAAGACGGCCAGAAAAAAATTAGACGAATGACATCGTCGGAAAAAAACAGCAAGGGAGAGAAAATTCCCGTACATGTCCTGAGAAAACCGGACGAATGCTAGCTCTACTTAGGAGTAGGTGTATGCGTAGGAGACGCTTATGGATCACAGTATAGGGACCAACTATACGATATTTTTGTTACAAAACACGGTTTTATTTATGTAACGTCTTTATTTGTATAAATTGAGACATCCTTTGAAGTTATTTTAAATTGTGGATAAAATGTAGGTGGTTATTTGTATACAGTTTTCTTATGTGAAGATTTGTAAATTATTGTGGGATCACATACCAGTGGAGTTATTGGAAACTGATATTAAATTATAAACTATTGTATAAAATAAAACATATTTTGTAGAAAGAAAATTGTAAGTAGTCTGTGTTTGGTACATAGATGGTACCTATATTTCAAGATTCTCTGTCGTAAATTTGTAGTCTGTGTTATAAATCTGTCTATTGTAATGATTGTAAAAGCCAATACAATGTTCGTAGACTTCGTAGCAGCAAGCAATTTTCAACAAAAAAACACGAATTTCTAGCATTTTTCCACTCACCTTTATAAGTTAAACGATTTTTCCATATTTTGTAAATAAAACTTAATCATGCTTGTAGTTTGTAGCCCGACACTTTAAATTACAACAACTACTTGAGCACGGAATTTCTTAACAGTTGTAAGTCTACGGTAGCGGAGAAAAATACGGCTCGCCGTAATGAATATTACATTATATAGCTAATTTATGAGCCACTACAAATGACTAAAGAGCACATTCAATATCTTGGACACGACTTTAAATTCCTTCACATACTCTTTATTAATAACCTATTACTGCAATTACCATTACTCCACAATTAAACGTTTTTTCCTCACTTTCCATAAGTTCGTTATTATTAAACTTCATTAACTTTCAGAGAGGCGTAAAATAAAAAGTAGGGAAATATAGGTTTCTTATTTAATTAGGTGTATAATTATGGTAATAACACCACCGTAAGTGTATAAAATATCATGTACATGAAACCGATCGTGTGGCTAGTTTTACTTAGCTATTTGAAGGAAAAGAAAAGAATTGAATACCCCCTTTATATTTGCTTAAATCTAATAATAGTTAAACCGATCGTTGCACTTTGTCCTGCCATCGAGCTCGGTTCCAATCACCTCACGTGCAAATAAGGCCGCAATAGAAACTATATAAAGTCAATTTACGACGTGTCAGTGTAAAGCCGTAAATGTGAAATTGTTCTCGACTGTGGATAATGGCGTATTTAATGTATTTGTGATTGGATGTTCCGTATTACCTAACCGTTGTGTCTTATGTATCGCCCGACGACACGGTTCTTCGATTAACATAAAATCGAGGCGAACAGCGGCGACCCTGCGTGGGCGCACGCTCTCGCGCATCTACCTCGCCCGACACTTATATTGGGATCTCGCTCCTTCGAAACCTCCATAGAGCTAACACAAAACAAACGTAAACAGCAAACACAATACTATTACCACAGCACGATAATCACTAAAGTATTTCGTGACCACTAAACCGCATTTAGTCAGTTAGTCATCATAAACCAGCTGATGTTGCAACTCGTTGGTCGAAAAATAATTAGCAGTTAGTCGACCTCGCGGCCGGCGGCCCAACGCCGAAGGAAAACCGCACGCGCTGACATTGACCTGGCGAGCCCCACTCTGTCTACAGCGAGCGCGCCAGTGCGGGCACAGCACTCCACCACCACGCCATCGCCACGGCAACGCAGTTTTTGTGTTTATGAAATATCATATACATTTACGCGGCAAGTTCAACAAAAAATCCAAGACATTGAGCACGCCACCTCAGTACGACTTTCATCCGCTCGGCCACACAAACCGACCATTACCACTTATGGGATCAATAATTCATATCCAATTAGCTGATTACCGCAGGATGTACATGTAATACGTACATATTTATTATATCAAGCGCGTTACATGATTGCGTTTTCAATTAATTTATCTACTCATTTAAATAGTGGTTTACAATGCAGTACGATAGTGTCTGACATGTTTGATTCCGAGTGGCGATGCGACGCACTGATAACATTCCGGTTCAGGTATCGAACACGAATTCTTGGCGTGGTCAAAGCTGAGCCATGCTTGAGGGTACACAACGATTCGATCTAGACGTAAATGTTTGAATGCGTGGAATTCACGGACAACTGATGGAAGCGCGCGATCCATCGCTCTCTATGTGCAAATCTAGTCTTTAGGGGCGAACAAGGGGCGCAATGTTCTGAATACCGTTGCGATGAGAGGTCTCGTCATCGCCCGACGGGATCGTGACAGAGAATTCGTCGGTCGGCTGCCGGTGGAATGCGAGCGGTAATTGATTTGTCCTGTGTAATCGACGAGCGGGATTGACAGGAATATCGAGACGTCACGCCAGCCGGATGGTGAAGATACGCACGCAACTGACTGCCACCGCCCGCCGCCGCGCGCCGCCGCTGCCGGTGACGGCTACACTTGTAGATATTATGTGCTAGAGTCACGCTTGCCGATAGTAAGCACTGATTGTATGTTTATGAATTTTATTCAAGGAAGATTTTCGTAACGTTTATAATGTGGTTGACCGTTACTTAATTTTATCAAACTCATTATACTTGTTGTTTGCACGAATTGGGTATTTTCCAAACACACAGTTTTTACCTGTTATACAAAGTTCTATTTCCTCTGCTCTTGACCACATTGCATTGATGACATCTTCAACAGAACTAACGTGCGCAGAAGATGTAGCCCAGTCTAATCGTGCTTTAAAAACTTGCGACAATTTATTCCGCAAATCGTCAAATTAAGCCTTGTCAGCGATAAACTTAAAGCGACTTTCACTGAACTTAAACATGGCCAGCATTCTTCGAAGTACGTCATCACTTGTCTTCTATAAAATATTGGAAAGAGTCGCGAGTAATTCGTCGCACGCGATCCAGAAACTGGTCCGTACAGTAACAGCGCGAAGCCAAATAAAATTAATATTCATAGCCGTTGTATTTATTGGCTTTCAATTAGTATAATCTTAATGGAGCATTAACATACGCGCGGGCGACGCGTCGGAGCATTACCATAGCCGTCGGCGGGTTGCCATCCTGGGATTTTTTGACACCTTCAAATTGTACGTTTGCAGTGATGTCACGTAATTAAATAGAAAATGTCCTCAATGATACTCGATTCTTCCAAGAAAATCGAAGTCTTGCAAAAAGCGGATATGTACTTGAAGGAAGAAAAAATGTTTTGCATAATGTAGAGCTACATGCACAGATCATTACTTCTAATGTATCCTGTCCTTAGCTGCCGCGTGCAAGACTAATAGACGACTTAAAAAGGTAACAAATGTTACGGGCTGTCCCAGTTAACCTCAGCCGTTTCGAAAAACTACATAAATGGGCAACCGAGTCGGCCTAAGCTGGCAACACCGGTCGCGGAAGGCTCGCTGCCGATGACCTCCGGCGACCGGTTCCCGCGGTCCCTCCGCCGCCCGCGCACCCCCCACCCTCGCCCCCTCGCGCGAGACGTTTCATTACGTTATTATTATATTAAATGCTATAATACACATTGTAGGCATTAGTCCGCCGAGACGTCGTCCTAAGAAAGGGTAATGTATGGCCCACGTAGCCGCTCCATTCGGTTTTATTTGAAACGCTCGGGGATTAGCGCATGGATCTTTATGACCGTTTTGAATGGCGAATTGTTCTATAGCGAGAAATTTTTAGTCATTATGTTGGCATCTCAGTATTTTGGTCTGAAGGAATCTTTTGTGTTGTATTCCACACGTTTTGAACGTAAAACCTAGTACCTACTTCCATAGTTTTTCAGAAAATCGAAAATTCATTGAGCCTTCGATTACCGAGATAGTTAGCGTTAACTCATATTATTTTTATGAGTTATAAAATGTCATACCTAAGTAGGAAAGAGAAAATTTAACGAAAACACTTACTGATAGATAAAAGATGTATAAAACAGACAGATAGTAGAAATTATGATCATAGTTAATAACAGCTTAATAGTTATAAAGAAGTAATAAAAATCTTATAAATAAATATGATCGACGCAGACAATCCGTAGTTCCTTTTCTCAAACATAAAACGAAAGTGCGTCTAATTGGATAATTATTCGAGTATTGAACATGAATGGAAGATGGACACCTGTGTAAACATTCAAGGTCAATATTATTCAAATAATACTAGTGAAGGCTAAAATATTTAGTGTTGACACAGCTCCAAGCCACCTGTGTTCTTGCATCGTCTGATCGTAATTCGATTTGGCATTAAACCGATTCTTTGGCGCTCTCGGGCCATGTATCGATTGGGAACAATTAAGTGAGAGATTTTTTAAAACTTCATACCTGTTTTTTTTTATTGATAAGCAAGTATGGCGAGTGCAAGTTTAGATTTTGTCTGGTGTTCGCAGATGGGAAATTATGAGTAAATAGATTATAGCGAACACTTTTCATTTCTAGAAAAATATTAAGGCTCGTCCACAAAACAAGATAAATTCAGCTTTACTAATTACACCGCCTTCAACAAGTTCAACAATTCCGTGGTCGTTTTATTTTAGGCCTCACTTACCGACCGTGATAGAACCGGCACTTATCTCAGATCTAAGTTCATCTCATTATTAAAATACAAATTATTTCCACGTAGTGTGTCACAGAGGAGCGATCTAATTATAGAGTTGACCAGTTCTGTGGGCTGCGGGGGGAGAGGCACCTCTCGTCGGAATAAGGCACGCTACAAAGTATCGCGTTACATCGCGCGGTGCACTTGATCATGCCGTTGTCCGCACTCTTTTATTTATATGCTTTATGGTCCTCCTTTATTTTTGTTCGAACCGCTTTGAACGGCCGCACCGACCTCACCGCTTAGCGCTCGCCGCAGATACCACCCGACCGAATTAGTCTTACTAGAATGCATTACGTTCACCGACAAACCACATATAAAAATCAATATTCCTTAACTATTAACGTCTCGTGTGGTGTGACTTTAAAATCGTTTTAGTAGCCCTCAGACCGACATTAGACGTCGAGCCGCATAACTTTCATTACCGTCGACTAAATCCCATACGTTATGACGCATCCTTTTAAGCTAGGTTTAAGCCGATGTTTGTTACTTATTAGAGCTGTCGTTAAAGTGAGTACAGTGGAGGAGCATAAATCGAGTTGGCACGTCAAAATACTAATCAACGGTGACAGCGGCGTGCCGTACCGCGCCCGTACCGTGCGGATTCGTGCCCCGTCGTGCCGAGTCCGTGGCCCGGCCGACCAATTTATTCGTCGGCACGTCAGATTTCGAGAGCCTCGTTACGACTAAGCCTCCAATTAGACTTATCCCTAATTAAGAGATGCCAATAAATTACCCTCCATCACGGGCTAACGAAGACGCGCCGCACTAATAACGCTAATTGATTTTGAGTAATGAGCTCGAGTTTTGATGGAGCTGATTGGGGCCGCGAGGGGGCGCGATCGAACCATCGATCGCGACTACACCGCACCGCCAATATGAGATGCCTTTGCTGCGCTTCTCCATATAGTTTTGTTGTACTTTCTTACTCGCTTGTTTAATTAGCTAATTGAATTTTGCGAGTTTAGACTAACCTGTATAGATGATACCTTCCAGGTGCGAAGACAATCAAGAATTTTAATTAAACAACTGAATGAAACGGTTTTTTATGAGTGTGTTAGGTCTTCCAATGATAATTTAATTAATTGTATTCCGAGGAAGTTTACGCTTGCTAGTAAGTTCGGTATCAACGGCTGAATGCACTACGTTTTAGTTTTAATTGAATTCCATTACTGTAGTGAAAGCTCTCGTTTAATTACCGAGTGGACTAAACAAGACCATGTTCTGATAAATTGCATTTTAAACGTAAATAAAGGAATTGCTTTGTTTCTGAAAATGGTTTTAATTAATGATATCATTTAAACGAAATATGTAGACCAGGTGGTTCTAAGATCCAAATTGATCATTGAATAATAATTTTAGCAACATTCATACCATTTATATCTCCCACTACCAAATAGAGAGAGGGAAAAACGATACATTAGGAGCTACTTCTAGCGTGTTGATGGTAATCTAAATTGTGTCGGCCCAGGACTGAACCACTAGTTTGGCGCCTTCAGTAGCGTCCATCAGTTCCTGTAATGACCTAACAACAGAGCACGCAGGACACTATATTAAGTGCCCCATCGTTTGTGGAACAGCACCACATTTAAAGAAAGAAAGAAAGAAAAAGTATTTATTAGTCTCGCACTGGACAAAAAGTGGTAACTTGACAATAAAAACAACAATTACACTCATATTTATTTATATCAATTACTGGCTGACTCGCGCAACTTCGTCTGCGTAACATTATTTATTAATGCTCCGCTCCTATTAGTCGCACCGTGATGTTTTATAGCCTACAGCCTTCCTCGATAAATGGGCTATCCAAGACTAAAATAATTTTTCATTTCGAACCAGTAGTTCCTGAGATTAGCGCGTTCAACCAAACAATCTCTTTAGCTTTATAATATGTATTAGTATAGATTAGTGACAAATAAAATGTCAACACCTGCAACAATTCTCGTAGACGCCTACGACAACGCTACGCCAACTCCCGCTATAACAAAAGTAATTAAACACATATAATAATAAATAATATTGATCTATGAATACGAAGACTCACAATGGCATAAAAAATGTTTTAATTTTAACTATGAAATACGATTTTTTACATATAAAAAATATATTCGTAGCGTACTACGAAAAAGCTCACCGTTTAGAAGCTACGAACAGCTGCAGATGACAATTATTATGACACTAGCTTATGCCCGCGTGGAGTTCCGTTATTGTCCCACGGGATCGTACTACCGGGATAAAAAGTAGCCTATGTGTTAATCCAGGTTATGAACTATCTGTATGCCAAGTTTCATACAAATCCGTTCAGTAGTTTTTGCGTGAAAGAGTAACAAACATCCATACATACAAACTTTCGCGTTTATAATATTAGTTTGGATTATAATTATGTTATTTCATCATTTTGTGGATCTAGAACGCTAAAATGCTCAAACATCTGTTTCCTACTTAACTGCAATACTGTAGGTTTTGCAGTTTTGTAGGATACAGCTGTTTGAGCGTCGAAAAATATGGAACAGTCCTTTTTTATTTAAATTACCTATAAAATATTTCTATCAAAATCAAAATGATGAATACTGAATACGTAGCGAATAATTTTAGTGTCTTTGTCCCTTCCACACTATACGCGGTATGTCATCATACAACGTAACGTCACCTCTAAAGTCCCCAAGGGATTACGCAGCGGTGCACCTAATAGTACCTACACCCACCTTTGTCATTTATATTTAAATAGATCCCATGTTTTCAACAAAGGTATCATTTACGCGTTTTTCATTGGTCATCACCAAAACAGGCACAGTTAAAGGGAGTCAGTGGCCCGAAAGTCTGACAACCAGTCTTACCAAGGGGTATCGTATTACCCAGTACTAACTGGATTGTGGAGGTCAGATAGGCAGTCGCTCCATGTAAAATACTGGTATTCCACTTCATGCGGTAAGACTGGAAGCCGACCCCGACATAGTTGGGAAAAGGCTAGGTTGATGATGATGTTTATCATCAAAAGCATATCTCAGGTTTGGCCCACTATAAATGCGAAATATACTCTGTCTGTCGGCCTGTAACGTTTTCACGCCTTGACGACTGATCGTAATCACATTAATTTCGCACGCGTATAGACCATGCCAGTTCCAGTGGGAAATTTCTGACATCCGCGCGGGCGAAACCGCGGGCAGAACATAGTCATACTGTGATTTACAATAACACAGGAGGCGAATGATCTAGCTATGATGATGGAGCCGGACGTAAACAGGAAAATAATCAGCTGAGATGCTTTCGAAATTACGCGGTCACGTTACTTAGCAATGGTCTGAATAAATGTTTACTTTCTTCATCACAAGGTTTATTTTCGCACTTCTTCTTTATCGTGTGGTTAGTCCCTAACCTGGTGTCAGAGTTTTTATGCCGCCCATGGGCCTCTGACTTGGCTTAACATGCCGTCGAGAAATATCTCTCAGGCGTGCTGGTTTCCTCACGATGTTTTCCTTCACCGAAGCAAGTGATAATTACACAATACGCACATGATTCCGAAAACTCAGAGCAGCGTGTCTTGGTTTCGAACTCGAGACCTATGACTTGGCAGTGCTTAGGTCACACAACTAGGCTATTACTGCTCATTATATTATTAAATTATTTTCGCACAGCCAAAACGCGAACAAGACATACAATTAAAACTGAATAACCTATTTAGCGTCAATAACATTTTTAATAGTTCCTTTAAAGAGCGGTTATCATAAAAAAGCAGTTGTAAAAAATTATAATTCATTAAAATTCTAATGCAATATTAATCGTTGTTTGCGTGTCCATAAACATTAATGCTCGTATCTTTTTCATCTGCACACAATGTAAACGCAGCTTTATCGATTTTTAATTCTATAACATCCTTATAAGGCTTTCAATTTAATTAAAAACTTACACGAACACAAAGATGTCCGAGGGTCAACTACTTTCAGAAACTATACTCAACGAGCTTTAACACTTTCAAATGCATAGGAAATAACACGTTTTTTTTTTCGCAACACAAAATGATTAATGTAAGTATATGGCTGACAAATGACAATCGCCCATAAATTTTATATTACCCTTTAATTATGAGTCGCCGGCATTAAATAATTGTTTCGGGCTTAACCTTATATGGGTTTGTTCGTCGTTGATGAAGTTGTACGGCGTGCGCGCGCGCAACGTGACTCGCGAGTATCTGTAGATCCTATCTGCGGATACATCGGCCGCTATCGGAATCTCATTATTCCCCACAATCCGATTAGCCGTGTCTTCTATAGCGTTAACTTGTAATTTCGCTTAATAATAAGGCTTTGAATAGTTTATTCCGATTTGGTGGTTATCTGTTTGATCGATTGTTTAGTCGTTAAGTAATGGGGGTTAGGGTTTATTGATCTTGATGTGTTAATTTGTGGCTTTAACCTGGTGGTATGGTGCGGGCTATATTTTCGATGTTGTGAAAGTTTTTTTAAACTTTTCAAAGTCACTTCTTGAAATGACAACGAGATTTGTGTCTTGCAGTTTTCGGTTCTAAACTGTATATTAGGTGAAAGCGCAAAGGTAGTAATCTCATTGAATGACTTTTTCAGGAAATAGTCATTATATGGGATTTAAATGATTATAATTCTGTAAATACGGCCGCGAATCATATTTTGTTCAACATACAGCCTGACAATGACCGGCAAATTACAAAAAAAAAACGTAGCAATTTGAATTTCGCGTCACATCAAAAATCTAAATAATACACGTAATTTGTAGTACACACGTGTACGTACATTTAAGTACAAATAGTAAAACCTCAGAAACAGCACTTAACGTTTTTTGCCACTTGGAAAACTTTTTTCCTGTCCCGCGTTCGTCATTCCGTTCTTAACGCAAACATTGTCATATAAGAGTAGGCTTCTTGCATTTTAACTTCGTATTTGCGTCAAGTGAGGATTGTGTGTTTAGCTTTTCGTAGTAATAGTTGACTTTGTGTCGGATAAAGTGTTATAGGGTTTTTCCATCAGAAATTTCTCAAAAGCAGCCTTGTGTTAAGATTTGTTCCTGGAATCCGGAATGATGGTAATAAGCTCTCCCCGTATTACATGGGTCTAAAACTTAAGAGGCGAAGCTGGGTGGACTATATTTGGGACGCCTCTGCCTAATCTGAGTATATAATATGTATTTAAACTAAAAAAAATATCAAGCATTTACGGCTCTATTCTATTGCTGTCCTAAAGGATACAGAATCATGACTGCTCCATAGAACTTTTTTTGTACTATTTAGAGGCTCCCATTTCTTAATGAGATAAGTCCTAGGTTACACCATTGCAGCCGTAATCCATTCGTAATAAATGTAAGAATGATACACAAGCAGTAACAAATTGCTTGCCCAAGGCATCGCATTGAGCTCGAAAACAACGTATTTCGCAAGTTACCTCGTATAATGAGCCGCTGAATACAGGGCTCTATTTCATCAGCTTCTCTCATTCTTACCGCTTACAATGCCAGTCTGATTCTAAATGGATAATTGGGCATCATTTTTGTTGCTTGATTATGCAGTTGATCGTTTTCGATTGACCAAGCTTTAGAAAATTTAAAGCAATGGAATGTAAGCTGGAAAAAGATTTACCTAATTCTGTGAAAATATGTACCAGCTATTCTAAAATTCATCATCACGTTGAGGTCGGTTTCCAGTCTAACCGGATGCAGTTGAATGCCAGTATTTTACATGGATTGAAACTTATCTCTCCTCCACAACCCAATTGCTGGATACTCCTTAACTTTTCAACTAAGTATATCTGTGAAAAGTGTTTCTTTCATCTATGTTTTTTATATTAGGTCACCTCTGCCTAACCCTGCTGGGATTACAGGCATGATGTTATGTAATGTACGTTTCTATTATATTATACAAAATCTTACTTTACCCGTGTATTGCACCTTAACTGTAATTGTACAACACTACTCATGGAAGATACGCTCAAGTAAATCTGTGCCTGTCAAAATAAATGAAAGCTCTCATTTCAAACTCCACGATACTGAGCTGACAGGTGGCACATTGGTTGAATGCACCATAACATACTACAACTACTCCGCTATAACTGTTTAAAGCATGGGTTTTTTGGTGTCACCTAAACTGTTACCACACCATTCAAATACCAATTCTAATCTCAGTAGTTACAGTTGAAAATGACTTGTAAAGCATGGGTTTTTGGTGTCACTTAAACTGTTACCACACTATTCAAATACCAATTCTAGTATCAGTAGTTACAGTTGAAAATGACTTGAAGGTGGTTAATACACGAACAAGTACCAAGTGTCGTCGAGTGATGGGTGAGCGAAGCTCCAATCTGTGACATTAAATAATGAAGTTTTACTGAACCCACTTACACCATTACTTGTTATAATGAGGGTGTTAGATAAAGTTAATGCTGTTAATTGGTACTGGTTCGCGGTCACACGCGGATATATTGAGCTTCCTGTGAAAGCCAGAGATTATCCATAGAGGTATCATTTTTATCGCCTTCGTGCTGAAGATTTACTTAGCTGCCAGTACTAGTTCAATTTGTTAGGTTTAATGTTTATATTTTGTTGGTAATAGAGATTTGATTTCTTTTTGGATTTTTTGTTTGCTTGAATTTCGACAGTGCTCATAAAGTATCATATTTCAGTTCCGAATCATGATTCAACAATTTCCTATGACAAATCGTTTACTACAGCTTATTAAAAAAAAACACGTTTTAAATGTTATTACAATTAAGGCTAATAGCCTAAATCTTAAAAAAAACACCTTTGGCAATTGTTTTTAAGAAAATAGTTCTACATTAAATTACAAAAAAATAAATGTTAACGTTAACAATTTGACGAAAATAGTCCATCAACACAACATGATTAAAACAATAACTCAAAATAACACCCACAAAAACATAAGACACTGCAAAATACAAATACGTACCTGTTTATTTATAATGGGGAAATAATTAGGAGAGTAAACAAGTACGGGAGTAAAATGAACTTTCTCGAACAAGGTGAACTGGTTGTGATTAATTAGCGAGGTGCCTAATTAGTGAGCACAAGTCAACTCATTAGTAACCGTAATTGAAACAAGCAAGCCTTGGATTTTTCCGAGAAAAATCTCCGGTTAATTTTGTCTATACATAATGTGGCAAGGTTTTTAGTTCAAAGCGGGACACTTGATATTTAAGGTTCGTTATTTTTTTTGTAGAGAATTTTGGGAACAGGCGTACCTTTTTCTTAATTAATTAAAACATGTAAAAACATGGTTTCGATAGCCTAGTTTGTGATTGTGATAGTATTAGTATGAGTTACGTGAATGCCTCTGCTTAAATCTCAGTAGCTTATAGACTACAACACTCAACTCATGGAAGTTGTACCTATAATGTACTAAACAGTTAATTTATATAACACCTATCTCATTTTTATGTAGCATGAACAGTCTTGTTTAAAAATAATTACAAACCAACCAATAATTTTTATTCGTATTAATAATTTGATTAGTTTCCTAAAACAAAAATAACGCAAGTAATTTGCACACCAATTAATTATCAAAACATTATTCGTTGCTACACCTTCTATGTAGAATCATTAATTATAATGATTGAAACCTTACACAACAACATTGATTAACAAGGTTTATATAATGTAATAGAGAAAGTCTCGCAAAAACAGTAACACGTGGTCACATTGTCCTAACATTAACTATTCCGTAGCGAATTTAATGAACCTGCATTTTTGCACATTTTTTACTTCAATTCCCATTTCACCCGTTGTTTTAAATTATAAAGGTATTAATTAGTACTATGTATATGAAACTGCCATTTATTTCAATGTGAGGTATGCCTTATTAGCTGCGGGTTGTTCGAAAGAGATACCGCGGCCCCGGAACACAAAGGGCGATGAAGGAACATGGGTGGGTTTTAGTCAGTAAAAGTCTGACACTCCCTCCCGCTCAGCCCAGAGCGGGAGAAGTCATTTGATGATTTCCCATCCGGAAAAAGGTATGCCTTATTAATCCTGCAACACAATTTATTTTTAACAAAAGACTTTTTTTTTGTGAAAAACCATGAAAAGCAATCATGTTGGCTTCTGACAACTTCTTCCTGGGCTGCCCTATTTTTGGGTCAAAGAATCAGCTTTGCCATTCAACGTGGCAATGCTGCCAGCCTTCTGGGCACTACTCCTGTTGACAGCGATGTGGACGAATTTTTTGACGCCCTTTAATGCTTTTCTTTCTTTATCTATGTACATATTTGTATTATTATTTTATTATATTTAATTTTCGGCAATTAATGCCACAGAAAAAAGGGATTCATAAGAATTTTAACAGTTGGTAGGTCCAACTGTTAAAATCCTTTCATACTCTCTTTTACTTCGTCCACGTTCACACATCTGGGGGCCTGGGGGCTTAAAATGGCTGTTTTAGCAGAATCATAATTGGATAATATTTTGAGTTACGTTACAATTCGTAAAATGGTTGTAGACACACTAGACGCAGTTAATATTATGAATTGTCACTTTGTGAATATTTATTGCCAAAGAGTTTTCAACTTTTTTTAGCAAATGTCAATTGGAATTTCACAACTGAATGAAAACCTTTGTCCCAATGACATATATTAGATGTAAGGCTCGACCGAGATGGGTTTTTCGTTCTCGGCCGAGACCGAGACCGAGACCGAGAATAAAATAATATCTCGGCCGAGACCGAGAGCCGAGAACGAGAATAGAAAAAGCGTGAATTTTTTTTTTTTTATACTGTTTGCTTTTTAATACACTACTAATTGTTTAACAAAATTAATTGTTTTAATAATCAAAGTTAAATAACATTATATTATAACATAAAAAAAGCAATTTTTCGGCATTTTCGCCCTTCAAAGAATGTCGTCTCTCGTCATACAATTGTCCAGCTTTGCTAAAAAGTTGTTCACTTGCTACGCTAGTAGGCGGCGCAGATAAAAACTTATTTGCTGCGGGCTTAAGCACCTTATAAGGCGACGAAAACCAATACTCAAAAATATTAGCATTTCTTTGCAGTCTTGGCTCTCTAAGAAAGCTTTCTAGCGCTATTTCGATCACAGAGCTTGAACTGTATTCGTCATTGGTCATTGGCTCGTCTTCCAACTCTATCGAATCATGAGCTGCCCATAAGTTGGATTGACTTGTTGCAGCCATGTTTGACGAGTTAGTTGAAGATGCCCATGTCGTCTCACGAGAATCTGATCCTACATTTTCATTGAGAGTGAGAGTCTCGATAATATGAAGTTTGGCTGAGTTAACTTCGCTTTCAGTTAGATATTTAGTTTTAAACCGTGGATCGATCAGTGTTGCAGTAACTAGTGGCAAACAACTTTTAACAAATGAAAACCGCTGATTAAGTGCATCCAGTAGCTTGCTCTTCATCGTCTCTGCGTGATTTCCAATTTCATTATCATCTTCCTGGTCATTAAAGGACTGAATGTTTTGTGTTGGCGTTGGCGCCAATTTTCCATTCAACATTGCCACCAACGGTATTACCACTGAAACACAGGACGAGTCGGAAGAGATATCCAACGTGGCTTGGTAAAAGCATTGCAAAACGTTCACTATATCTTTCATGAAATTCCATTCATCACTGTTAATTTCTAGTATGCCTCCTTTTTCAATACGGTATAGGTTCAAAGCATTTTTTTGCTCAAGCAGTCGTTCCATCATTAAGTAGGTACTATTCCACCGAGTTTCGACATCTTGAAAAAGCGCATGCTCCGGTAAATTTAAGGTTTTTTGAAAGGTACTTAAATGTCTTCGAGCTTGTTCACTCCTGTGAAAATGGCCGACTACTTTATGACATTTTTTTATCAGCGTTTCAACTTCTGCAACCGAAAAAATGGCATCATGGATCGTCAACTGCAGAGTATGAGCAACACAACCCAACGATGTGAATTCAGCTACTCGAGTGGCGCGGACCATGTTGCGAGCGTTGTCTCGTACAGCCAAGTGAACTTTTTTTGCAATGTTATAAGTTTCGGCAATTTCTTTGAGTTTTTCTGCTATATAATCGCCAGTGTGGTCGTCTTCCAGAACAGTCGCAGCCAGCACCACTTTAAGGCGCTGTTCTTTCCGAACGAAATGGGCAGTAAAACTCAGCAGCGAACAAGTTTTTGTAGGATTTGACCATATATCAGTAGTAAAACTTATCCAATCAGCTTTCATTAACAGAGATACCACTTTGGCTTGAACCTTTTCATATGTTTCAGGCATTAACTGACTGCGAAAGTATTTTTCGGACTTCAATTTGTATCGTTTTGGCCCAGATGGATCAGCGAAATTCAAACGTTTAAATCCTTCACCTGACACTGTAGTATAAGGTTGCATGTCCACAATTATGTAATCCATAATTGCTTTATCAATTCGTTTGACAATCTGATGATCATCAGGCCATTTTGCTGAAGGCGGATGAGATATTAATTGTTCTATAGTAGGTTGATGCTTTTTATCATTATTATCAATATCAATATTAAGGCGCACGGGCTTTGAAATAGCCGGTTTCAAACTATTTTCGTGAGCAATTTCAGCCAGTTTATTCTCATAGTGTTCATATTCAGATGAATGATATTTCGACAGGTGCAGTTTCAAACCTTTGATAGTCTGATGTTTGGGCTGAGGACTGCCTAATGACACCGTTTTACTACACGACTTACAAGTAGCCTTTGATGGATGTAATACAATATTTTTTTCATAATATTCCCAAATAGGATTCACTTTAGGCATATTTAGTTTTCATCTGCAACAATACAATATTATACCTTCTTAGTAAACATAAACATTAAACACATTAAATCGAAACAAAACTGAAAAAATAGCACCTGATAAGATTGTTGTTTAAAAAACAAATAAGTCGTTAACTTAGATCAAAACCAATTTTCGATTAATTTTACTAAGAAACGGTACCTAACCTACGTATCGTATTTGATTTTAGCAAAAAGCTTTGCAAGTGCTATAGGTACCTATTGACAAACAAACCATGTGTTTAGTTATTTTTAATTGTAGGTATTTTATTAATTATAAACCTTACGTATTTTCAGCAAAAAACATACGCATAACGTCACAAAACCCTATCAATCTGTAATATATATTTAATTTACTTATATTTATAAAAACAACTTACCCGCTTTATATTCCACCGCAAAACTATAAGTAATGATCTTGCTTTCACCAAACCAGTGTAATTAATCAATTTACAAGTATCAACAACAAGTAATCACAGCAAGTAGCAACACAACACTTAAAAGAACTTATTTTAATTTACTGTGTTAAAACAAACTTCCACTCATTACTATTGTAAACATAAACAATTACAAATACTGCTCGAATGGGGCGAAAGCGGCCGGCCGCAGTTCGCCAGCCGGGACTTCAACCAATCACAATTCAGCTCTCTCACGCACTTACACCAATCGACTACGCGCTGCGGCGCGTTGCCACGCGCGGTAAAATTTGAATGCCGATCCGAACAATGTTACAATCTCGGTCATGACCGAGAATCTCGGCTATAATTAGCCGAGAACCGAGACAAGTTTCTCGGTTGGATTTGTAGCCCAGAATGCCGAGACCGAGACCGAGACCGAGATCTCGGTCGAGCCTTAATTAGATGGCAACACTAACTTGTCTTTCAAAACATATACATAAATCCAAAACCACAGATATTTTAAAGCACGTAATCTACAGGGTAATTCCCCTAAGATTGTGACGAACACCTGACCCCGTTTGTAATCACATAGATACTGACTTCACGGGCTAGGTGATTGGAGCTTCTTATCACTGAAGGCTACTTGATGATCATTACGAATTTTGGAGACGTTAAAACTAAGGCTGTGCCCATAAGCCCGTCCATAAGGCATCGGTCCGCCATTGCGCGATGGATATCGTCTAGTTCAATTTTGTTTGTTGGGTGAGCGAACCCGTCGAGTCGTCGTCGCGCCGACAGAGGGCGCCTTTGGGTATTCCAAACGCGATGATCGCGAATTCACACGGCAGTTGCTTATATAAGGGCATGGCTTTACTGTCTCATATTTTGACCATGTGATTCCACGACCTGCGCAACTTACGATCATGACGATTTCAGTGATTACAAGATGATATAAATACAAACCAACCACAACCAACCAGCCAACCATTCTTTAAAGTATGTATGTAAGAATCACATACATAATGATATGTTCGCGGGGAAAACTTGAGCAGATATTATAAACGATGCAAAGATTTAAGAATATTTAATGAGGAGACCTTTGCAGAAACAAATGCAACTACAAATTCACAGGATATTCAATCATCTAAGATGAGTTACGCAGCAAGCCCTCAACGTAAAGAGTACTTCGTTCCAATCGCTCTTAATTAGTATTATCAGAGATTCAGCCATCAGAAAGCTTGACTATTATTTGTGATTTTCCTCAGTGAAACACAACTGTATTTTTATTGAATCAAAGAGTTGTCATAAATATGTTTAATCCACATTAGCCATATTAAATCCGTGATGAGACTTCGTTCTTAGCAGACTGCCTCAGAAGGGGTCCATACCCTCTCATAATGTCTTTATTTATAAAATACAGAAGAAACTTCATTAATATTTTTTAAGCATCATTAATGCAGTAAAATTTTCTTCACTCAGACTTCCACGGTCTATGACTACTTAAATCGACGTTTTTGCGTTAATACGTTACGTTTACACCGCGTGCGCGTGCTAGGGCCTCCGGTGACCTATTATAAGCGATCTTCTGACTGGTGTATATTATGACCGGCCATTAGCGGTATATTAGGACCGGCCTGAAACATCCTTTAGAAATCTAATTTATCATTTATGACGACAAGCCCGCTATTTTAAAATACTTAATTACTTTCAGAAAATTAACAATGTAGTGAAAAGCTTTTAGTGGTTGACTTCCAATAATAATTGTGTTAACGTGTTGAGCAGATTTAAATAAAAGATTATGACTGTATATTACTCGCGATTTTAATAAAATCACACATTCACCGAAGAAAAAGCTCATTGACATTTCAGTTTCTTTTTTATTCTAGACATGAAAATCATCAATATAAAAAAGGTTGTATATGTAGATATAAAGAAGTGTGTCAAGGATCGCTACAAGCTATTGATAAATTCCCGTTAACCAACATTCTGCCGTGGGAGCTGATTACAGTAAAGTTGAAGACTATATATAATAGCTGTACCGAAGACTAAACAAGAGTTCCTAAGCTTTGCCCGTATAATTAACGATAGGAATATGAACTCGCAACAACCCACATTTTCATGTCTTACATTATTTATTTAATGTGGGTTGCATTAGTATCAAAAACTACAACAACAAACTACAAAAGATAATATATAAAAAGGTCAGAAGTTCTGCGTCTGCTCTGATAACTTACCATCAGATGAAAACTTTTTTGCAAAAAAAAACCGACTTCCAACAAAACACAAAAAAAAGTGGAAAATAACTTTATTTTCGGAAGTCGGTGACTATTGTTTGTTTCATTGACTTTTTTGCCACCGACTTCCGAAAGTAAAGTTATTTTCCACTTTTTTTAGTGTTTTTTTGGAAGACGGTTTTTTTTGCAAAAATGTTTTTATTTTACCTTTTTTATTAGTTATCGTATCACACAAATCCTTGTCAAGTATCAATTTCGCAATTTCTTTTACTTGGATGACATTTTTTCCAGCTATTTTGATTTCAAAACCAAACTGCTGAACCGATTTTGATGAAATTTCTATGGGACCAATCGGGAAGTAGATCCATTCAGATAAAAGAAGAATTTTTCAAATCGGTTCATAAATGACGGAGATATGAGGTAACAAACACAAAAAAAAAAAAAACATACAACCGAATTGAGAACCTCCTCCTTTTTTTGAAGTCGGTTAAAAATGGGGTAAAAAACGTTTATTTAAGTCAATGTTATCGATTAATTTAATATTTAAAATACTTCGTAAATGTTTGAATTACTTTTACACGTATTTTGCGAATAGTTCAAGGTAAATAGGAAATAGGTTGTCTGTAAACATTGAGATGAAAATCAAAATGTGTGCGTCCAACAGATTAAAACTATTGATTTATTTAGACACGGAATACTATATTGGTTTTGCCTTGCAGTTGTGGGTATATTTTATAACCATAGCTAACTCTAGGTCATATTTAATCATAGGCCATATAATATTTGATCAGATTAGATCACGCAAAGATGATTATTTGAAAAGAGGATAAAACCAAGTTTAATTCAGAACGATGAAAATCTTTCCTACTAGGTATTTCTTTAACGTGTGGTTAGTGCCTAACCTGCTGTCAGAGTTTTTATACCGCCCATGGGCCTCTGACTTGGCATTACATGTCGTCGAGAAATATCTCTCAGGCTTGCTGGTTTCCTCACGATATTCTCCTTCACCGAAACAAGTGATAATTATAAAATACTAGCGACCCGCCCTGGCTTCGCACGGGTGCAATGTAGATACTAATATTTTCTCTACTATAATATGCATGTATTATACATATAAACACTCTTGAATCACTCTAGCTATTAAAAAAACCGCATCAAAATGTTGCGTTGCGTAGTTTTAAAGATCTAAGCATACATAGGGGCAGACAGACAGGAAGCTACTTTCTTTTATACTATGATGATGCACATGTTTCCGAAAAATCAGAGGTCTTGGGTTCGAACTCGAGGCCTATAACTTGGCAGTCCAACGGTCCCACCACTGGACTATCACTGCATTTTTCCTACTAAGTATATCAGATGAACATGACTGTATCCATCTATTAGTTTCACTTACATTCCCACGCCCCCTCTATTTTAAAAAGTGGTAATAAATGAAAATCGAATCAAGAAAACATAAATAAATGATACAGATAACTAAGTTATTGGTTTTAAATCACATTATTCCCTACATCGCACTGAACTCAATTTGAAAGATTGGCTCGAGCACCGAAGTGCAATAGGGTGCTGGTATAAAGGCGAGATTGCATACCTGTGCTACAACCTAGGGCTGGCACACACTCGCTATTTATATCGATACTTTACAACCTATCGTTATACTTTAATAGCATGGTGTGCTGACGAATAAAATACCACTACGTGTGTCTCGCATTTTAAAATGATTATAATCTTTCTTAATTGGCGTATTTATTTAAAGTTAACATCCTCTGCATTTGTTATCTTTTCTAAGCCTTTGAAAGTGCCAATGCCATTATTTACCAACAATTACGTAGAAGAAACCTTAATTATTATGCTATGAGCCATCGTTTATGCAAAACCTTTAGCTGGCTGCTAGGGTCTAGAAAATTTATAAAATATTATTTAATTAATGTATAAAATAATGCTTAGTTAACAAATGCCAAACACAAAGATCCGATGACATTTAAAAAACACCTGTTTACCCTAGAATATCGTTACAAATAATTAATCGTTATGCATAATTCTTTTATATGTATACATGTATGCTATCGTAATTATTTTGCAACACGAATGACAAACGACCGAGTTAAATGAATACGGCTAAACAACGTTCGGATCAGAATCGGTTCGGAATCAATTTAGCGTGGCGTTTGCCCACTTATCGAGCATTGTTGAACTGAGATACTCGCTTTGTGACGTTTCCCATCCCTACAGGCGCCCAGCGGGGGGTGTTCGATGATTGATGGCTGGCCGGCTGCACGCCGCGTTGGAGAGGGACGGATATATCGGTGAGGTGTCGGACCTCTCCCTCAGATGCACAGCGGGCTGGCCTCGTAATTGAATGGCAATTACCTGGGCTGTAAATATGACACAAGCGCGTAATTGTAGGAGTGGAACGAGTGCGGCCCGAGACCGCAGTGTGTATGCTGCCTTGCAGATGAAATATTGAAATCACGTGCGTATGTCTCCTCACGCAACCATGCACCGGCTACTGGGGCTTTAATTGGAGCATGACACCTTTTATTTCATTAACTTTTTTGTTGTATAACATCAAATAAATGCGTTTTACCGTGAAGGTTCTCTAACAAAAAGTATCATGTTTAAGGCATTGTTAACGTAAACAGATGATATTTTTAAAGATATTTGACTCCGGTTTACAGTTGGGTCGCACTCCAAATATGTTAATATATTATGACACTATTTTTTATTCCACCGACGAGACTTTTTTTTATTTTGGGTCTCTTTTTATACTATTTGTCATCCCAAACTAGTCCAAACCCCTATGTCACAAAATAAATTAAATATTCCCGAGCTAATGGTAAAAAAGTGGTTGTTGGTCCAGACTAGAGCATGTGTTTTTTTTTCAAGAAGTAGGTATTGAAGAATATTTCTAGGAATCAAATGTGTGAATGGAGGTATACCTAGGTACATATGCAGTAGGCAGTAGGATGATATAATTATTTCTTGAATTTCTTTCTCAATTGATACCATACATGCGTCTTTATGCTTTCAGGATGTTCAATTAATCTACTCAGAAAAGCACAAAAAGATGAATAAAAGCTTGTACAATAATGTCTTAAATCGACGCGGACGAACTTATTGTTATAGCGGGGCCAGCACGAAACAGAACTAAGCGTTTACTTAATTTTTTTTAAGCAATGAGGGCTATCGTTTTTGAGCTCACCAGATGGCGCCAGTGTCGAGTAAGGTCCTGTCATTAATTCTATTTTATACTTTAAAGTACCAGTAACTTTATAAAAAGTTTATTTAATTACGTTTAACAACATAGTGTAAACTTAATGTACATATTTACAATATTGTCCATTAAATTAGCAAGCATGAAACATTTAAAAATCATTCTTCCTCCAAGTACTAACAAATTAGAACTCCCAACTTACTACCTACAATCTTCAAGTCATATTTAATCAGGATTGGCTCAATCTTGACCACACTCGTGAATAATAATAAAACTGCGCGATAAAAAAGCGGGAACACTCTATGACAACTGACATTTCTGAAGACCTTACTCTACACGAACGCCTCTAGCGGCGAATTCATGCGCGATAGCCCCCATTTGCAAATATTCCACCTACCGTGTTCTTGAAAAAGTTCGAAAGACGTCATTCAAACTGAAATCTTATTTAGTCAAACGTCAGTAAAAGTAAAGTGAGACTACCTACTATCGTCTCACTCACAAAGCAGTTGACCTCATTTCGAACATTGTAAATCATTGTCGATTGATCCTTAAATTACGTCATCAGATTGAGTTACTAAGCTGATCCAAAGCCGCGGCCAACTCGAAGTGAAAGGCTTAGCAATACATACCTACATACCTTACTAATTAAATACTTGTTCCTAGCAACTACGCGGACATATTTAGCGAATTAAATAAAACAACTTCAAAACAACTAGTATTTATATATATGTACATAGTCGTTGGAAAGTAATGGTGTTTATTTTTAGCTGTTAATTAAATGTTTAATTTACATACAAATAGTGGGCACATGTCGGTGATGCGAGGCAACTGTTACACCGTTGCGCCCCGGGCCCCGGCAGGCGGCCCCGCGCTGGCGGGCCCCGCCGGCCGCCCTCGCCACCTGTCTCACGCACTGGGGTGCTCACACAGATATTTGCAGTATGCACCGCACTACACACTTCATGCCAACTAATTAAGCACCCCACATTGTAGCCTACCTACCTACGTACCTGCTTGTGCGTAGACCAATTACATCTTGCGCCCTAGTAACAGTTGACATTAAAATATTGAAATAATCAAATTAACAGCCAAAACCTCGTTTGCCCTATGTTCACACGCCACGCTAGACTGTGCCAATTAAAAAATATTTTTAGTTTTTAGAACATTGATTCAATTAAAATTCAACACAGCTAGCTAAATCTAACGCGTGCCATACCTACATGACAAAACGCCAGGAGTCAGGTTTTAATTGGCGTGGTGTCGAGTTCGGACCAGAGGAGTGTGAGGGGAGGGCGCGGGGCGCGGGAGGATCGGCTCTCGCCCGACACTCAGTTTTTCTCTCACCCTCTACAGAGCAACAAGTGGTTCGATGAACCGCCGAAATTTCTGAAACCGAGAATCTATTACTGCTGAAGAAATGACGAAGTATCCGCCGGTACTTGGTCTGGAACATCTCGTAATGGGTGCTAATCAGAGCCACTCTAATATCAATCATTCATTAATCCGAGCTCCTGCACAATCGTTCATTTAGAACGTTCTCACGCCTCATTAAAGTCTTTTCCGTGATTCGGCGAGAGCGTCTACCGTTTCCCGGAGCACAATGAGCGAGTGATTCGGCGGCGAATAACGAGGGCATTTTGTCGGCCGCCTCTCACGTCCGACGCCTTCCGACGCTCAATGAAAGTTTACCTGCAGCCGTAACGAGCGATTTGTCCCCTGGCCCCGGCCCCCGCGCCCCCGGACCCAAATCAAAGCCCATTCACATCTGCATGCCGACACAATGCTGGCAATTAGGCCGCGCCTGGCCCTACAATCGAACGTAATGCGCTCGCGTTCGATGACGCCAAGCTGCTCGTCCTTGATCTACCAGTCCCGAAATCACCCAAGTAATGTGCTGTTCTGAGAACTACTAACACTTAACTTGTTGATAAGCACAAGGTTTATTATCTGTTTTAAGAAATAAATGCTCACTAATTTAGTTATCTGGTGTTCACATCAGCGAGGTGTATAAACAATGTTCTCCGGTTTCAAAATAATTGCTGATAACTTCCGTTGTTATGGATACTTCTATTTGCGATTCGTGTTTTAGAATAGAAACGCCAGTATTAATCATGTCGCAATCGTTTATGTCGAAATAATTAAGGTCACGAAACATTGAAAATTCTAGTCAATTAAGCATTTTTTCACAAACCTCGGGCCCTCGTCTGCACTTTCAAGGTTAGGGTCAACCGTTTTGTGTGTCCTCGTCAACGCTTCTTTTGTGAAGGCAATTTGCTTGGCAGAGGTCAACTGCGCACCGTAAATCTCCGCACCTGCCAGACGCGCCAACTTTCTCCGCTTTGAGTTTATACTCCCCAATACATAAACTACTAAGTCGTAATTATATTCCTTTCTCGGATGACTTGTAATCTTCACTAATCATACGTTTAACATGTGATTAAGAAATAATAATACTACAATAGAAATAAATGCTACACCCGCAACGCGAGCTTTCTAGAAATTTGGCAGACGTCCCACTTGAACGCAGATTTACGAAAACAGTATTCCAAACTTTTCTTCAATTTATACTGAAATTTTTAGAGAGTTCAGTTGTTCAGGTTCAGGTCAGAGTTCGTTTGCGTTGTTTTGCAAATATTTAAGTTGAACTTTGGGTTATTTTTATTTATCAATCCACCATACTTTCAACACCTTCTAAAAAGTAAATAATTCCCACTTTTGGAAAACATACCACGCTCATAAATCATGGAAGTGCCGCAAAGTCTTAAAGCTCCTCAGCAACGCTAAGTGCAATTACAACAATTTCTGCTCCCAGTTCTATGCGCATTTAAAAGTAGTTTTCATAAACTCGTGTCCCGGTCCTGGTAGCCAGCGAGCGTCAGCCTTCGACATTTAGTACCCTCCTAATGTATATTACAACCACGGTGTGTCTTGCCTAACTTTATAACCAGCACTAGAACATCCAACTGTTTTATGTTAAGCACGAATATGATATTTAATTGAAGTATTTCACGATAGAAACGAAGTTATTAGTACTGTTGTAACTATAATAAGTAAAGCTGTTAGAAAGGCTGTGTTAATATTTAGTGGTTATCGTGTCTTTGAAGACTTTTTAGGGCAGGCCAAATATGTCGATAAAAATCAAAACTTACAAAAACATTTGAAGATGGTAATTTTGGTGATGAGGTGTTTTGATGAAATCACTCTATTTTAAGCCATATTAGTGTTGTAGATGATTTTAACTTCGAATAACCGGTGTTAGGCCAATATTTGCGCTTTAAGAAATAATGTGTAGTATCTATGTCAACTAGATCTTAATGTACAAGCTGGTACTGTACACATCAGATTTTTTTTGACTTTACAAACGGTGAAATCTGTTGATTTATGTCCGGGCACAAGTTACATGTTGGTACATTTTGTTGACAGTAGTCGGTGGAGTGTCCGCTTGCCTCTTGACGAAGTTTGTGTAACTGTTGCTTTGGCACCCGAACGTGCGTACGCGCACGCAAGTTCAAATACTTACCGAATTCCACAACAAAGTATTGACTGGCAGTTGAATATTTATAGTTCCAGCTTTAGCTGTGCTAATGGTTGTAATAATTTGTACCTATAATCAGATTTCAAAGAATTACTTTGACTTCTTCTTGAATTCCATGACCAGCTTTGGTTCGAATTGTTACAGCTTTTGCAAGCTGTTAACCTTTTGCTTCTAGCTCATTACCCTTTTCTCCCCTCAGAACCCTTACAAGGTAGACTTCCATACATGCGTATAAGAAATAAGTGATGATTGCGCTACTGTTCCTGGCAGACACCCTAACAAAGCTCAGAAAGCTCATAGTCACACATGGCATACAAACCACCTCAAAAGACACTCTCCATGTGGAGTTACCTTGACAATGATCCAATAACTAACACTCGACAATCGCGCAAATGTCGTGTGGGTGACGACGGCACACGGGTCCTGCCAGAAGCGTCATTAAGGAGCATTCACGCCGTCCGACAATATTCTTCATTTGCGTACCGGCCGTCATTTGGCGCATTGTGACCGACGCGCGACACCCGCCCTCCGCTGCAGCGGTGCACTGTGCCACCGCCTTAATTGTACCCTTGTCTCGTTGTTACCCGCTTTAGAGACGTGAATATGTAAACTAATGTTGAAATAAGATGTCTGCTGGATTTACGCTGCTTGTTCTGTTGCTATCATTCTCATTGCGTTCAAAAGACCCTTCAAACAACACGATAAAGTGAACTACTACTAGCTAATCACGAAAAGTGCACTCAATAAGAGCAGACTTTACCTTTTGGAGTACAATTTGGAGCCACTTACACGATTGACGAGTATCACACATTATCCTGATTGGATGAGACGTCGCGGAGCGCCTTACGTTTTGGCAGACGGAGGGGGAGTGCGCCCATTAGTCCCTCCGCTATAATACTGATGAAGAGACGGTTACATGAATATAGAAACTGTTATACTAAGGATTAAGAAGGCTGTCTAAAATACACCCACAATACCCAAGTGAGTAGTCGTTAATACAACTTTCACAAGACGTTTATTTACATAACCATTCTAATTGAAGCAGCTGTCGATACAATGTATAAACTTATTATAAATACAATTATAATAGACAGGGAATCATAAAATTATAAAACCATATTAAGACCATTACAATTAAATTAGTCAGGTATAAAGCCCATTACATTAAATTCCCGTGGATCTGAGTGTTCTCACCTCTGTTAATTAAGAAATATAATATTGGTAACACATTCACCTGCCCTGGGTATCTGTGAATGAATAATTCTAAGTTAGTTATGAGCTTTAATGCGATGTTTTAGAGTATATTTTCTATTGTGTTTTGAATCAATCTAATGCAATAGAGCAACGGACAGGTTGTGTAACGGTGCATTTGTTTTCGTAATAAAAGCCTCGATATCTTTGGAGTGAGTCACCGATTACCACATTATATTCATCTAGACATAATGCCCATGATTAATAAGGCCCATTAACTTTAAACAAAGATTAATTTCAAAGCGGAGCAGTCTTGTAAGAGATTTCCTTGTACCACGAAAACTAAGGACGTTCGAAAGAGTTTTATTTATGAAAGATGGTGAATATTTTACGATAGATTGCACTATTTAGTGCTGTGAACAAGTCGCAAAAAATAAATAAAGTTTACTGAAAATACAACGCTAGAAAAAGAAGTTGTTACAAAATTTAAGCTGAAGGAAACACCGGAAGTTTCGGAAAAAGAAAAGGGAACGTAAATGATTTCCAACAGAAGAGATCTGTTAGCAAAGACTTTAAAAAGGCCAGTAATATCTGACTGCATCTAAGCCACCATTAGCTTTTATTAAACATCGACAGCAATGCAGTGGCGGGAGAAATGACAGTTGGCACCTGCGACCGCAGGTTGCTCGTAAAATTCAAAGGACTTATGTAAAAATAAATAATCCATATTAAATGTTAGTAAAATTCCATCCTTTAGATTTACATCAATGACGCAAAACCAACGCGATTGATATTAATCAGCTCATCCAGGAAATATTTAAATTGATTCATTATAAAGTGGATTCTGAAAAGGTATTATTGAATCTTGATTTCAATGAAAAGACGAATGGGGACCTAGACCATAAACTAATTAATGTATAAAAAAATAAAAAATAAATCGACATCCAGTGTTCGAACACACCAAAGTTTCATAATACGGGCCAGAGGTATACTTTGTTAAAGCGCCCACCTGCGCCCGCGCATCAGTTGATCGATCGGGCCAAACTGAACTAAACCGAATTAGCCCGATAATGCTCCATCCGTAAAATTATTGAATTAACCAGAAATCGAGACCGGCCTCTTTCTTGTAACCCGACACGGAATGTGTAATGAGTTTCCTGTCGGGATGGCTAAGGTTATTTTTCGACTCGACTCACTTATTTTTATGTTGATATGCATTGACACCAAGCAGCAAACATAATTCAGGCCTTTATGGCTTTGAAGTGACCATTTAGCAGGTTCCATAAAGAGGAGATGGCATACCATCTCATTTCAGGAGTACCTTTGATAGTCCTCCCTCCTTGAATATATTCAAGTAGTTCAAATTCATCATTTGAAATATAACCACATGTTCTTCGTTAGTTTTTCAACAAATCATTTTTAGGACTCTGGCTTTAAGTCAATTTCATTCTTCTGTCACATCAACCTTACCGTCACTAACTTTACCTTCGCCATCTTTTTTTTTCCCAAAAAGTTCTAAAGTTCCGACTCACGAAGTCACCTCGAATACAGAATTGCATCAGCACTAATTTGTGCCTTTAGATCCCTTGTCATTAGAAATCATAATATCCTTTTTACAAATAGGTCCGTGGATTATTTTTAAAATCTGGGCTTCTAGACAATTTTAATCTTCTGTTACATCCACCTTACCATCACTAACATTACCTTTTGTTTCCCCAATATTTGCAAAAGTTCTAAAGCTCCAACACAAGTCACTTCATATGAAGGAATCGCATCACTAAAGCTTGCCATTAGATCCTTTTACAGCATTACAAATGATAACATCTTGTTTACCAACATGTCCATAGATCAATTTTGGGACCCTAGCTTCTATACAATTCCATTCGTCTATTACATCAGCCATAATTCCATCACTAACATTGCCTCCACCAACATCTTTGACTTCTCTAATCTTCTCCAAAAGTTCTTCTACTGAAGCTCCGAACCATATTCCACTACTTAAATTACTTCCACCATCCTTTCTTTTTCAACCTTCTCCAAAGTTGTAAAGGTGCCGTCTCAAGTCACCTCAAATGAAGGAATCGCATCACTAATTCCAGTCCCAGTTTCGCAGTCGGCCCGTGGGAACAACAAATGAACTTAACGGATTGGGTTCAATAGTCAACGTTTAATCGACTTTAGTTGGCTTAATTGGTAAACTGATCGCTGTGACATTAGACTCTTTCACTTCGAAAATGAAATGAAAAGTAACAAGGAAAAAAGTTGAGTAAAGTTTGTCAGCTGATTCTCAAACATTTTAATCAATGCAACTCCAATACTCTCGTGTTTCGTATTCCAATAGGCTGTAAGCACTAAAAGGATTCGGGCCAATGATTAATATTCACCAAAATGCATAAAGTGTCCTCGGCGGGCCGGCCGACAGGACAGACTCAATCTATAGCAACGTTGTCGTGTACTGTCACTCGTTTGAGAAAATCTGACATCGTCAAATAACTCACTCTGACTTTATTTTACTTCTGTATGTAAATGCACCAATTAGCGGGTCTTACGTTGCTCGGTAGGTAATACTCATTATTTCAAGCTGGGATTTTTCCTGCAAGCGTAGGTACCGCAGCCGCGGCCGCTGTAATTAACCATGAACGGGACGGGTCCTTCAGCGTTTGCTTATTAACGTCTAATCTTTGTTGGCGCCCGTCGATCTTAATTAATTCAATTAAAGTATTAAGGAGTAGGTGAAGGTTGCGGTCCTCTCACTGAAATTTAAAAACTTAACGTCGCCGTCGTCGTAACGACTCACCGAGTATAGAAGGGGGAGGCGAATTAATCAAATAATACCGCGGAGGTGCGGGGCCGGCGCCCCCCGCCCCCCCCCGCGCGGCCCCTCTCCGACCGCGTGGCTCAGTCGCGACCGAAACGCCGCACGGGGAAGTGTCGTCGATCCCCACAAACATTTCTACTTTTTTCGAAGTTCTCTGTACAGTTTTGTTTTAAAGTTTTACAAGGAAGTTTTTATGTGACCAGTCTTTTATCCTGTCGAACTTGAAGGTTAAGAGACTGCGCTCGACGGTGTAGTTTCTTGAGTTCATACGTTTATTGTGTTTTTTTGTTATTGTTAAGTTTTTTTGTTTGGTGCATCGTGCCGGTCCGGAGACCGGCGGGTCCCTTCGAGGCACCAAGCCTGGACGCGCGGCTTACAGACCCCAGAGGACAAAGCCTTTAGGTAACTATCGGGAAGAAGTTGGTGGTTGGCCTGTAACGATCGAACGTCTTGAGCGTCGAACTGCAATGCAGCATGTTTGTAAACAGACTGCATCAACTAATAACTATGACACGTTGGACATTACAACAATAGCTCAGCTGCTGAATGTAGAACAGTTACTGTGGTGGTGGGGCAGCCGGCAGCCCGGCTGCACTCCGCAACGGCTGACGAACTTCAAACTAAGCGGCCACGTGCTGCTCAATTAATTGCTTCAAACACACAGTGATGTGCAACTGTTGACATGTTGAGTTACCTAACCTGTATCTTGTAGTGAGAATATTCAACAACCATTACTTCGGCAGATACTATTTTTGCCTAAGAATGTGTTAGTACCCGAACTCGAAAGTTTTTCTTGCACGTTTTTTTAATAAACAGATCAGCATTGCAATTAATTTCAAGGCATTAGATTGTATTAGATAAATCGGGTAACGAACTTTGAATGAGGATATAATTTAAAAATATAATTAATCTTAGCGAAACGAAAAAACGTGTCCGAATGAATATATTAATTAAAACTTCTATCACCAAAGGAGACATCATAATAGATTACCCCGTACAACAGTATCTCCAAAATCATTAATTAATAAGCATCTCGTGAGCACAACACTAATTATTTTACCGTCAGGTGAAACTCAATTACTAAGAGATAATTAAACCATCAAGGATTTATTTACTTTGAACATCAATTTTCTTTAAAATAAACCTACTTTTAATTAAAGCTTAAACGAAAAACAAATAGAGAAGAGAAGCGCACAACCCTTGCGTACGAGCGCCGTCACTGCGGCCCGGCCCCGGTCGGGGCCCCGGCCCCAACATTGTTATTGAGGACTTAGGCCTATTCGCTCATGAGTCGTGGGCTCGTGGGGGCCGGCCAATCTACATTAAGCCACGAACTAAACAAAACGTATTACTGCTTGCCGTTTCGATGAGGGTATTACATCAGCTGTGCTGACTAGGTTAACAGCCGCAGTCGCAAATGATGATCAACTAAAATATGTCGTTTAGACCCGGGAGCGCACAAATTATTTCATCAAATCATTCGTAATAAGACGGGTTAAAATTAATTTAAAACATGTCTAAGCAATATTATACGGACCACTTCATTTCATCGCCGGTTTAATTAAAAACGAGTGCCCGCTCCCCTCCCTCGTTTTCGGGTTGGAGTACCCCCTGCGCCCGCTTGGGCGTCTCGCTCCGCTTATATTTAGATAATTGTACAATCATCTAAATTAATGAGTCCTCTCGTCCGGCCCTGGCCTCTATTGTATTATGTTTGTGCTGGCCACAGAACGGATACACGGTGACAATTTTAATTTAAAAATTCTAATTAATCCATTATTCATTTCGAGCTTGACTCTCGAGATCCTAAATAATTTCCGAGGATTTTAATTTTGAAGTTATAATAGATTTAACTTTTCATTAGATTAAAAATGATTCTTAATGATAATAAAATTCTAAAATATTTAGACAGTTATAAATAATGTCACGCATCTAATACCAGATAATGCGCTTTATTGGTTCTCCATGGTACATGATTAAAATTTATTTGTTGGTAGCACAGAGAAGAGTACAATCTCTGTGGGTGTTCATAACTCCCAGTTGACGACAGTGATAGAGCTCAACGCAATTAAAAGTTTCACTACGTGCGTGGACGAGGCGCCGCGTGAATCTACCTTAATTTATGCCAGCGATAAGCCCAAGTTATGAGAGCCAATTAATTACTTATTTTAACTAAGATTCTCATTTGGATATTAAAACGGATTAAGCAGCTGATGCTTTGAATGTCCCAAATCAAATTGTGTCACTACAAAAAGGCAACATCGATGTACACGAAGTAATTGATTGAATTTATGAAACAAAATCAAATTCATTTTTCGTGCATGGGTTGTTTGTAAACGAGAAGCCCGCTGATGGACAAATGGAATTAGCGACGCATCCATCATCGAATGCCCTCGCAAAATTAAACGCATCAAGCAACTGACAGAAGGCTGGAGTGCATGGAGTGGGCCTGTGGGCCGGACAGGCGAGCACCCCGAAGCCCCGGGCGATTAGCCTAATGAACCCGCACCACCCCGCACCCTGATTTATTAACGAATTAAACGCATTCTGCTGCACCCTCATGAAAACACCATGTACCTACACAAATGGGATTTAATTAAAGAAAAAGAAGCATCGCCTAGCATAATCATAAACTTTTATTGAATCCACGTTAACTTCCCGAACGGAACCGTCCAAGATTGCAAAGAAAATTGGATGTTCTCTGGAATAATCCAAATACAAACTGTGTTTCTTTCAATCAAAACTTTGGGAATGCTAAAACCCCCAGAAGAGCTAATGTTAATTTTACTTAGTTTAACATTACTGAGCAGAACATAACCGGTTCCGCTTGGCTAACTCTCTACCTACACATTAGTTCCTTACATTTAAAGAGCAACTAATCAACTCGCTTACTATGCAAATAAAGCTTGCATATAGCATGGCAGAGCTACGTAAACCCAACTTCTATTTTCTTAAGCAATAATGGGATATTTCGAATAAGTCTACAATATAATTTGTGCGAAATATTCTGGAACCCTTATTTCGTCTCTGATACATTTCGAATGAATACTAATATATTTAACACTCTAGCCAGACGCTATTCTAAAATGCGGGGTGCGACAGGTGTACGTTCCCATGTTTCTCTTATAAAAGCCTTTTATTCAGAGGACGATATTCCAGCGCCACAAATGAGAGTTGATTGTTGAACTAAGAGGATTACTAAGTATCAATGACATCAATATTTAAAGTAAGTTTCATTTCACTTTTGAGTTCTAAATATGCAGGGTTTAAAATTCCTGTTGTAGTTATGGTCAAGCAATATGGAATTGGGTATTGAATAAATTGTGACGGCGTACTCGAGTCATGTTATTGTTGCATCCATTATTCAGAGCAGGCCGGTAAGGGACGGCGCGCCTTCAGGACCTTACATTATTAAACACGCGTTACAGACACGCCGCCCTAAACTCATTCTCGAATATCTATGGCGAGTCCTGATGGTAGGATGATTGCCTCCTCGACAACTTCATGGGCTCCGCAACTGTTTTTATCTTCGTTTATCAAACTCACATCGCACGTATATCAAAGGCCAGCTGTGTGGCAACATTTATCTTGAGTTATAGCTAGACCGCGAAGTAAATCTCGGACAAACTATTTAAGGCTTGAATTGGAATTCTCATTGAAGCAGTAGGCTCACAGTGGAACACCTGCTATGATATCGCGCATGCCCTCTCCCCAGTCCGTAAGTCCACATTGACTAAACCGGTTCCGATTACAGGTTATAGCTACCTACTTATCCGTTTGGCGGAAACGAACCTCTCACGTAGGTTGTTGTGCATATTCTTAATACAATGTACAATTAGATTTTTTTGTTTGTAAACTGTTTCAAACAAGCACCTAACAACTTGCTAAAGTTTTTCATCGTCTGATTCTGTTTTGGATGTCTATAATTTGCTTTGACCATAGCTTAGAACTTAAGTATCATCTGTTTATGTATCCATCTATGGACTACTTATGTCATTATTAGAAAAATTTCGACTCATATTTACAGAACGATTACCAATATTACCTACGTTCCAGGAAGAAGCAATTCAACTCTCATAGAAAAATAAACAAAGTCAACCGAAGTTTATTTGTTCTGTGGGTAAGAGGGTTTCGGCCATGAAATAATGATGTTTGAAGAATTTAGGAACAAGCGTTTAACCTCTATCATAATAACGAGATGCGCATTCTTTGAATTAAAGAATTTTAATATAGCTCAGACAGTTGAGAAGAATAACAGGATAGATATTAACTACACAAAGTACTGGGGATTGTCAAGCTAAAAATATCAGACAATTTCTAATATAATCTTCAAGAATTTGTGATTTAAGATTTCAACATATTTACTGAAGCTACAAAGAGCAGTGAGGAAAACAGAAATAATTCTTCTGAGGAAGACATTCCTTTCAAACAATGCTGGCCTTATTCAATCAAAATAAGTGCACTTCTCGCTATCTTAATGGTAGTTTTCGATGTCGATGATTGAAAGCTTAAATTGAATTGTGAATGAGGGCAAGGGACAGCTGTTATTGTGCCTTCACCGAAGAGAGACGGATGATCTCCTTAATTTCTCTCTGCGTGCGGCCACTCAACTTGTGCCAGTCATCCCATTTGATTGTTGAGGATATTCCGTGTCGTAATTGGTACTAATTATTGTTTTGAGGGCACTCTGTTACATGGGCTGTTGTAAAATTCATGTGGTTTCATCGCGTTGGATTATGATTTATTGATTGTCTTGGTAGTATAGTCTTTTATGAGATTTTAATGGACTTTAAAATCAAGAAGAACAAGATTTATCAATAAACATCCACTGAGTGCTGATTTTTTATTTGCCATTAACCGTTCACTTATGACATATCAAAATACATCTAATACACTTACGACAAATGGCAAAACAGGTTCCATACAGATCAAGACTTTTTATTACTTTTTTTTTTTTTTTTTTTTTTTTTTTTTTTTTTTATTTAATTAAATTTATACAGAGGTGTTACTTAATTCTAAACTCGCCAAACTTTTACGTTTGATGGCGAGAGGCGCTCTTATATACTGACTACTTTCACATTTTCATTTTAAGTTTGTACAGTCCATCCAAAGGTTGTCTGGAAGACATCGCTATTAGCGACGAAATCACCAATGTAACCATAGAGATAGCAATATTATAAAACAGTTGTGTAACAATTTTGGTGTACAATAAAGTACATTCTATTATCTTTTACTTATCCTTAATAAATGGTTCTCGTTTAATCTAATACAATGTATTTAATTCTGTTTGCAATCCAGTATAACATTTTTTAATTTTGTCTTAAGTGATCCTGTACTAATTTTTACTTTTTCTCTTAATAAATCTATTTTGTTAAACACTTTCGGTACCAAATACTTAGATGTTCTCTTACCATAATAATTTGTTATCTGTGGTTGAACCAGTTTGTTCTCTCTAACCCTACGTGTATTGTACTTGTTTTTCACATTAACTTTATATTCTTCGTTATAATAATATTCCAGGCCTACCAAATAATCTACTTTTTTATCTATGGGTATAATTTTACAAATAGGAAATAACTTATCATACTCTTTGTTGCACTTATCTTTAACATTTTTACTAACTAGAAACTTTATCAGTCTTATTTGTATGTCTTTAATATCTCTTAAATATGTAACAAAGGTTCGCCCGTACACAAGGAGTCCATAACTCATTAGCGAGTCGGCAAGTGCGAAATAAACTATTCTCAACGTCTGTCTGTTCAATACATTTTTTAAGTGGTACAACTTACTTAACACCGACCTTAGCCTATTGCAGATGTCATTTACATGTAATCTCCAGTTAAAGTTCTTATCTATTGTTAGACCTAAATATTTAAATTTCTCTACATACTCCAATTTTGTACATTTACAATTACATTTATTTCCATGCAAGCATTCGTATGTATGTCCTATCACTGTGAGATATTCATTATACTTACTTATTACTTACGTTACCCAAGAGTATCTTGAAACAGGAAAGTGGTTACATGATAAGAAATCTCAAACACATCAAATGAATTGCATCAATTTCTGGACTGGAGTGGTTCCCACTATAAAATGAATGCAAGAACAGAAGAATGGAAGTGGAAATTAATAGCTGTTCTTAGCTGATAATGGCAATAAGCTTAGTAAAGACGGGGCCCATATTTCACCGGTTGCCATGGTAACTGGCACGCCAAACACGAACAACGAGGAGATATAGCGGTAGTTTAGCGTCGATATCTGGTTCACATCTACAAACAACACGATAATAATAATTGTAATGAGTGTAGCCAAAGAGCTTTTTGGAAAGGATCATCGATAAATGTATCATGTCGAAAAACTTGAGCCAACAATAACATTGAAACCTGTTACCAATATAAAAATCAATTTGACTGTTGGTCATGCAAAAGTTCATTGACCAATTTGGTTCAGGGGGAACATTATTGTTTGAAGATTTAAAGATTCAGTCCAAAGCAAAATAATCACTACCACCACAAGCACCACGACACATTTATGGCAGTGAAACTGTGTGTAAATTTGCATTTTACTGCAAATCAAAAGCAGTAAGTTTGTTACGGCGAAGTCGCGGTTCCATCTTTTTCCAGCAAATCAAAATGTGGTCCTATCATACATTGGAAATCAGAAAATAAGAAATATCCCCAAGCTAAGAGCATAATAACATACTCATTGATATCAAAATCATAAGTCTAGTTTAGCACAATTTGTTGCTTCATTATCGGGGCGTCCGGAGCGCTAACAGCAACTAAGTAGATAACAATCAGCTGAAGGCTTGTTCGAGACACGAAATTAATTAAAACAAGTTTGTTCGCGGATCGTATGCAGGGCGAACAAAGCCATGCTGAGTCACTAGGTAATTACACCACGGCAGACGCCAGCGAGGCGCCTCAAATCTAACATTATCTTGGGCTCCTAAACTATAAGCCTCTGAAGAACACCAAAGAAAAACAATAGTAGTCCAAAACTGTAAATGATAACAGATAAATGAATTAGCCCCTCATTTGCAAGTCACGTCAAATATTAATTGAAAATTGAATCACTCGAAGACGACGACGGTCCCAAAGGGTTAAAAAATGTCCTTTCATTGGCTCTTTGAACTCGCCAATATTCTTTCTGAGGCTTTTCCTCTCTGATGAATATTGCGGTGATCGCGCCTTGTCATCGGGAATTTTAATTATATTCAGTGATTAATTATGTGTAACGAGCAAAGCCGGGGTGGGGTTCGTGATAGCTGATTGATGAGGAACCAAGAAGTTCTCAGTTTTACGCGGAGCTCCTCTCCGCGGCATTGTCTTGTGTTTAATTGTTACTTTAAACGTTATATTTTGTTTCATTGTTCCCGCATAGTGGGCGCTGTAATTTGATTTATTCGGTACACTGAGTCATTGTTGTTATTAACTTTATAATGGTGAAGACAATGCTGATGTTTACGATGAGCCGTCGCACGTTAAGCTGAATCATCATGTATAAACCTAATTATTTTATGTATTTCATCTAGTGTTTTTATAAAATGCACAACCTCATTTGTTTGAATACTTGGCACTTTCTGCCAGTTTCGTAATAACCTACAATATGCTTAGCCCGTTGTTTCTCTAATTTAATTTCCTATAAGTAGGTGAGTCTACTTGTTGGATGAAGCGTGTTTACTTCAAGACGTGGCTTATCTCCACCTTTTAACACAATGAGCCATCTGTTACTGCGGCGACGACTGACGATATCCGTGACCTCATGACAGGAATACCTTTGCTATTATCTGCTTTACTTAGTTAATACTGCTAATTAACTACTTCTCACAGATAAATCATTATGCATGGACATCTTGAATACAAACGACGGGGTCGGAGTGTATGTGATTAGTTGATAACAATGTAAAATATTTGTAAGGGAATCGTGTTGTTGAAAAGAACCTGTTGAAGTATCTGTCAGTTGTATTTTATTACATTCTTTGAGAGGTTTTCAAGACCAATAATATTAAGATTAAAACGATAACTATTCAAAGTTTATAACGGTGAAAGGCTAATGAAGAATTTCTATCAAAGCCGGATTATAAAAGAGTTATTACTGATAAGGAACTTGCTGAGTTAGAGGAAAACCAAACTGACGTTGAACAAGCCAATTATAATGAGTGGTGACGGAGAGTTTCACGATAATAGTAAATACGCGTTCATGTAATATCGACTGAATAGATCGGTCCACTCCGAATGTAAATAGATTATACTGAGTGCTCCCCGCGGCATATATTATTAAACAAGCGATTACCCTCTAAATTTAGATCTGCATAGATACCGAACGATCCGGGAATCGCTAGTACACGCTCCCTGCAAATCCGACAGTTTTGACAAATTATGCGCATTCATTTGCACTGCCATAAATTCCGACCAAATTGTCAACGAATACAACGATCCTAATACGTTTAACGAGAGAACAGACAGACACAGGAGTCACATTGGACGACCTCACACAAAAAATTGTTATTTATGAAGAATGGTGTTACAGACATTTTTCTTAAGAGATTAATGGCTCGCGAAGTCGCGAGTAATTTGCACACAAACGTTTGTAATTAAAACAGTGTTTACGTCATAATTCTCGGCTCGCTTCCCACGTCGCGCCGTTTTCTGTAGTTTATCTAATCTGCTCAGGGCGGGTTATTTGCACTATGATAAAACTGCGAATGGCCCTTAACGGATCGGCATTTTGCAACACTGTTCCACTTCCAGATTACAATATTCGTGCGAGACATTCTTTGCTTCTAAAAGTGTATCTAACGGCAATAAAATTGGACGTATTGCTTTTTTGAATGATCTGAATCTAAATGCAATATAAACATGTTTGGGGGGAGCGGTGGGGTCCCCGACTCCAGGGGGTGCCATCCAAATTGGCAACGGTGAACGAGGGTTCTTCCCATACGTTAAATACGCAATTTGGTGCTCTATACAATCAGTCAAATGAGCTTGCGTCGATGCAATCAATTACGCATCTTTTTATTTGGGGAGGAAATCGACGAGTTCACTAGGTCGCCATTCATTGGCGATATTGTAATTATTTTTATCGTTAAGTGTTATTATTTTCTTTTGTTATTTTCTAATGGATTTTTATTGAAACGTTATCCTAAACAAATAATGACGTGCATTTTATGGAGTGCGGATGCTCTTAATGTGAGGCAAGTCAGCATATTGGAGCTTGCCTTTATTTGCCTGGGTGGCCAATTAAGATGTATTAATAGACTTCACGTAATTCACATTAGGGATGACAGTCGGCGACAGAACTGTCTGCAACGTGGTCAAATCCAATTCAGCAAAAAATAAGCAACAAGCTGATTAAAAGTCCATTAATTAAGGATTGCCATCGAGCTACAAAAAGGTCACTCTCTCTCACAAACTATTTAACAAATGTGGACAAATGTTACAAAACTACGCGCGAAATTAGCATCATTAAACGCTCACATGTCGGTCCACATTTTTCAAATCGTCCACTACCATTCATTGTACTCTTTTATAATGTTTAACTATGCTATTTTGTACTAGCTGTGCCCCTACGTTTCTGAGCTGCTGAGCTTGATTTTAAAAAGCCGATTTCCTTATATTTTATATATGTATAGCATTTCCTATTTATGTTTAAACTGATGTATTTAAGGCCACAATTACGCGCGAGTTCGCGCCGTGAAATGCGTTTCCGTGCGAGTGTTATCAACACAGGTTATCAAGTACAATCTTCCGTTGACTCTCTCCTCTATTGTATGCGAAAATTCCACATTCGCTTTGGTATCGTTAAACAGTGTAAATGATAGGGATCTTTAAGTAATTATCATGGGGGTCAACTTTAAAAGGATAGGTGCAAAATTGTCGACGAAGTTTGACAGGTCTACTTTTGACAGGTGGATGAACCGTCACACTAAAGGATTCCAAATATTCTAACTCCGTCAAGCCAGAATCAGTCAAACCAACAAACTTATTGAGAGAAATTGTTTTGGAATCCGCAACTAAATAAATCAGAAAATAGAGGAACATCGGAGGAGTAGGCAATATCTTGCAGGGTTAGGAAGAAGTGGCAGTGCAGGCGAAGCCGGGTGGAACCCCAAACAAAACCAAAGTGTAAAAGATGATTTGGATAGGATTGAAGTGAACGTAGATGACGGTTGCTCCGATCGGTTGAAAAATAAATGCTGCAAATAAATTGGGTTAAGAGCAGAAAGAGATAATAACTGGAAGAGTTTGCCCCAAGACCGATTAACTGCAGCACTGTGCACAGCATTAATTTCTTTAAAAGCATAACGTACGTATACTATCTGTGTCGCAATATTCTTTCCAATAACAAGCTCAACTTCGTGACAATTTGTATTAGACGTCGCCATTTTCTATACAAATTAAATGTTAGTCGTCTAAAATCAAGCTAGTTGAAGTTGTTAAAGTATACTGAGACGTGTGAAGTTTTAACGAGGTAGATCCAGTAACCGTCGCAATACTTAATAGTTCACTTATTATGGACTCTATACATGCTACAATGATTATTAAAATAACAACACACCTGTTACTTAAAAGGGCAAACAATAAAGACAAGGTTTTCACCTTTTATCGTGATTCATTGCATAAATCTTTTCTTTAAACAAAGAGTTATATGTGCGCAAATTATATTGCTGTATTGTATTGCCTCCTTTTGTGTATAATTTTGCATTTATTTTTTAAATATATGATAGTTTTTGAGGCGCATGTGATAGGATAAATACGCAATTAAATTAGATATACGTTGTTGATGTTCATGTTAAAATGAAAACCTATCATCACCGTTAATGTTGTATCCCTGATTAATAATTTAGTGAATTAACGACCTCGTATTGCATCACAATCATTCATTAGTGAGCCTTACATCTAAATGAGGAAATCTACAAAATACCAGTACACACGGCGACAAAACAAACTATACCTTTCCAGTATAACATGGCCGTGCTTTGTATACATTTCCGCTGCAATGAGAGATCCATATAAGCTGGTTTTGTATAGCTTGATTGGTCTTCGTGCGTATACAATAACATCTCGATAGAAAATACGCTTACATAAAGACACGTCCGACACCATCTACTATGATCCTCGACTTAATTTTTCCCCCTAAAATGGAAATTTGGAAACTTTCCCATTTTTAGTAGGTAAAATTAGCAATATTTAGGTAGCATTAAGCATTGCTGCATGACATGACCTCTTTGTCCGTCTGACACTGCTCATCAGCGAACAATGGCGACCTGCGCACACGCATTCGAACGCTTCGCTACCTGTTTATGAATTATTTAAACGCTTACCACCTCTGTGCACTCTGTTGACCCTAGCTTCAGATAAAAAGAACCTCTTTTATGTCATTTTTATGTTGATGATGTGTTTTAAATTACTTTGCTGAAAACTTGAACCAAAAAGCAACGTTGTAAAATTTTGATTCAGGATTGCGAGCTTTGACACAAATCTCAAAACGATTCGGGTTTAAAATGCCTTCAGTTTCCGGATTTAAAAAAAAACTTAGATAAGGAGGATCGGGCAAATTGGAACTGCCCGAGATGATGATATAACCTAACAAGTAACAATGTTTAGGTGTAGATCATGGAACATGTTAACCGATGATTAATAGCTTCGTAACAGTAAAAATGCATACTTATCATAGAGAAAACTAAGCATAAATATTCGCGTAGGTAGCAACTCAAACTCGTAGGTACAGTCAAACTCTTTTGCAAAACGGTACAATCAGCAATTAAACTTTTTTGCAGACATTATGATATTCACTGTAATGGGTTCAAAACGTACAGCTTTTCCACATTTGTATCATTATGTAGGTACATAATATCCGACATCTAAATACCATCGATTATTTATTACAAAACAATATGCTGTTTATTATGAATCACATCCTGAACATTTAGAGTATTGGATACAAACTAAAATAAAACGAAAACACGCAAAGTGCATCAAATGAAATTACTCTCCTACATGAAATACCAATACTCGTATTGTGAAACATTTTATTACGGTTTTATAAGGTTACCTTCAAAAAGACAACAATAATCTTCTTTAAAAGAAATACCTAGTTTAAAAGAAAGGTTATAGGTACATAATATCTTTGATAAATAATCTTGCTTAGTAACCTGACATGCATTACGTGTTGTCATACTTATTCATTATTACAAGTACCGCTACAGTATTTTATGTCCAAATAAAAAAATACCACGTGGAAGGTACTTTGACACACCCGTAATTTTTCAACCGAATAGTATTTTTATGTTTCTATTTAAGCGGCAATTTATTGCGTCCGTACCGTAAATACACACTTATATTTGAATAAACAAATTCTATGAATTATCATTTTAACAATAATAATAGTTTTCGGCGTCGCTATGTCTGCGGGGAAAACAGATGGGGCCGGGACCCCTGGCGGGTCTCGTTAACTGCACATACACAGATAAATGTATTTTTATCTGCCAATTTACCCCAATCTCCTCTATTGTAGATACGTGATGACAGTTATCGCCTAGTGACAAAACGTTAATTCACTGCCAATGCGAAGCTGAAGATTTTATCTCGATTGCGATAGACTATACAATTTTATACATTCATAATAAGTTTAGTACAAATATGTTATTCCGCACCAAAAAACTGTGCCAACGAGATACAAAATGTTCCTAGTAAATGACATATTTAGCGTCAATGTGGATTAAAAGAATCTAAAAGAGTTTCGTTAATGTGAATTCTTAAGACAGTAGATACTACAGCATTCAGTAAAAGCTTTCACGTTAAAAATTATCCTCGACCGTTCACCTCAATGGTCCAACGGATTCTTGCGTCGTCCAATAAAATGCTTTAAGTGTGAAATCTTGTTTTTGTTTTGTAATTTTTCACGATAAAAAGGCGGTCAAGTGTGAGCCCGACGTGTGATAAATGTTCCGAAGCATTCTAGGCGTACTGTTTACAAGTTTAACAAATTGTTTAAATAAATATTTTTATGTGTGTTAAAGAATGTTTATTGTGTAATGCGCAGCTGACAATTTTACCTCAAGGTAGACCTCGTTGCGTGTGTTTTTTTATTACTTAGTTTATTAAGCGAGGGGGATTTTTTAAGATTTTATTACTGAGCACTTTAATTTTAATTTGTATGTTACATAACAGGATACTTCTAATTGACCCCTTTTTGCCCACCTCACCCTTGAGCAAAAATAAAATCGCACACAAGATTTTAGACCGAAAGTATTTCACATCTAAAAAGGCCGTGACACCGAAACTCAGGCGGAGACATCAGACAATTCCATAAGCGTTCCGTTTTCCCAATTTCATTAGGGTACACTAAAAATAATTCGGTGTTGTCGGCGGTGCGTCGCTCGTCCACGGGCCGTATCTCCGGGCCGCGCGCTAACAAAAGCGTTATCTTATCATTACCACCCCATCCCCGCCGATAAATTACCATAACTCTCATTTACATGCACCTACGTACCGACGACCATTGTTTACGACCCACAGATGACGGATTTTCTTCCGCTTTCCCTGTGCCTAAAACTCGGATTCGGAAATTTCGTGTTATTGTATCTGTGTGCTATAGATACACGTATATTTTTATGCGGCATTGTGAATGTTTCTTGTGTAATATATCAGGTACATAACGAGAGTATAAATACTCAGGGATGTCTCCAATCGAATGCCATTCGCGCCTGTTGAAATTAATGCCGTCAGCCGTTCTATTTAGGTAAATACATTATAAGGCGAAGACAGTAACTTTCAGATGAGATTTTCAGCGATGCCAAAGAATCTTCGTTATGCTAAAAGCTATTTTATTGTCTCTAATCATTTACTTTTTTATATCTCGCCAAGAATTCTTGGTCCATTAATTTGTGGGGCTGAACGAGTTACATTCCCTTACGGGGTGTTCAGCTGTTTCGAGTTCATAATAATGCCTGTAATACAACTTAATGTTTTAATGCGCACTCAAATTTGGGGAGCACTGATAAAATAGGAAGTAAGTCTTATATTACTCACTTACAGAGTAGTTATCCGAAAGAGCTTTTAAATCATTCACAGAACACTAATGGACGATGGGGTAGGGGCGCGGGGAGCACGAGTGAGGCCCGAGCAGATGTAGTCCCTGGCGAGCAATGAAATGGAGATATAACAATATAAAGGTGTGCGTTTGAATTGCCGTGAATTGCAATTCGACAGAGTAGCTGGCAATGTAGACACGGCGCAGAGAATCGCCAAGCGACTCCGCGTTAGGGAAATCGAATGTCCTGCTTTTATTAACCATGTACCATGTTTAGGTGTTTTTGTATCTGAAGTAACTCTATAAAATTTACTTTTACGGTTTCCTTGACACGATTTCTAAGATAATCCAGAGCCCTTTAATTACGCTACTCAGTCTGCCCTTGTTCTACTTACAGAATGTTTCCAGTTATTTACATTTAATCTGAATTTTGCTAAAAATAATGGTTCTGTTGCGTTACCTCATAGTTGCTATTAAAATATTTACGAGGTGGTCCGAAATTTAGAAAAATGTTGTTCCCTATCCGTATTGTGCAGGTACTGTTGGAATAATAAATGTCGAGGGGTCTGCGAGGGGAGACTGAGTGCCATTATTATCGGCGGCAATTTAATTAGATCCCCTGCGTTATTACCACTGATTCGTTTTATAATGCTTGCCTGATATCCATCCAGCGGCCGCCATTACACCACGCTCATTAATTTAATTTGACATTCCGGATTAACGTCGTTGTACAGTTCTAAGCAATGCTTGGAGACAGAGAACTAATTATGACTGTACACTTTATTTTTCCTTCAGCTTGATTAAAGGAAACTATTTTTAATTTAAGAAACCGCCACCATCACCTACAATTCAGATCACACTAAAATTCAGTTTAAAAGCCATAAAATTACTTTCTGAGCGACGGAATTTTATCACCCGATGCAATCACCCGCGCCGATAGGCTTCCGGCTCATCGATATTCGTAACGAATCGTCGAAATTCAATAATTATCCCGAACACGACTTCATTCACCAAAAAACATCATAAAAAGGTGTGAATGAAAAGAGGATGGCAGCGGTTGGTTTTTTGGGACGAGCGACCAGCCGACCAATCGCGGTCGCCGCTCGGCGGGTCCAGTTCACGTGGTGGTACTAAAGTCGTGTAGTAGATAAGATTAAAAGTGGGTAAGCGGTAATCAGTGCGCGACCAAACTGGTTGAATGGAGTCCGAACGGCGTTCATTCATGAAGCTGGGATGCCATCACGCGAGGGACACCGCGCCCGCGCCGTCGCCGACCACGATGCAACGTGGAACTTCGCATATCGCTTTGCTCGAAATCTTAACGATCATACATGCCTCAGTAATTAACACTCACCACTTCATTAAGCCATTAACTTGTCTTACTTAACAATCGAATTTACTCACGAGAAATTAAGAGCAGAGCTTAAATGGAATAATCCCAATTAACGCTGTCATCGTGCGTCTCGATACGTCAGCTGCTTGCGTGTCGGCTTCCTTATTAGTATTACGTTCATTCTGTGTATCTTACAGGTGTTCATAATTATGTTCAATCTTTACATCTAATTGGACCCGAAGTATCTTCGTCTGACGAAAAACAGGAGGTTGAAATAGCATCAACTGGGCCATTCACTAATTCACATCCTCAGAATATACAGTTATTATGAAAGATTATATAAACTTTATTTCATACTTCTTTGATCTATATAAACAGGTCGAATCAAAGTGTAGGAAATGTGTTAGTAGTATTTTTATTAGCGGTCTTAAATTTATAGTTTGTATAGCTGCGCCCACGCACGCTCTCCCAATAAAATGGTCACTGGTTCGCGGGACCACAGTGGAACAAAATAAAGACGTATTCTAAGATCAGTTTAACGTTACGAATGATCCGATTTTGTTTGTATAAATGAAACATTGCTCATCTGGTTACGATTAATCTTTCAATAGCTGAGATAATAAAATAATATGAACGTAAAGTCGATGTATGGAACTTTTATGGGATATAAAATTTAAGAATAGAAAATGTTACTTATGTGCATGATAACTTGAAAATATGATGTATTGTTTAGGAGGGATTATGTTGATTACGTGTGTAGATGTTCCTACTTTCAGTTACGATTGAAAATAAGGAACACTACAATGCACACACAATGTTCATGTTTTTTTACAAAAACCACCGATCGCTGTTATTCCCCAAAAAGTTGCACTAGCACACACACAATACTATAATATCAAGAAAATATTCAAGTTTTTGCGCGAAACGCTTATACAGGGTGATTGGTAATTGGGTGCAGTCGTTGAAATGGGTGATACTAGAGCTAATTTGCTACAATTTTAACTCCGATAACTAGGGGTCCAATCTGAGTGGTTTGGGAGCAATCGAACTTTTAAGTTCTTTCTTTTTTTGCAAAATTTGCTGCTCTCGACCTAAACTTGATAATTGTGACAAATCTACGTCGCTCAGAGCGTTGACATGATACTTTTCAGATAGCTTACAAAGAAGTGAATCTTTCAAAAACCAACTTATCATAAAATAACAAACCTTTGGTTTAACAGCGTCATAAAGTTCATCATATGAGAAAAAATTTAAACCACCCTTACTTTTTAAGGCAGACTACTCAAAATAAATGTATTATGATGATGTTAAAATAATGATATAATTGGAAGTCTAATCTTAGTAAGACAATAACTATAACTACACTATTGTATTAGGCTGTGATGATAGTGGTATGTGTTATGAATAAATAAAAGATAAAAAATAAATTAAATCGAATGCGAAAAGTTAATGAAACAAACAATAGTCACCGACTTCCGAAAGTAAAGTTATTTTCCACTTTTTTTAGTGTTATTTTTTTTTAGTTATCGCGTCACACAAATCCTTGTCAAGTATCAATTTCGGAATTTCTTTTACTAGGATGACATATTTTTTCCAGCTATTTTGATTTAAAAACCAAACTGCTGAACCGATTTTGATGAAATTTCTATGGGACCAATCAGGAAGTGTATCCATTCAGATAAAAGAATTTTTCAAATCGGTTTATAAATGACGAGGATATGAGGTAGCAAACACAAAAAACAACCGAATTGAGAACCTCCTCCTTATTTTGAAGTCGGTTAAAAATGACACTTAACGTGCAAATCGCAGAAACGACCTCCTTGTCTTATTAGCTTTCTAAATTGTTATCACAGTACCCACTTCAAGAAACATTATGGATAATAACAACGGTTGTTCCAGACAAGGTAGTAGCATTTTGACCGTACTGGTTATTACGCATTTCTATTTATATCAATTTTTTATATCAATTTTTTATATCAATATCGATTTTTGGTAGAGAAGATGAAAATTTCCAAGAGAAGATTGGACCCCTAGTTATCGGGGTTAAAGTTGCAAATCCGCTCTAGTATCTACCATTTCAAGGACTGCACCCAATTACCAATCGCCCTGTATACACTTTTAAAAACATTCGTAAGGCTATTGTTTATTTATGTAAAAAAATAAAAATACTCTACAAATAGCCGTGCAGGCGTTCTTCTTTGATTGCAACCTTGATCTGTTATTAATTTTACGCTTATTTTCACCGCGCCCTGCGATGAGTCATGCTCTTGCGCAGACAGTTATTAAGGCACTGACAAGAGTTAAAGTGGGATCACTGTTTGATTCCATAGACAAGAAACATTAAAACAAGCCCTTTTTTTGGAGATTTTGGCTCTTGTCAGTGACTTCGGGAGTGACGTGAAATCGGCTTGACAGACTCAAAAAGAGCTATGTTCGTGCGATAAATACGTCCGTACTCGGTTCCGTGACGGACTGTTCGCTTTTATAAAATGCACATTAAACTGTTAACTAACGGGCCCATGCCGATTCCACGTCGTTGAGTGTGGTTACTCCCTTAATTCATGCTCCCAACGGTAAAAAGCGAGTGGAACTTGCTTACCTGAGCTTGGATACTTCTAAACTGTTGGATTTACTAACGAATGCTTTATTTTTGTTACAGGTAAGACGAGTTTTGGTATTGTAACCGGTATTCAATGCACGTGAGTTTGGTGAAATCATGAACATGAGGGTTTTTAGATGATGTACAGCATTGTTGCATCTAAAGAACAATAATTATGATAATTTCCTGAAAAGTTCTCAATAAAAAAAAACAAATAGATGTTTAATTTTGTTCAGTGAGCTGTTCCAATTGTTATTACGTAATTTATTAATGTGAGTTAAATGTTATGTCAAACATTCCCGTGTCCCGGTCCCGTGGCGGGCGGCGATCGCGGCGGGGTGGCAGAGGGGGGGGTGGCGGCCGGAATGCGGTCTACCTGCGCGGGACCACCGCTAATCAATTTAGCTTTTATTATCGTACCAATAACGCTTCATTACAACTTCTATATGTATCCTCGCGTTGTTTGCTTTGCTCTCCAACGTTTTTGTGACCGGAACATGTATCGACTGTGGCACGCTTACAAGACTACGAACGAGTACTTTGGAAACTTGCCTAGGATATTTTTTATGGGCGACCTACGTTGGTAATGTTCTGTCGCGCTCGTTAAAGCGACAAGTAAAAGAGAAAATCATACGCATGGAAACGGCCCGACACGACACGAGAGCTTTTATTCTTATGCCAATGACACACGCGACATATAAAATCGTACGATAGTTGGTCGGTGACAGTCATACGAAAATTTAAAATGTAGTCAGTATAAAATTGTGTCACAATAAGGGTAAGGACCACCTGGCAACCGCCCGTCAGTTCGCAGTCAAACGTCCGTCAATGTGATCCGGGGCCACCGCTTATTATCCCGTCTTGCAATACAATAAAACTTTTAATGTGCTCGTCAAAGCGGCGTTGAAGCGTAATACATGTAGGGAATGCGTTGCTTCAACGTTGTACGGTTCACTTGTTAGATTTTTAGATAGCACACTTTTTATTTAGTTTGGATCTTCTCATGAATCACTGTCTCCTCGGATATGCGTAGGGAAATGTTGGGCGTCTACCGAACCGACTCCAACCAAACGAACGCTTCGTTTGGTTGGAGTCGGTAGACGGTTAAGGAATATAAAGACCAAAATAATCGATGAATCGAGCAAGGCACTGCTGATTTGAGAGACCCTAATTTCACCCCAGTGGGTCTACGTACGTTTACTCCAACATCCCCACGACACACTTTTTGCCTACCCTGAACCTTTCGTCTATATCAGACTGATGGGTGTGTTTTGCCGTACATTCTTCCCTTCCCTTTACATTCGAATAATAAAATTATGACACCTCCACAATACGCTGCAGTTCAGAAATACTTGATACTGCATTCCTCCCCGGGGCAAGTCGTCACACCCAGATTTAATGAGAAAATAGTTTGACCCAATGCTAATATAGGATCGTCTCAGCAAACAGTGGTGTTTGAACCTACAGCGCCTACGCATGCATGCATTAACCACACAACGCCATACAATTATGTTTACTTTTCCGCATCATCAGACAAACGATGACTTCCGATTCAGAATTTGGTTTCTCAAAACAATTTAAGTTCACGACTGTGTTCTCTTAAGGAGTTAGCAGAGATGTAGTTTATATTTAAATATAGTTCTGTTCAAACTTTATGGCGGATCGGAAGTCAACTGCGAGTGACTGTCTGCGCATTATGCGTCAAGACGATGCGTCGTCGTCTGCGCCCCGCTGATACCTAAAATTGTGTTCTGCGCAGCTTTACGGTAGACGTTTCGAGCCGCAATAAAATTTGAACCGTTATACCTTATATCTGCGCCGACGATCACTCGTAGCTAACTTCCGAGCCGCCATAAAGTTTGAACAGAGGTATACCAGACTCGCAGATATTTAGGGGCTGTGTCTGAAACGCAACGTCCAAGGCACGTATTTTGCGTGCAGGTGGGAACGTTGATTATACTATCCACTGTAATAGAGAGTCTATCGCCATCAAACGGGCCCATTCCCCAGACTACCTGAAATCTCCAAATATGAATTTGGTTCTTTAACTTTTCAAGTACAGCCTGATTGAGCAATTTAATTCAGTACTAAGTAGTGAGTCGTTTACGTTAGAACAAAAAATTTTACTGTTTCAGAGGATTTAATTCGATATTAGTTTCTCGGAGACCACGTCTCGCAGCAGACCGCCCGTCGCTTTCCAACCACTATCCAAGTCTGATGTCAGTCAATGTCACTCCTCGTTCATTCATAGATAACGAGAATCCAAATCATTGGTGCATTCGCTCAAACTGAGTTTTTTTTTACAATAAAAAATATGTATATCTTTTAATTTTTTTAGTCTTGACGGAATGTTCAGGGGATACTTTAATTACAGTCATCTAAAAAAATTGACAATGCTTTAATAGTTTAACACAAAAAATTATGGCGTTTCTCCAAATTCTCTGAGGCCTGTCCAATTATAAATGTTAATCATTCTTCAACAGAATAAAACTTAAAAATGAAAAGAAGCAGTGATAGCCTAGTGGTGTGACCGTTGGACTGCATCATCATCATCATCATAGGTCTCGCGTTCGAAAAATAAAACTACTAAAACTAAACTTATCACTTGCTTCGGTGAAGGTAAACATCGTGAGGAAATCAGCATGCCTGAGAGCTATTTCTCGACGGCATGTAATGCCAAGTCAGAGGCCCATGGGCGGTATAAAAACTCTGACACCAGGTTAGGCACTAACCACACGATAAAGAAAGAACTTAAAAATAGCCACAATTCCTAAAAAAAAATTGTCATATTATCTTTTATTTTTTAACAAGATACGTGTACCAATTATTTTGTATTACGGAACTAAGCGCAGCACTGCCTAATATTAATTAGTTTGTAAACAAAAATATTTGTAATACAAGCCGCAGGCTCCAGTAATGAACGAACTCTCGATTAACATCGCTTTTGACCATTTGTTAAGTAACTACGGTTCTTTTTAGAGGCCATTAAATTAAGGCTTATGATTAACTAACCGCCAGATCTAGTCAAATGTAACGGCAAAATCACTTTATATTGCCAAAAATAGTAAATGATCACCAAAATTAAATCCCCATTGTGATCCCCAACTTGTGATCCTACTTAAAACGATCAAACTCGAAATTATGATTGTTTAATCCAAAAATAAAAAATGACCACCAAAAATGTAATAGTATTTTAATATAAAATTACATCTTCTTATCCTCAAGTAAATTATTCCAGATAAATAATTACATACATAAAACTAATAAACCCGCATGCTTCCAACTTTTTAAAATTTTAAATGTGCTTGTTCTTAGCTTTTCGGTGTATTTTTTTTAACTTAAGTTTTTACAGCAGTCGTTTTTATTTGTTTTTTAATTACTTTTTTTTTTTATTTGTAGCTTTTTAGTTTACAAGTGTGAAAGATTTCGCAGACGAGTAGCCAAACAAATTTTTACCGCCTTCACCGCGTGGAGGTACTCCCAGCTTACGTTGTGTTGTGATTCAAAATTCATACCCGGTGTCATTTTCACAATTAATACGACTCTAACGATACCTTTGAAGCTAAAATCCATCGAGCCATTCAGGCTGCAGAGCGTGCCAAACATCCACCATTTTGTTTTTTTTTTTTGTTATACCCAGTGTCACTCTCACAGTAAATACGAATCTAACGATACCTCTCAAGCTACAAGCAGGCCGCAGAGCGAGCCAAACAATTATACATACATACTCTCGAAAAACATAACCCTCCATCTGGCGCAGTCGGGTAAAAATTACAATGATTCTATCTAGCTATTTTAGTTATTATAGTTTGCGGAATGGCTCCCGCCTGCTTCCAACTTTTTTAAATTTAAAAATGTGCTTGTTCTTAGCTTTTTAGGTTTTTTTAACTTGAGTTTTTTACCGCAGTCGGGTTTAGGTTTTTTTTTGCTGATTGGTTATATATATTTTAACGTTATTTTTGGTGGTCATTATTTTTATCCCCTTAAATTAATATCAAAGGCTCTTAATATCTCTTGGCTTGTAATGATGATGAATGTTTTTTTTTTGATACCCACGTTTTTGCAACGATAATGATTCTTATTGACAAATGATGGCAGATAAGTTCCGACAGTCTTTTGTTATGTTTTCAGTTTGTTCGGTACCCATGTATTTATTGATTCATTTACAGTAGTAACTATTTTACATAAAACTTTGGGAATTCAGTAATTCGCAGTCTCCTCTTGAGTTAGCGAATGACTGAACCGTTCCTTCTTAATAGACCTTGTGGACATTCAAATACTGGTTAACAGAATTACTGGTTGCCGGAAATATGTAGTTGCATTGCTAGTCTATTTCGTTTTTAAAATAATATTGAACACCGGCTCCGTTGTGGGTAATTTGCTTGCAGCCCCTAACCATAGAAACACCGACGAAAACCAATCACGAGTTTTGATTTTTTATTTCCTCCATTCATTGCGGATTTTTTTGTTTATCGTTGGCCATGTTTGAAATACCATCCAGTATTAATTTTAATAGTGATTTCTATTACTCCATTGCTGTCGTGACTGTCTGTGAACCCCGAATGACTCGGTTATAATGAGCCCGCGAAGGAACGACTATTAACAACATCAATTGAGTCATTTGTTAAGCGGCTCGCACAAAGAACGCTCCATGTCAGCTAATTAGTGGTATAATTTGATTGAAATTAGCTACATTTATTATAATTGAACCTTTTATAAACCAACGATAGCTCCGAGCAATCTCGACGATTGATCAAGGAACATAATAATTAATCGTCCGATCTTTAATATACAACAAATAACATGTCTACTTTGAAGGAGAAAGGGAATCGAAATAAATACGATCCTGTTATAGAATTTAATGCTGCGGTTGACATCGCATGCGCAACTAACGGTAGACGTCAGTTAACCGCTTAACTTAACAGTTATGGCACAAAAAGTAAGGTGGGTGTACCATGGAAGGCCACTCTAATAAATAAACAGTTATTATTCGTTCATATACTGGATAAATGAAACGAACGAATATTTAAGTAATACTTTGTTTTATTCCGTAAAATATAAACCACTTTTTTAAATTTCAGATTTGATCAATATTGATTAAACTTAAGTTTCATTGAACTCTTAAAAATGGCCTTGCTAGGAACAAGGCTCCTTAGAAGGCCATTATAATAAATCAGTCATCTAACACTAAAAGTTAATAAATAGTCATTAAATCTACAATAAAAAGAAGTGGTTTATATATTACGTAATAAAACAAAGTATTACTTAAATATTTGTTAGTTTCATTTATCCAGTAAATAAACGAATAATAACTATTTATTTGTTAGAGTGGCCTTCTATGGTACACCCACCTTATTTTAACGTCGCCGATTTCCGATATCAATGAAGCAAGGGACCGTACTGCCAAAATAGTGGCGCGAGCGATTCACCGCCGCGTCTGTGATTTCTAGTTCGATGGATGTTTATGTAGATAGAAGGAATTTGTCATCACATGGCAATAACTACGAAATTTTAATAATTGGCCTTCGAAGGAGCATGGCCTTCCATGGTCCACCCACCTTATGCATAAACCAGAAACAAAATGTTTTACGCCTTGGCACACTCATCATGAATGGTGTTTACTTCAGAATGGCTTTTCTGCGGACGGCAAAAAGGTTAGAAAATTTAGGAAAAAATTGCAAGAAATCACCAGAGCTCTTTCGCAAGTTGGTGAAAAAAGTAAGGCAATGCTCACGTTTTGTATTGCATTTACTTACTATCTACTGACAAGCAACCATTTATACCTGAACCACTAAAAACTGTTGTTCTAAACGGTAACCGACCAGTTGTACGATTTCACTGAAACAATCGTAATAAATTACTGCACTGTAAAAACTAACTCAATTAGCTACATGGTTTACGAACACCATCAACCAATCGAATCACAGCTTTCTTCAGTCAAACGACGCGGGAAATTATGCAGCCGTTCCACTAGACCATGTCATTTCTCTTGCAGTACAAGAAAGTAAATAAATCAATTAAACGTCAAGATTTTTTACTAGAGAAATTTCTATGATATGTATCTAATAGAAAGATAGAAAGTAGTTTGCGCTTGTGTGCAGTAAAGGCGATAAATTAACATGGAATCGTGGTTATCTCGGTGCGTCCGCGTCGCATCGCGCTGCGCCGGCGCAGCCGCGCAGGTCTGATAAGCGATGAGCTATAAAACGGTGTGAAAGTGACCGATTATCGACATTATCTATCCGGTATGAGATAGAATAATAAAATTATACGTGAGACTCCATGCCTTGTGGTGTGGCTCACTGGACACTTGGATGCACTTGGGAAGGTAGTACTTTCTGGTATATTTTTAAAGAATTCGCATTTTCTGACAGTGTCGCACAAGAAACAAACAACACACTTATTCCATTTTGGTCACCCGGGATTAAAAAGTATGTTTACATGCATTTGGTTTAAAAAAAAACTAGTTTTAACACTAACAGAACATCTTACGAGAGACCTCAGTCTAGAGGATCGTTTACAGGGATTTTAGGATAGTTGACTTTTACGACGTGACAGGAATGTTAAACAGCCTCTTTGCTTATGCTGATCTTTTTTCAGGGCTAGAAGTTTTTTTACCGTAAGCTGAGAAAATTAATAAACCCTTATCTATTGAAATATTTTGTAAGCCAATTGAGAAAGCTAGTTTAGAAGGGAAAGTAAGAGAACTCTTCTATCTCTCTCTGGGGAAGATGGCAAATCACAAGTGGTGGCTGGACCTCGAGTTGAGGTGAACACTTAGTTGTCAGTTGGAATCCTTGGCTTTAATTAATGAACTAGCTGATCCGCGCAACTTTGTCTGCGCAACATTTTTCATTGATGCTCCGCTCCTATTGGCCGCAGTGTGATGTTATATAGCCTTCCTCGATAAATGGGCTATCCAACACTAAAATAATTTTTCAATTCGAACCAGTAGTTCCTGAGATTAGCGCGTTCAAATAAACAAACAAACTCTTCAGCTTTATATAATATTAAAGTATATATAATTAAAAGAATAAGCACAGATGAAAGAACCCTTGAAAGAAGGCTATACCAAGTGAAGAAAGAGCATTAAAATCGTTAGGACGAAGAAATAATCAAAGCATCGGAATTAATGGTATCTATATAATTTTATTACTAAAAGTTAATTTTATGATTCAAAGTAGGCAATTAGATTTCCATGAATTTATTATTTATATATTCATTTATAATTTTATACGTTCATAGGCTGGTGTCAACGTAGATATTATAAATACTATTAATTTCCATTTTTGTCAACAACGAAATTAGTTTTAATGGAGGTTACCAAGGAAAACAACAAGTCCTAATTTGAAATTAAATGACTTATTAAAACAATTAATTGAGCCATAATAATAAGATTTTACCTACCAGTAAAAATTGTTGGAAAACTCAATAAGTCATTTTTAATAGTCAAGTCTCAAGGATGAGTGGTAAGAATTGTTTCGATAAAAATGTTATATGTTCATATTAGCATAACATCACACCTATAATCCCCGAAAGGGTAGGCAGAGGTGTACCCATAAGTACACCCACATTTCGCCAGTTATGTTTAATTCCCATGTACACAAATCTAGACTCCGTGGCTCCTACTGAGAAATTCCTGATGGAAAAACTCAATAACACTTTGCCCGACCCAGGAATCGAACCCAGTTCATATTAGTCTTTATGTAAAGCTAACAGCGGTGTCTAAGTCCAGTCCTCTGGTTAATAATTGTGTTTTACGATCGCATTCATAGTCGTTGTGGAATTGCAGACGGTATTTAGCTTGATAATTGTACTGCACAAATCGCTTGTTTGTGACAGTAATGGCATAACTCGAAAAATAAGAAATACAGTACAGCGTTTTTTTTTTTAAGATAGACTAAAAATATTTTCATTATATTGCCAAATTTTTTTGTATTTATAAACCTTTTATCAAAAGATGAAATGTTAATTTTATATTTTCATTACTTAATTAAATACTTACTTTCGTTAGTTTTATATTAAACTACAAACAACATCGAAAAATCCAAAATTTTTGAGTTATGTCACCCTTGTCGCAAACGAGCAAAATATGTATTTAATAGTAAAAATTGTTGTAATAAAACAACCGTTGACGCTGAATACTTTTATAACTCCTTTGTGTTTTTATCTAGACAGTAAAACCGAGCTACATTCCAATTTCAAACTTCGATTCATACCTGAAAATTGCCTTCGTCAAAAACTATTTTTAAGTAATAAATAAGCTTTAGAAACATTTCATTATATTATTGGAAAACAAAATCCACAAATAGGCCGACAGTTACAGACGGCCAGGAATAGAAGTTCTTATTTTAAATCTCGACATTTTACGGTGTTGCCATCTCCGATGGTCGAAATACCGATTCGTATTAGGGTAAACGAAACGAAAGACGTAGCGGGGTTACGGGGCAAATATATTGAAATAATAATAATTATATTGAATATATTATATGATTTTTTAAATTCAACTTCTGGAATTGAAATAAATCAACATTTTTCATTGATGCTCCGCTCCTATTGGCCGCAGCGTGATGTTATTAGCCTATAGCCTTCCTCGATAAATGGGCTATCCAACACTGAAATAATTTTTCAATTCGAACCAGTAATTCCTGGGATTAGCGCGTTCAACCAAACAAACAAACTCTTTGGCTTTAAAATATTAGTAAGTATAGATGTAGCACAAATCAGCGAAAAATATTTCGTTTCAGTTTGATGACGCTCATCATCATTCTCTTGCTTTTATCCCAATTTATTTGGGCCGACCCCAAATAAATTGGGATCATGTCTTCCTCTTCCATACTTCTGTATTAGTTTATTGCCGCTCACTACATGAATAATACACTTAAGTTTAAACTGAAGAACATAAATCATACTCAGCAAATCGTATGAGACAAAGGGACAGATGAAAGTTCTCCTACGGTACTTGAAGAATATCAATCTGTCATCCCACTAGAACTCAGCATTGCAATAATTCAGCCTTATGTGGTGGTTTCAAGTGGAGTCTCGTGTGGTCGGCGGACGCCACTTGAAATTATGCCTCCTTGTCGAAAACTTGCTGATGAAACATTTGATAAACAAAAACTTTAGTCTCTGACAAATTTATGACTGTTCTGGCGCCGTAGCAGTACTGTAACTGCTTCATCATCTTCCTGCCCTTGTTCCATTCTACTTGGGGTCGGCTCAACACGTTTTCTTCTTCCATTCTCCGATGTTCGACGTCACGGCATATATTACATCTTTCTCTTTCATATCATTCCTCACACAATCCATGCATCTTTTCTTTGGCCTCCCTCTCCATCCATTAACATTTACTTTATTTAGTACTGGAATTGTTTAAGGTAGCAAAATCTAGATATTATTCAGCTATTATTTTTCTTGTTTTTATCCACGACGAGGTAATGTCATTAAAAAAAAATAATGCTATAGAATAACTAATTAAAGATGGCGTCGCTGCATAGGTCCCCGACCTCTAAAAGGCAAATAAAAACAAACAAAATAATATTGATGACAATACCTGATGACATAAAGTTCATTCACTGAAGGAAACAATGGATGCGTTGTGAGGTATTATCACAGTACGACCATCAGATAATAATGAGCTGTGGGACATTAGACGTAAATACTAAAGAATTTTATGACCCACGTCATACTAACGTGTATTTTTAATGTTCGACAGCTTATAAACATTTCGGGTCGAGTGCCAATTAAGATTTTAACTTGCACTCAATTAGAGATAAGATAAAATGAGATTTACGTTTGCGTGCACTTGAAAATCCTGTTGAAAGGGTAATCTGGTTCTGGCTGTAGAACTATGATTGTATAATCTAGTTAAAATGTGCTTTTTCTCCAATTCCAGTTCTCCTTCTGAAAAAATTATGATTGAGGTGTCATTCGATTCGTAATTTCATAGACTAGTAGTAATGCATATAAACAAACTTAAAATAATAATCAAAATATGTACACAAAGAAAAGCATTAAAGAGCGTCAAAAAATCCGTCCACATCGTTGTCAACAGGAATAGTGCTCAGAAGGCTGGCAGCATTGCCACGTTGATTGGCAATGCTGATTCTTTGACCAAAAAAAAGGCCAGCCCTCTGGTCACGGGAGGAATCGACCAACAACTTAATACAAATCTTAACTTCACCGATAACAAAGTTACTGTATAAACACTGCAAGAGTTTCTTATTTATAACAAATGTAAGCACTAAAGAAGGAAGGAGAAGATGAAAGTTCGTGTTTGATAGAAGTTTGTCATTTTTGTCGACGGAAACCCCCATCGGGCACACTGCGTCAAATAACAATTCTCCTTATCACATCTAGTAACCAACATCGTTTTCCTTAAAGCTGTTAAAGAAAACCCAAGACTGTCGTCCACTAAAATAATAATGCATGAGGAATTCATAAAATAAAACGCTTAATTTTGCAGAAACTGACGTCACACCGTTTCGCAACGTTGATTACATTTACATGTCCATTTACAACAATTCGTATAATGTATGGCTTACCAAAGATCTTGTTAACAAACCATCCTTGTCATGGTATCACAGCAAGGCAGCAATCATTCATGTTGGCCTGCTAGACTAGCAACAAGTTCAAGTGGCCGACACTTCGGACCCGCCCGCGGCTGACATTTGTGGCAAAACGTTCTAAAATTACACACTGCTGACTTCTATCACGAATACTTAATATATTTGTTGGACGAGGCACAATTATGGTCAGTCCGCCGTGACGGACCGCTTCGTTTGACTCGGAGGCTTGAACTGGGGTACGCTTTTGGATGAGGTAGATTGTATGAATCTCGTAAGCTTTCAAATTATTATTTGAATGAAGGAGTTTGGGATGATAAATGCTAGATAAAGTGAACTACTCGAGTTCAAATATGGAACTATGTATGATGGTTAGATAACCAAACATAAGCTTGACAGTGCTTATATGAGTAGGAATGCCACAAGGGAGTGCCGTAAGACCCTTAATAATTACAACGGTATTTCACTGATTAAATTAATGTCTTTTGTAAAGACAAATGTATGTAAGTAGTTCTTTCCGACGCCTGTTTAGTCAAAAAAGTACCTATGATGTTATCAATATTTGGTGAGTTTGTATTTTAAATTAGAAGGACATCAGATCAATGTTATCCAATTAACCGTGATTGTCGGCACCTTTGTTTTGCGAACGAAATCTTTATCAATTTAATTAATAATGTTGTTTAACAGATGCTATATCAAAATTTTAAGTAATCTATGATCAGCTAATTGAATTATCGCCCATAGATCATCTCTTTCATTTTATATCTGTGCGTAATTTGTAAACGGTAGCTTTGTACATTGCAGATTTAATATATGATAAGTGATCGTAATCAATTTTTACAAAGCTGAAATTACACTATGTGCGTTAATTTTCCTTTTACATAAGAATGTTGAATTTAGGTTACTATCTGGAATTGATATCTGTGATAGATTAGCATTAGGGAACGGGTCGGATTGCTAATTCTCTTTGTGTACTGAATTATTATAATCAATTTCTAATTATTTCCGGATGTATTCTGCTTTTCTATTAAGTGTTCATTAGCTGTTATCGATGCCTCCTCTATTGTTCATAGCTCGCGGTCGTCCTCGGTCGGCCGCCTCTAATTACGGGCGAGAGCGCTCGATCTGTCGGAGACAATGTCTACACTTGTACGGTCATTATTACGTGTTTTTCGTCACGACACCTGCTTGGCGGCAATGACAAATCCTTAGCCATTAGTGTACTACAAAACGTTCGTATTAGCATTCTTCACGCGCGTGTGCCTTCCAGTTCATTCACTTACGTTTCGCTCGTAACTTTATTACTAGGGGTTAATTCTTTAAGAGACCCTAAAAAATTCATGATATGTGAACACATTTTATGAAAAGTTATAAAGTCTGTAGAATATTTTCTGGTGAGTACGTTATTAATTAATGCAGCAACTATAAATGAGTTAACTTGTACATTAAAAATTACCATTATAAGAATATTCATGAACTAGTTGTTTACATACCTACGAAGTAAATTGAACTTATAGTGTAATAAAAATATGTGTAATTTTATAACAAAGTGTCGTGTGTTTTTCTTCGTCGTATGAGTTAGTGGCTGCTAATAATTAATATACGCCGGGTAACAAAGCAAGGACGCAGTGTTTCCAAATACGACTATTCATGCAAAACCCTGACACGACTCGGAGTGACAAGGTAAATGATAAAAAATACTTAAAACTACGGTTCTTGACAGAATTATATACAAAATAGTCAAAATTGCAAATTGAACGAGGTCGCGTCGTTGTTTTTCAAATTGAGCTGATACTTATTAGCTTTGTTTGTAGATACAATCATTAAAATATTTTGCCAAGGTTAGGTACTCGTTTTAGTTTTTTTTCTAGTATGTTTGAGCTCATTAGGATATATTATTTCAATTTTTAATGAATATAGATGAGAGGATAACGATTGTTTAAAGGTATCTTTAAATTAGGATCATCATCTGCCTAGGTTTTTCCCAACTATGTTGGAGTCGGCTTTCAATCTAACCAGATGCAGTTGAATGAATACCAGTATTTTAGATGGAGCGACTGCTTAACTTTAAATGAGGATAATGCTCTTTTAAGGGTGACTTCTGATTGAGAAATGTGCCCTTGTCATGTGATGTATGAATTTTAGTCCATCGTTCAGTTGAAACTGTATAACTCCTGTCCATAAACATTTAAAAGCCATATTTTATTTGATACCCACATAATAACCATCATTTAGAATATGGCACACAATTTTGTTGTATCTGATACCGTCGTGCGTCAATTACGTCGTTTACCACTCATGATTTCTATAAAATTATCTATGTGCTACGTGATTCTTTAGTAATTACCCACCTATCATGAAATAACCATTTTAAAATACACAGATGTATGGAGAGGGAACGTACATCGATCAAACGGTTCTTGCGGCCGTTTTAAGGTCAGGCCGGATGAATAATGCGCTGGCCACATTAACGGTCATTATATGCAAATAATATTACACACATTAGTCTCATGTACTGTATACCCGTTTACTATAAGTGGGCTGATACATTCATATTGCTGCCATATTTCGTTTAACAGCGTGACTCGCTAGTTTATTTTTCAATAATCGAAATCGAATATGTTCGGTTCGGTACGGAATAAATCGGTAATCGTACACAGCGCCGAAAGTCAGTCACCTAATGAAGCATGACAATTAACTCCTGAAAAACTTGAATTCGCATCCGATTGGATAAAATTAATCAATGGCAGACCGGTGCCGTCAATGGAATGGATATTTTATGTTCCCGTGGGCGAAGAGTGGGCTCCAATTTGTCCGCAGTTTTTTAATTAGTATGGATGTGAGAGAAAACGAATTGGATTTATGCTTGCGACCGGCGTGCGCTGTGCTGTGATTATTTGCGTGGTGCAATATAAAAAGCTGAAAAAAAGGCTAATGTTTTATAGCTTCGTTAAAACGCGGCTCATTAGCGCAGAATTAATATTACTGGCGTAGTTATGTTTGTCATTAGTTCTGCTGGGAATTAAAATTAATTGGCATTTTTGAATGGGCCTTAATTTGTGTTTTATTTTTAATTTGGCCACATCATTAGTTGGATTATTTGGCTTTGGCGTCATACGTGCGATGGATGAAGACGTTACGTCACGTGTTGGGGTCCCGTGCAGCGGGCTGGCGGGTTGTCGCGGGTCGCGGAGGGCGCGGGTCTGGGGTGCCGCTGCACCGTCTTCCGCCCCGCTCCCGGCTCTAATTAGGCTCACATTCTCATTCCGTTTTCGCGTTTAATTTCGCCGGCGGTTTCGCCTTAATTACATTATTCGCGGCGTGCGGGCGCCCGGCTGTTCTTGGGGAACCCTGCAGTTAAAACAAGTGACCGATGATACGTTTACTCAGTTTAGCTTTTTTTACTAGGTAATAATTTAAGCTTTATTACCGCTTAGTAGATAGGAAATTGTTCTGTTCACCGGCATTTGTCACTAAAATAAGTATGATTAATAACGTCTATGGTTTTCACGTCAAATCGTTTGTCATTGTGTTATCTATGTTTTGGGAATTCCACCGACATTTTGTGTCGAATCACCTCGTTTATTGCAGCTGACAAATGTTTTAAACTAGACGACGGAAAGCGCGGAAATAAACATTCACTAACAAGATGACTTACACTTTCGTTGGGAAGTTGCAGCTCATCGCGGTAATTGAAAAAAAAAATCACTTAACAGGTAAATAGAGTGGGGCTGTGAGGAGGCTCATCGCACCGCTTTGTTGTCGGCCGGTTGCTAATAAGATTTTTAAACGGCAACAAAGTATCCAATCAATGGGCCTTGAATAATGAAAACGGCACCTGCCAGGTTCTCAGCCCACCCCCGCCAGTCTAAACACGCACCGTGTTCGCACAATAAAACATATTTTAAACCTTAATTCTAATGTCAATAAGATACATTTCGGTATCAACTTAGCGCATTGAAATTCGAATAGACATAAGTTTGTGTAATTATGCACAATTGTTTCGTGTCCCAAAACAGGCATTTACTTTTTTTTATTAATGAACAGGTATTAGGCAGAGTTCTTGAAATAGGCAACAGATAAAAAGTGAGATAAATGAATTAAAAATGTCTTATTTTTTTTTGTACAGTTTGTACTTTGTACAGTCACAAACAAAAGCGTTCATAATCAAGGCGTACCTACCTATGTTAGTAGTTCTACTTTTTTATAATAACAAATAGAATTTAATTATAGATATTAATAAATACAGTAGGTATATAAGTGTATATTAGTTATTAATATGTACATTATATGCAAACTACAAATAGAACTAAAATAATAATAAAAAATTAAAACTAAAAGTACAATAAATACTTAATTAACTGTATTTCCTCAACTTCAGGCTAGACGATTCTGTTAAATATATATTTTGATATATTATAAATCAATATACATACACAATTAATGGTCACAAATCATAAGCAAGTCACATAAAAAAAAAAAACATAAAATATTTATGATGTAAATAAAATACTAGACCACATACTAACCAACTATACCTAATTTGTGTCTATATCATAAAGAAGTTTTATGGTCAATTTCAGCAATTATCTAGTCTAGTTTATAAAAATATTTACGGGCTTGAATCACGCCCACAATTCCCACGTTCATTCTGAAGGTTCTCGTTTTTTTTTTTCAATTTGCCGGTCAGTATTAGGCAGTACCTATGTTGAACAAAATATGATTTGCGACATAATTATAAAGAATTGCAATCATTAAAATCATCAATACAACCCTCGAAATTCCTTTAATCCCATTGAATCACTATTTCATGAAATAGTCTCAAGTCATTCTTATTTTTAACCCTTAAATGGGATCTGCTAATGTGACTTTGAGAACCACAGAGGAACGAATCTTTGAGCTAGTTGCGGACTAATAAAATTCAAACTATTGGATGAAATGCAACTAGTGCACTACTTCTGTCTTGGACTGCCTTCGAAGCCGTTCCAGGTCGCAGTGAGAGTAAATGGTGACACTTGAGTTTAAGTAATTACTTATGCAACCTTTTTTTATGGAATAGACAAGAATTTAACGCAGTAAGAACCGTCAAAGGAAGCAAACCTAAGATTTCTATCTTTTGACAGTTCTAACTTCGAGCAATTACCAAACTACAGAATAAAATCGTATATTAAGTTATAACTTTTACTCGAGTAATCACTTTGGTTTATAGATACGGATGTTAGTGTGCAACTGATGTTCATGTTGTAAATTGTTCTTTTTTTTACAAACACTTTTACACGTCTAAATAAATATATTTTTAAAACAGGATGAGGCCGGTGTACTCAGGAACTTTCGTTCCTGACTACACTGAGAAGAAACAGTCGAAAAAATGCCAGAGGTCACAGTCTGTTTTAAAGGCCAGCCATAATCTTGGTCAAGTGATTGAGGATCGTGAAGATTAAGCAGAGTAGTATGACTGTTGAAGAAAGAGTCACTCAGATTTGAGTGGACCTGTCTAGTCAGTGCAAGCATTTGTCAGATGTCGTGTAGCTCGACTCATGGAGCAATCTCAAGGAGCTCGGCGACACGACGAACAATACCAAAGAAAGGGTATTTGGTTAATATGAGGGTTTACAATGCCGCTTCTAGCAGCGACCGCGTCTTCGTGCTCTTTGTTGACAACCAACGGCGCAACTACCCGAGTTCCTAATAGGTATAAATTGATCTAAATTGGCTCCATCAAATCGTCGATTTTTCCTAGAAATCTTTCAAAATAATACCTACAGTATGTTTTCCTTGTCCACAATCAGCTATCAAACTCATATACACGAGTGGTCCCAAAAGTGCTAGTGCTTGGGTTGGATTACCAAATCGAGCAAAGTGTAATTGGGAGTTTGGGTTCGAGTCCAGTTGATGGCAAAAAGCCCGGCCCCTGTTACATGGGACTTAAACCAGGAATAACAGGAGAAAATGATAATATCATTTTCTAGTGTCAATTAAAGTCATAATAACTAGGAGCTATAACTCAATGTAAATTAATGTTTATGTTTTTCGAGAGTATGTATGTATAATTGTTTGGCACGCTCTGCGGCCTGAACGGCTCGATGGATTTTAGTTTGAGAGGTGTCGTTAGATTCGTATTTACTGTGATAGTGACACAGGGTATATCAAAATAAAAAATAAAAAAAATGGCGGATTTTTGGCGACAAATTCAAATGTTTGGCACGCTCTGCGGCCTGAACGGCTCGATGGATTTTAGCTTCAAAGGTGTCGTTAGATTCGTTTTAATTGTGAAAGTGACACCGGGTATAAATTTTGAATCCGAACACAACATAAGCTGGGAGTACCTCCACGTGGTGAAGGCGGTAAAAATTGTTTGGCTAATCGTCTGCGAAATCTTTCACATTTGTAAACTAAAAAGCGGGAAATAAAAAATACTAAAAAACCCGACTGCGGTAAAAAACTTAAGTTAAAAAAAACTGCTATAAGTACACTGAAAAACTAAGAACTATAAACATTAAAATAAATACTAAGTGTTATTAAAATAAGTAATAAGTGTTATACAATGAAAAGCTAAGAACTATAAACATTAAAATAATCAACACCTTGATAACCTCACTTCAAGAACAATTTCCTGACAGACATGAAATAGGAAATGTAACACGCACACCTCAATTAAGACCTCAATTCCTTCCACCTCAAGCCTAACGCGTTGCAGAATTAACTAAACAAAGACATTAATGCCGCGTAGTTCGGGATTTAACGAAGTGCGATAGGTGCGCACGCGACGCCGGCTCGCTCATTAGGGCGCACGCAACAGCGGCACCACACGGCCACGCCATACACCCGCCCTTATAGCCTTCATTAGATATGCGCCAACAAGTGTAATGGCTTTCCTCACGCTCCTATAGATATACACCGTCGTCCGTGATGCAATAACCACACGTAATGTTTCAAACACCGTTGCACCATTCGTAATTGAAGTCTACAACGTTAATTAATCACGATCTGCTCGTTAGTACGTACTAACTCATTATAACATCATAGTACCTATCCTCGATCTTGATAACGTTATGTATCATATTCCAACTGTCGATTATGACGTAAGAAATAAATCTTCAACCAGCAACAACCCTTTATCCTGTTGGACACAGAAATTAAGCAAATTACATTCAGCAAAGCAAATCGTTCCAAAAGAAAGGGCTACTGAAATAATTGTCTACTTTACTCTCGGAGAAATAGAATTACAATCTAAATTAATTACGCTTTTAAAGCGTCCGTTATTCTTAATTAGTTTCTGCACCGCAGCGGAAGCTCCCGCGCCCGACTCGCGCTCTCTTAATGAAGGGTAGTTTCAAATCAGTGCGTTTGATCAACTCTGTGCAGTCTTAATTACGGCACCCGTTCCGCGCGGGACAATCCGGTTATTTATGACTACATAAGCTTGATTATTCTTTAATGAATACTTGTTTTAAAACGTTTAATTAAGTTTTATGGCGACAGGGCCGCTCAGACGGCACAGGCGTCCCGCCGCTCCGCCGGCCGCGAGCTAATTGGATCGGGTTGACGCGCTCCCCCCGCGACCCGCGCTAACCATCCCCCGCCCCGCCGCCCGCACCCTCACCCCTCTCCTAATTGTATGAAATTGCTAATTGGAAAATTTTATAAACGCGGTCGCCCGCAGGCCTACGCCCGAACCACTGCGACCTGGCCAAGGGCTGCCAAGAAAAATTAAACAACGGGTCAACATCTCTAAGAGGTCAAAGTGGAATTATTCCTCTGTCCCAGACAGCTTATCCGTTCTTATTTCATTCTGCCGACAATGTGTAATGTTATACCCAGCAGTAAAACCATTCCCTAACACTGTATTTGTTTGTCCTTAGGGCGTGTAGTTGTGGTGGTCGGTGCGAGCGGTCCCCGCTCCAACCGTCAAGCTGGCAGCGAGCGCGTTGAGCATGAACCCGCACTACCACGGGTACGCGGAGCTCAGCTCGCCACACCCGCCCTCGCCGGAGGCCGCCTTCGCCGCCAACGGCCACGACTACCCGCACAACAACAACAACCCAGCGCTCAAAGAATGCGCCGGCTGCAACGGCAAGATCGTGGAGAGGTTCCTCCTACACGCCCTCGACAGATACTGGCACCACGGCTGCCTCAAGTGCGCCTGCTGTGGCCAGGCGCTCGCCGACATGGGCCGCTCCTTCTACTTCAAAGGCGGAATGATATTATGCAAAAGCGATTACACAAGGTGAGCCAGATTTGTTCTTCATAATCTAATTATTTCCAACTTCTCCTCGACAGGACTAATTGGTACCTTTTATGGTTCGGTATTCCCAATGTGCGGCTTCGCATCGATCTTTCCCATTGATCATCAATATAAGGTTTAGTTTTTAGTCCGTCATCTGACGATGACAATGGCGTGTCTGTCAAACGCATCGTGTCCAAAAAAGTATACCGAGAAAGCCGTAGGCGCATTGTTATGAAAATGCTTCGAACCGTTGTGTTTTCTACCTGGAGAGGAGCAAAAAGTGAACAGTTTTGCACACAACAAGCCATCGACGGCGTCTCGCGGACCAAATAAATTGGTCTCGTTAGAGAACGCTAAGGACTAATTTAAGATGTAGGCAACAAAGTTTTTATTTGAAACTCCGCACTAATCAGGCTTTGTGTGTCAGTGTGCCGCGAGTCCGCGACTGTGTTTAGGTAGCTGCCTAGCCGTACGCACAGTACGGCCATATCTACGATTATGGAAATTTCATGTCTCTTTGCGAACTAATGAATAACCATAGTTAGTACTTTGTGCGACGTTGTTGATAAATGTACGGTGTGTAGGCAATTTATTTTAGTACTTGTTTCTTAAGAATAAGACACAGTTCATAGCAATCTAGGCCAATAAATTCCTTAAGTTGTATCAACAATTATGCCCTACGATTTCCATTAAGTTTTACACAAGCCATATCTAATCTTAAGACATGTGGAGTTACGTACAATCACTTCTTTATAATTACTACAAATGTTAATTATTGTTTGCTTCGTAAAATAACTACGTCTCTTTTTATGGGTTGATAATTACGCCATCCATAGCGCAAGTTCCTATCTAATGTTTATGTAAAGTACTTACTTGATAATTGTTTATTGCCCACTTGCTGCACATGAATAATAATAATTAAGGGACACTAATAAAACCACAGAATAAAACATACAAATAAATGTAATTATTTATGGAATATTTGCAGTCATATAGAGTTGATTATATATTATTTTGTTCAAATTAGAGCAGTGCATCTGCCTACATAAAATGCCGAGAAAATTATGGAATAAAAAACCAGCCTGGATATAAAGGCATGAAATAATATGAATAATGTAGCTATTAAATAAAGTGCTAGTCATACAGTGCATACGAAAGGGATTTACAAATAGTAAAATTGCGTTTTCACCGTTGTAGGTGGCGTGGTCGTAGAAAGACGCGGGCGGCGCAGGCGCAGCCTCGCACGTGGACCGCAGCTGTCTGACCCTGCGCGTTAATTAGCTAAACGCATACCATTCCATACAATTATTTTACTACATTACTGCTTTAGACATGCCACATTTTGTAAGTCATTTTTTGTCTTCTAATGTTCTTTTGATCTTTTCGACCCCTTGAAAAGATTTGGGTCAAATCTTTCTCGAACAATTTGTCCCTTGCGTCCGCCTTCCGTCATCACAGACGCCCTATAATATCTCGTTACGTTATTTAGCCCCTTCTATTTGTCGTTCATATAAATTCGTTTTACACTGATTTCCCTTGTTTACCGGCGGTTGTGAGTCAAACTAGAGCGAAGAGTGGGCCGACCGCGGCGCGGGTCGTGCGTCGTAGATTCGATAAAGCTCGTCTCACAGTTGACAGAGACGGCGCGGCCTAACGAGCGGGGCGGGGAGGGGGGCTACAGGTGAGGGGCCACAGAGGGGGATGAAGAAGTGCGGTTCCGTGCATGTCTCTGCTGATTGACCCGCGTCACTCGGCAAACAACAACTAACGAGTCGGCCCCGCGCCTCCAGGTACGGTAATTCGCTCGAATCGCTCCCGCGGCGGTCGCGCCGACTTTACTTACACGCCTTCACTGATTGAGACTCCTTAACAAAATTAACGCTCTCTCACGCAAACAACTGGCGCGTTTATACGCCTCCTTTTGTCCCGATATGATGGATTGCGGTCTCGCTCCACAAAGACGCTGATGATGTTACGTGCTGCTGATTACTGTGTACGAACGAATTAGCCGCCGAGGTGTTACGCCTCGTGTGTGCGACTATAAAAGCGGCGGAAGCGTTACATAAACATAAAGCTGGCTTAATTCGAATTTTATAATGATTTATAGTCGCGTCTGGCATTGTTCGAATGAAGACATTATGTTTCATATGTGTAGCCAATAAGCAGTACACGGCGGACGTGTTGCGGTAGGAGGTACAGAATTCCTTGATTGTGTACAAATGAACCAAATTCAGTGGGGATTTCTCGACGTCAATCGGACCAAATTATTGGAGCCAGTCAGCAATCAGAAAGCTGTCGTAGCCCGTAGCACCTCTACGAGTTTCGAACATGACGAGTTTGCGAAGCGAAGCGCGCTCGCTATTCCTGTTTACGATTTCTATTTATGATTTATGATTTTACAGACTTATAAAACGAAAAGAACATGTAGGGCACTTTTAGAAGCTTGTCCATTTAGCACTCACAAGCTTTTTTGTAACGCAATCTGAATTTGTAGATACAGATTGGAAATAAAAACGTTGTTCATAGATCTGTACGTTTTCTTTTTATAAAACAACATCAAATTCCACACTGTTTATTTATATCGCAATTCCGACACGCAATCACTTCATCAGCTGACTAACCTGACTATTTCCCACAAAACTGACCTACATACACGATGCGTCTGTAAGACGTACATTGTTTTCCCGCCGCGCCGTACGTCTGTGGGGCGTGCAAGAGCGGCACGTCCACGCTGAAAGCAGGTTCGTTAGCCGTGCGGGCGCCGTCAATCAAGGCAATTGGTGCTCAATCGGCAATCAGCCGCCCGCGCGCCTAACGAGACCCCTCTACAATACCAACTTCTTACCCATTCTTAGTAACACTTTCGTTAACTAACGTCTTTTGCAAAATCGTGTACTGGTATGTGGGGAGTTCAATTTTACATTGTAATACATGGAAATTAAAAGAGGAGCTCCTGGCTGAATAATAACAGCCGCTCGGGTCGATCTTTAGGTTAAGCCGCGCTTGCCTAGGTTGATCGGAGGATGGGTGGCCACCCGTCATATACCGAGTTTCCTCCGTGTTGTAGATGTAGATCTTTGACAGTCGTAACAGATAGTCCGTGGCCCAAAAGTCTGACTATCAGTCTTACCAAGGGGTATCGTATTACCCAGTACTGACTGGGTTGTGGAGGTCAGATAGGCAGTCGCTCCGTGTAAAATACTGGTATTCAGCTGCATCCGGTCAGACTGGAAGCCGAAACCAACGTAGTTGGGAAAAGGCTAGGCAGATGATGACATTCTTACATCTTTTAGGCACCTGTGTCATTATTTTCATAGATTTATACTCCAGTATAGGTCCAGCTTTTCTGGCTGAATTGACACTCAGCTACGTTTAACCGTAACGAGACCGCTCCATGAAATAAACATCGTAAAGTTTTAGTTCTTACCCAATCTTTCTAACTCGTTCGCTAAACCAGGTTATTTTTAAAGTCTGTTTGAACCTTAACGTTCATTTAGCTAAATGCTACTAAAAGTTACAAAAAGTTTTGATATTTAATCGAAAAGTTTAACGGAAAGCTTTAATAGTAATACCTATTAATTTTTAGTACACGTCAATTTGACAAGACGTAATTCAAGTTTCACAGTGATCGCAAGTAGATATCATGAAACCAAAGTAATAATATCATCTTTATATTCTTGTATGTATGTTGTCTATTTGCTGGTCGCTTTTTCGGATCTAAAAATAACCGTGACTGATGTAATATTGGTATTTCGCAGAGAGGCAGAGAGATAGCTCGAACATAAAAGGAAGCAAGGGGTATATAGCTAGCTAGCTTTGTTAATTAAATCAACAGTTCCATGGGCTTGTGAACTGTTTTTATTTTTCGTGTCTTATATTCGCAACTGGCATGGGTTTTTGACCAAATGTATAAACCTGGACAAGATAAAATGAGTATGTAGGTAAGAATCGCAGCAAGTAGCGTTCTATTGTTTCTGCCTACCCCCATGGGTGTAAAAGGCCTGTATTTACCATTTTCATGTTACGACTTTTTGGGGTTCCGTTGCCATATGGCAAAACGGGAGCCTAACTTTGTTTTTCACTAGATACCATGAAAAGCTAGTCCTATGAACGAGCGTTACAAATATTGTTATTATTTTGTTTGTTGCTACGGAACCCTTTGTGTGCAAGCCCGACTCGCATTGGTCCAATTCGCACTGGTTGAATTTTTATATATTGTTACTGACTAATAAACACATTTTCTAGTCCTCCTTCACCAGTCAAACACTACATTTGTTTGACAACCGAATCTCAAGGCAATTTGTCATCGACAATCAGCAGTTTCCCGTAGCTATCTCGAAGGGGTCTCGTTAGTGGAGGAGGCGCCTGCATCTCTGACAAGGCGCCTTTATACTTGCGAACGTCTTGTCCATCCTTAGCCGCACTGAAGGTTAACATCTTTTTAAAATTGCTGTGGGATAATGTATTTGGGTGTGTGAAGTCTGAATTGTTAAGGGAATTGTGTTTCTTTTTGTTTATTAATAATGGTTTTTTTTTTTCGACACAATTTATTTTAAATTGGCAAAAAAAACCCCGATCTAATTGTAATACTATTACCATACTATGACTGTCCCACTGCAGGGCTGACGTCTCTTCTGGTGCAGAAAAGATACTACTGAGTTCACTGAAGGTCGACCGACCACTTTTCAACCTTAGTACTTAAGGAATAAGGGTGAAAAGTGGCAGACCGTCAGTGAACTCGGTAGTACGAGCATTGATCACTACGCTAACTGAAGGCAGATAGATCTAACTACGACCAATTAAAACCGCACTATTTTCACACGGAACCACTCCAACATATATCGTCGCCCTCATCTTTATCAGTTCTACATTATATCCTCATTTAAACCCAAAGGGAACACAACATTTCACGGCGATAGCATCAGTGAATGTATTTATTGCATCACGTCGAAATGTATATTTATTAAAACGCGTGTCCAGGGCGGGCGGGCCGTCCAATTTGGGCGCTCGTTAAGTCGCAAAAGACGCACGGTTTAATTGCAACCGCTCGCCTCTAATGAGCCCCTGTATCCCGGAGTCGGGCGTTCTCTTGCGCAAATTGACATTGCACGTAAATTGATGTCGCCAAAGCCCAATACGCGATGCCAAACGATGATGCCAGTGTTAATTAAAAATGGCGCTTCTACTAATTATGAAGTCTTAACACATTGTGCTAGAGGAGTGTGGGTGTCGGTAATTGGTGGTTCGAAGATTTGTGGTGTTGAATAGAGATGGCTATATATTTTCGTTTCGCAGAGCAGTAAAATGGCGACTGAAGTTTATTGTTGCGAACGATGTTGATACTTTTCGTGACAAGTTTTTATTTAAAACTAGCTGTTATCCGCGACTTCGTACGCGTTAGGTTCGGGATTTGCCTAAAATAAGATTTTTTGCCAGGAGTTTCTTAACTCCATTTTTTTGCTTGTGTGTGTTACCTGTTATCTCTAGTATTCCATGCAAACTTTAACCCCACTTGAGGCTGAAACTTCCACTAATCGTTTCTAAGTACCTCCCGTATTAAGAACTTACTTGCATAGTATTGCGCTTTTCCTATATCCAAAATAAAGGTATAACTAAAAGCATGCTATGGCCAAACCCAGATCATGACCTGTGACCTGCCTTGCGAGAGCCATTAGTCCAGGCTGTCACAAAATTCATTCTTAGCTAATGTCTCCTACTCAAAAACTCGATACTTGCTAAATTTCAAGTCGGTAGTACAAAAAAAGATCAGAACTTTCATACAAACTTGCGAGAGTGCTTGGACCTCTTTAATCCGGCCCTGTCGCAAAATCCGTTCTTAGCGGACGTCTACTAACTATAAACTATCAGGGAGGTAGTCAAACCAAATTTCATCTTTATACGTCAAGCGGTTTTCGATATTTCGTGATGAGTGAGTGAGTGACCTTTCGCTTTTATATATTTAAGATTAGAGGATAGACGATATATATTTAGATAAAGGCACTATTTCTTCACCGAAATATCGTCTGAATTATCAGACGATATGTCTGTATGAATGTAGCCTGTAATTTCATACAATGTTTCCGACTAAACCCAGTACCAACAAAGTTAAGTCCTGTTCCGGGTATATTCCTTGCTGCAAGCGTAACTTCTTGCAAGAGAGGAGCCCGTAGCCATGGCTGATCTGTTTAAAAGGCATAGACCGGGCAGCCGCGATTGGATTAGGCCGTCGGCGCATGTCTCGATTAATTTCGTTTGTCTCTTTGTCCGTCCGCTCGCCGGCTGACTCTGGACCTCTAAATAGAACCTAAAGAGCGTCCAGCAAACGATCTTTGCCTACAATTCGATTACCGATATTCATCTTGGTATTGAGGACGTTGCTAGGACAACTATATGTCTTCCTCCATTGATGGAGATAAGATTTTCCTAATGCATTGAACCCTTTTCCACCAACTTGATCTTACTGTTTTTTGTTTTTTTAAACTTTTGCCTATTCCTGTATTTTTTTTTAACGAGATGGGAATAGAGTTACCGGTCGTTTGGACCATAAAACTCTTGTGAAAAATTAATGAATACGACGAATCGTATATTATGCAGGAGTCCAAGTTAGACGCAAGCTTTCAGATTTAGGAAGACTTGCCCTAATTCTTTGGAAAAAGCCGTTTGATTTTGAGACTTAAACACTTTGAATTGGACTTAAATTACTTTCGCACTAGCTAAACTTTAAACACTTTAATTTAACTAGCTAAATTCCAATTACTGGACACATTAAACAACACTTCTCACTTCCGTGACCAAGGCAACGCGCAGCTTAATCAATTAAGACAGCTTTTAGCCGTTAATTGGTGATCTAAATATATTCGTCCGTTTACAAGGCCGATGGCAGTTAGGTTGGACAGTGTGTACATTATTTAGGAGCAATTTAGTGGCTAGAACTGGCGACGACGTGCAATGTGTTCCTAGGCACGATATTTGCTGATCTGTAAATCATTAAAGCACAAGTATGTAAAGTGACGTATATTGATTGATGTCTTGAAAGATCGTTTGAATTTGGAAGCTCCTGTTTGAATGTAAGTTGATTTATATGCGTTTGTCGTTTTTTTTTTTTAAATATTTTGCCGTTTCTCATTTGATCATTATTTCACATGATGGTTGACAAAGGTGTGCATGTTTGCCATGAAGTAACTGATTCATTCGTAAATTAAATATGTTATAGCAGTGACGATGCTGAAGGGTTCCTGAAAAGATAGATTTTCTAGTCTGGTTGTAGTCTAATGGTAGAAAAGTATATTATAAATTCGAAGGTAACTTTGCATGTTTGTCTGTCTGTCTGTCGGTCTGTCTGGTTACAGCTGATTTCGATTAAATAAGGCTCACAGTTAGACCATAACCTGGGTTAGGACATACAATTATTTTTATCCATGGGATAATTATTTCTTACTTCCGCGTGGGGGAAGCCGCAGACAAAACCTAGTTGTAAATAAACTCTATTAAACCCGTCAGAGATTCTCAACCTTATTGTGGTTGCTTCAATGAATAAAGGAATGTAGTTTATTCATGATGCTGTTTGAATATTCTTGCGTAGTAAGTGTTCAATTATTGTCTATCATGGTGGTCTCAGCACATGTTTGATACTCCTGTAGTCCTGTCACTAATCGGGATTCATAATATGAATGATTCAAGGTTTCGGAGAATCGAATGCTTCCTTTTACGTGTAATAAATGAAATGGAAAATATTTACTCACCTATTTAAAGTAGGTACCTAAGATCAATAAAAAAGGATAAATACTTTTTAATATCCTTTACTAGGGAGAGAGTGATTTCACAAAATCCTTTCGTCTTTTTACTTTGAGAAGAAATGTTATTTTATCATGAGATCTATTAATATTGGATCATTAGAGAGACCTGCTAATCTCTGAGGTATCAGAGATAAGCGTGATTCCAGCTTGAAATATTGTATTATTTTGGACCAGATAGGTGCGCCACCTATCGGGTTGTAAGTGAATTGCACCTGTGCGAAGCCGGGGCGGGTCGCTAGTCTTTTATTTATTAGAGATACCTATTCTGAATGGAGTAAGCGACTCCGTTATTATAGCGGGCGACCTCAACGCCAAACACCCCGCCTGGAACAGCACGACGACCTCTGCCAGAGGACGCCTCGTGTTCGACCTAGGGGCCTCCCTTAATTTCGACCCCATCGCTCCTATGGAGCACACGCACTACCCACATGATCCCGATCATCGTTCTGACGTGCTCGATATAGCGCTGCTCAAGAATGTCAGCTTAAAGCTGCATCTCATTGAGACGCTACACGAGCTTGATTCCGACCACCGTCCAGTGCTCGTGCACTTAGTTCCCCGCTCAGGTCCTTCTGACCCCAGCAAGCCCCCGCCTTCCCAAGTGATTACCGACTGGAGGAAAGTCAGCGAAAAGCTGAATTCCACCACGTCACCTCACCTGGATAAAATTCCCGAACACATTATCTCGGTCGCAGACACGACGGCCGCCATCAACTCGTTTACAGAACACGTTCAATCCGTACTGAAGGATTGTTCACGGGAAGTCCCAGCAATGAGCGATCATCGCTGGAGACTACCCGCTGACGTACTTGAACTGATAACCGAGAAGAACGCGGCCATCCGTGCCTACAGCAACTTTCCTTGCGACGCGAACAAGGCTCACATGCGTAATTTACAGCTCGCTGTAAAGAACCGCGTCAGTGAGCACCGTTCCAGTCAATGGGACAAGACGCTGAGCGAACTCGAGCCCACTCACCAAGCTTTCTGGCAACTGCAGAGAAAGATGCGCAAAACCGAAGAGGCTTCGATGCCTCCTCTCGCTCGTCCTGACAAGAGCGTCGCTTTCGATGACTCTGAAAAGGCAGAATGCCTAGCCGCCAGCCTGGAATCTCAGTGCTCTCCCAGTTTACAACCAGTAGACCAACGACACCTCGATGAGGTGGACGCCGAGGTCGAACGTAGAGCCGCCCTACCTCCCGTTGAAGACCCTGATGCTCCTCTGCCTTCTATCACACCTGAAGAAGTGCACGACATCATCAAAGGGCTTCAGCCACGGAAAGCACCTGGCTCCGACGGATTCACCAATAGGGTGTTTAAAGTCTTACCCGCTCAGTTAATCGCGTTAATGGCAGCCATCTTCAATGGCGCCCTTTCGAACAACATCTTCCCTCAGGTTTGGAAGGAGGCCACCGTCATCGGTATCGCCAAACCTGGCAAGCCCAAGGCGGAGCCTTCGAGCTACCGACCCATCAGTCTCCTGAGTGCCCTCGGCAAAATCTACGAGAGGCTTATTTATAAGCGTATCAAAGATTATGCCGAGGCCAAGAGCCTCATTCCGAACGAACAATTCGGGTTTAGGACCGAACACTCGTGCGTACAACAGGTCCACCGCATCGTCGAGCACGTGAGCGCTGGTTTCCAGCGTGGTTCAATAACAGGCGTGTTGTTTTTCGACATAGCGAAAGCGTTTGACAAAGTCTGGCACAACGGCTTAATATACAAGCTGTACCAACTGGGAGTGCCGGACCGTCTCGTGCTCATCTTGCGAGACTTTTTGTCCAACCGCACATTCCGCTATCGCGTCGGAGGAGCTCTCTCCTCCCCTCACCCGATTCGTGCCGGAGTCCCTCAGGGCTCGGTCATCTCCCCTCTCATTTTTACGTTGTTCACCAGCGATATCCCTAAGAGCAAAAAGGCTCAGTTAGCCCTGTTCGCGGACGACACGGCCATTTATTATACTGGTCGATGTCAGAACGTCATCGCCAAAGCGCTCCAAACCTCAGCCAACGTCCTCGGCGCTTGGTTCAGGAAGTGGAGGATCGAGGTTAACCCCGATAAGAGTCAGGCGGTTCTTTTCTCTAAACCGCGTATCAATCCCCCCAGCCCCCGTCCGATCACTATGTACGGCAAGCCTATCCCTTGGGAGAAGCAAGCCAAATACTTAGGAGTCATACTTGACCGTCACCTGTCCTTCGGGGCACATATCAAAGCAGCTCGCGACCGAGCTGCCTTCGCTATGAGTAGGCTTCATTTTATGGTAGCGGCTAAGAGCAAGTTGTCACTTAAGTGCAAGTTGCGTCTCTATACCGCAGTGATCCGTCCCATCATGTCGTACGCTTGTGTTGTGTTCGCACATACCAAGCCCCGCTATATTCACAGGATGCAGACGCTCCAAAACCGATACTTACGTAGGGTCACGGGTGCCCCCTTTTACGTACGTAACGAACGCCTCCACGTAGACCTTAGGATGCCCACCTTATTGCAGTTCATGAAACGCCTCACCAAGCGTTTCTTCGATCGTGCAATAAAACATCGTAATCCCCTGATCGCATCGGCCGCCAGATACGACCCCTCGCGTATCAGTCAGGTTCGCCGTCCAAGGCACACACTTGTAACTCCCGACGACGCTATCACTCTCCTCCAGGAGAGCCGTAGGGAAACTAGTACGCTCCTCAAGCGTAAACCCCGAACCAAACCGCCGTCTTTCCGCCCTCGCCGTCGAGGTCCGTCGCGACGTCCCGGTAATTGCCCTCCCCGACCCTTGCTCGAGCCAGCCCGCGATGCTGTGCCAGTAGTTGTAAACCAGCCCATAAATAATATCACTCAGATCCAGCCTGTCCCCTTGCTGCCCTCCCCCAGCGACGCCCTAAGCCGAGGTCCGAGCCCCACAGGGGGCGCCCTTAGCGTGTAGTCGCTTAGTTTGTAAGTTTTTTGCCCTGGCTGGAGGCCTTAAATTCAAGGCATCCACAGGATAGTCCGGTTAAGCAGACGACAACCTCCTAGGTTGAACTGCGAGATGCCATACACAAAAAAAAAAAAAAAAAAAACTGAATGGAGTAAACTGTTAATTCCACAATATAATAGTGTCTGTTTCACAAGGTGACGTTCTAACAGTAATGTGGAAAATGAACTGGATTGTTAAAAACTTCCTTCCGAAAAACACCCATATTAATAAAAGTGCTGTTGAAAGCCACTTTTCTAGTGGTCCTCTGGTACCTACTTATCTATGTTCTTATTGTGTCCTCGCAAATAATTTAATGGTTTCACACAACTTAATGAACCCTTGGAGCTTCTAAACAGACAAGATTATGCACTAAAAAATTAATGACGAAGGTACATTAAATGCTCGCACATTCGTCTACTTAAAAATTTCAATGTTAAACTATAGTTAGAATAAACAGAGACTTCACAACGTTACACTAATGGATTTAAATTTAAATACATTAGCATTCTCGATAAATAAGATTCATTGCATAACCCGTCTATCAAGTTTCGTTCATTATTACAAAGAAATCATTAATATTTCTAGTGTATTGTTCCTCTCTTTGGAATTTAAGAGATATTAGTTTCTGAATGGAAATACTACGCTGTATGCCTTCAAAGATGGGCGGAATTGTTAGTATAAAACAATAGTTGAATCGTTAAATGCAGTATTAATTTGTTTGTTGACATCTTAATAAGCTATAGGTTCTAATTGCATCTCCATGGCCCGAAATAACTGGCTTATAGATGAAGGGTATCATAATTGATTATTTATTTAATTAATTATTGTTGTATTATGTATTTAATTTTTATGTTATACTGTAAGAAATCACCAAATCAAGCTATATGGGAAAATTGAAATCGAAAAAACAAGTTGTGTTCATCGGATTTGCATACGCACACGCGAAACAGCGATCCCAAATGAAGTTTATTAGAATCGATTGCCGCGAACGAAGGTTTGTGAGAGTACAGGTCATCTGCCAAACCAATAGCCCTGCCACGTCCAGTTAAAATCTCCCCTGCACGTAGCACATACAGCATGTTTCAGAAAGGTGTGCTCATACATATGTATTGGCTTATGTTTAACGAACCACTAGATCTAGTAAAATGTAACGGCATAAAATCACTTTATATTGCCAAAAATTGTAAAGGATCACCAAAATTAAATCCCCTTTTTAGCGTGAAATTAGAACCAAAAATTTTATAACTTGTGATCCTACTTAACCCTTTCAGACCTGGCGTCCACAATTGAGGACATAAAATATAATAAAATTTATACGTATTACTTTTGTTCATTCGTACAGAAAAACGGTTGTATTCATTTGATCACATAATAAGTCAACAAAAACGCTACAAGTAGCGTCATCTTGTATCGTGCTTTTGCATCTTTTCGTCAAGTTTTATCCAGTGATCGTACATGTTTCGACCCGCTCAGGTAAGCTGCTATTTTTATTCCAAAATACAAAGAATTTGCGAAAAATTTGCATTTATATAAATATTTATCAATAAGTTATATTACTACAATTATGTTTTATTTATTTTTTGCGTCATTTATTGTTAATTTATACCAGAATAATAGATTTTTCGATTTGTCCTCAAATGTGCTCATCAGGTGTCAATTGCCTTTTCTGCGTAATATTCACAGTGTTAGAAACGAAATATGTTTATTTTATATATGTCATTTTACGGTGTTTTTGCACCATATTTTTACTAGGAAAACATTATCTAACCTTTCTTTGTACATATTTTTCAGAATAATTCTTCAACGAAAAATGTTTACACGAAATGCGTTGGATCTTCTATGTAACGGAAATCTCTCAGACTTGGAGTTATCTTCAGATGACGACGATGGGAATGGAGGTAATCTTGCTCGAGACTCGAGATCTGTTCGATTCGGTGCAGATACCGTTAACCAAAATCAAAGGGAGATCTTCCCTCCAGACTCTGATGAAGATGAAACGGATGATATTGCCCTAGACAATATGTTCGTCCCACCTGATCCTATACACGAAGGTCTTGACAATTTTGATGGAGTATTTGAGAGTCAACCAGGAGCACCTTGTTCAAATGAGGATATTTTTGGGAATTTGACACCAAAGTCGAGGATTAGGTGGAGGCACAGAGAGCTGGAAAATACTATCCCATCAGACTGGTGTCCACCAATAGCTATTGACCCTATTGTCGAAGCTCCAGTCGATTATTATCACAGGTACGTTCCGCAGCAGTTGTTTCACATTATGAGTGAAATGACGAATTTATACGCAGTGCAATCACACAGGCCTAGATTTAGGCCTACTAATGCAAAAGAATTGGAAGTTTTGTTTGGATTGCATTTGGCTACAGGAGTGTTTAGTTACCCTTGCCTGAAAATGTATTGGGAATTCAATATCAGCATTCCCCTTTTCTCAGAACATATGTCGAGGGATCGATTTTTTGAGCTCCGCAACAATTTACATCTTGTCGACAATACAAAAATCCCGACAAATTGCCAGGATGCATTCTACAAAGTACGACCGATCTATGATACCATCAGGAGTAGATGTTTGGAACTACCTCTCGAGAAAGAACTTTGTGTTGATGAGCAGATGGTCCCTTTTACCGGGAAACATGCGGCGAAGCAATATGTAAAAGGGAAACCTTGTCCTTGGGGTCTAAAATTATTCTTTTTATGCGGTAAACACGGTCAGGCCTATGATTTTATCCTTTACCAAAGTTCGTCTCCAGAACTAGACAAAACCATTATAAAGAAAATCGGTTATGGCGCGTCTGTAGTGTTACAGCTTGCTAAGCGAATTGGAGAAAGCAAAGGTCACGAGCTATACTATGATAACTACTTCTCATCTTACCATCTCCTACAGATTTTGAAACAGAAAGGCATCATGGCTACCTGTACAGCTCGCATCAACAGATTTTCAAGTCCATCATTCCTAAACGATAAAGAAACCAACAAAAAACCCAGGGGCTTTGCTCAAGAAATATGTAGTCATGATGGGGATGTCACAGTAGTCAAGTGGTTGGATAACAAAATTACCCATCTGGCTTCTAATTTTATTGGTATTGGACAAAAGGATTTAGTGAGAAGATGGTGTAAAAAGGAGAGGCGATTTGTTGAAGTTGAAAGGCCAGAAATCGTGAAGAAGTACAATCATGCAATGGGAGGAGTTGACTTACTTGATCAACTCATGAGCTATTACAGGACATTCATAAAATCCAAAAAATGGCCACTACGCATGATATTTCATGCATCAGATCTTGCAGTTGTTCAGGCTTTCCGAGAATACCAGACTGACAATGAATTACTCGGAGTCCCGATGGACAAACGACTCACTTTGCTTCACTTTCGTCGTAAACTAGCAGAATGCTTAGTTTTGCGAAATAAACAGATTGGTGTCGCTAAAAGAGGCCGTCCAAGTGGCAGTAGCCCGACGCCACCCGCAATTATTCCTCGAAGACCAGGAGAAGTTCGCCCTGCGAGTGAAATTGCTCGTGACGGGGTTGGACACTTTCCAGCACATGATGACGGGGCTGGAACACGCTGCAAAATGGTAGGATGCAAGGGAAAATCGCGTGTAAAGTGCATCAAGTGTAAAGTGCACTTATGCCTAACAAAGGATAAAAATTGCTTTTTAGCATTCCACACGTAGGCTATTTCTAGTTGTTTTTTTTTAAGTAAACCTCTATTTTTGATTTAATTTTATATAATAATGGTGCCAAAGGAAGATCTCATGTAATTTGTATTTACTTTATTGCTTTTTTCTAATAAAAATATAGTATAGTACAGTAATTATTAATTTAGAAAAATACCCTAAACATGTTTCGTAATTATAATTAAAGCCGGATGGCCACATTTGTGCACATAAAGAAAAGCAAGTTTTTCTCGAAAACTTGGCTCCCAAGAATTTTTATATTATTTTTTTCCTAATTCTTATTACCTAATATAACACTGAAAATTTACTGAAATACTTACGAGAAAATAGAAAAAGTCAGGTCTGAAAGGGTTAAAGCAATCAATTCGAAATTATGATTGTTTAATCCAAAAATAGACAATGACTACCAAAAATTTAACAGTATTTTAATAAAAAATGACATTTAAATATGTAATATCTTCTTATCCTATAAAATTAAATTATTCCAGATAAATCATTACATACCTAAAAATAGTAAATAAACCCCTAAAGTTTAACCCTATGATTTTGTAAAATCATTACTAAAGTCTAAGCTTTTATGAATTAATATGCTAATTATTAACCACTACTAAATAAATATCTATTTTCTATTTCGCGTTTATTTGATAAGGTTAAGAATTAAACAACTCGTATAATTAAAATAATATTTTTTTTTTTAAGTCTACATTTCACAGATTCTAGTTTTGACATCATAGTCTACTATTGACAGTTCTACATATGACAGATTCTACATATGATTAGACACACCCTGCGGAATCCCGTCTTCGGCCACTCGTATTACTGGGTAGTTTAAAAAGAAATAATGACGAAGGGGTCTGAAAGACCCCGCCATCCCCTTCTAACCTAACTTGTCCGAGTCGGGGTGCCTGAAGTCCCGAGCTCGCTTCGCTCGCTCTTGCATCCTATGTGTATTTAGTTCCGTGTATTTAGGTAGAAATAGCGCAATAATGGGCTCATTAAAAGTTGGTGATCAATTTACTAAATTTGGTTGCATAGAACAAATGATTTTAAAAAAATCAGCTGTTTCCTACAAAAGTGCAATACACGGTCAAAATGTATGGAACAGCTGACTTCTTTTTTAATAACCGACGAAAAATTTCCATGTGGGGGGGGGGGTTCAGAATGATGTACTTAGTATGTGGTTTCCGTTTTAGGTACGGTGTCCCTTCCATCCCGTATGTATTTATGGGTGTGATTCAGACCACCATACTGAACAACTTTCTGCATGGAAACTAAATCGAGAAAATAGTCTCAGCTGTCCCATACAAAACTTCAACCACTCTACCCAAATGTATAGAGCAGGAGTTTTTTTTTTCACGATTACAGTGTTGGTCCCACGGAGAAACTTGTTCAGTTTGACGGTCTGAACAACACTCTTTAATATGACCACACCTTTCTGATACATGCTGTATAAGCACCCGCACCCTAGATTAACACAGAAAGCAATTTGTGAACGCCAAATAACGGCAGAACCTAGGACGTGTATACATCCATACAAGTATACTCCATATACCGCCGATATTTGTCGTCATCAATTTACCGTCGTTGAACGTCATCCGACGTGTTTGCAAAGCTACGTCGTGTGGACGTATACGTCCACAAGTCGTGTACCACGGAAAGCCACGAGAAATTCACTAGATGGACCAATCTTGTACATGTTCGTCCATGTCTGTTACATTAAATTGATACTGTGTTTGGCTTCTTAATTGGACAGTCTTGGCTTACAAGTTATAGTAACGTTTGCACGATTTTGTGTTGTGAGTGTCTGTTACAAGATAACTAGTGTGAGCGATTGAGAATATTGTTTTGGGATGTTTTCTTGGCATAGGAAACTGTACATGAAAAAATCATTGTAACTGACTTACTTTGAAAGAAACATGTATCTTTCTAAATAGTTCCTTAGTGTATTAAGAGAGGATTTTACAAGACTCCACACCTCGGATGTCAAGATCTCATAAAGCTAAACAATGCGTACAAAGCTTATTACAATATGCTTTAACATTATACTTATTCTAATTAGTTCAAACCTTTAATACATTAAAATCTAAAAAAAAAAAAGTAAAAAAGTTTATCTAAAACTTAGTTTCGGATTCAACCTCAGTACATCTTCATATTTAGATGATAAAGCATCACATCTTTAATTAACAGTCATCTCCATCTGCTTCTGAACTAATGGAATAGGTATTGGGTACATCTGCAATACCTATTGCAGCATCCGTTTCCAATCTTCTCTGAATCCATTGCCTTTGAGGTAAACTGCACTTAATTAATACGTGACAGGCTCTATCGGATGAATCGGATGTCATACAATGTGACACAGGAGGACAGAGTATAGAAATCCTATTTAAATAAACCTTTGGCAAAAAGCCGTCGAGTAAAATTAGTTTCGAATTTGTCTAAGAAACGGACAACCCACCCTCGTAACCAAAGAGAATATAAAATAATAAGAAATCACATTACATGTCGGAAAAAGTTGAGGTGGCTGGAAAGTATTCCGATGTTAATGAAACTTTAACAGGTTGTTTGGGGGTAGGTACACTAGGAAGACCATATGTCATTGTCACCCCCTCCCCACCCCCACCCTCACCCCCCAAATTAGCACAGGGTCCTCGAGGTCAAAAACTTATGATAGTCTTTCTAGTGTTCCCCCAAACAAAATGTTAAACTTCCATTAAGATCGGAATACTTTCCAGGTTTTCACCTGGAACTACTGTACTATGTACATAACTACTGGACTATTTGTGAAGGTGCATTTAGAAAGTATTTTTCAGAAGATTTCAAAAAATTCTGTGCAGTACAAATGAAGGATTACAGTTTTTATGCAGCACTGTAGAGCACTAGATAGTGAAATATGGGTTACAACTTACAACAACCCGTGACGCCCGGTGGGATTTGACATCGGCAAACTTTCTTTCTTTAACTGTAAAGAAATTTTTCAAAATAAAAGCCTTAGCGCTCGCCTTTGTTAATAAGAAATTCTAGTCCAAAATTTAATGCTTCCAGAACTAGAAGTTTCGACGATGCGTTGTCTAATATTATATAAATTTAAAGCATTGTTTATGATGTTGTTGTAAGACACGCAAAAATACCAACTTAAATATATCAAGGATAGTACGAAGACACCTAACTTAAAGTTCACAAATACCCCACTGAAATGAAACTGGACAATAAAGTCGTATCCTCCAATCAGCCCACGCGAAGGAGTTGATCTAAATGGGTCAAGCGTAGGCGCCCGCGCAATGAACGAATGAGTGAATGAATGCAATTGTGCATAGTGACAACTTGTTACGCGCACGCGTGCATAGCAATCATTCAATTTTTCAATCAGGTACTGGCCACTTACGGTCAATTGGTAGAGTATATTAGTTGCAGTATATTCACGTTAGATTCAGTAAGATTGCCACGTTATTAGTCAAAAAATGACAACCAGTCTTACCTAGGAGTGTCGCATTACCCAGTACTAACTGGGTTGTGGAGGTCAGATAGGCAGTCATTCTATGTAAAATACTGGTATTCAGCTGCATACGGCTAGACTGGAAGCTAGTTGGGAAAAAGCTAGGCAGATGATGATGATTTGCCAAAAAATAGTTAAGTTTACATAAAGTAAATAGTACGTACACAAAACAGTTTGTTCTTATAATAAGACACATTATATTACATTTATAAGCAATATGACGTTCTTTTTTAACAAAAATATAGTTATGCTAAATTAAAGACCTGTAAACTTGTACACACTCCCTTACATCGTTTACGTAGAGTACTACGCGCGCTACTACGCTACGCCGATTGCTACGCACCATTTTGACAGTGCTGCACGACCTTTTTGACGCTCTTTTTTCATTAGTTTTAGGTTACGTATCTAAATTATTCTGCGTCATCCTCATCATATTATAAATATTTTTTAAATATATTTTGTCACAAGTTGATTATTTTCTTAGACATCTCATAGTAACAGTAGTTATAAAAACTATATGTAAACTAATTCTTAGAATGACTCACACATGCTTATTTCAAGTGTGGCCGGCCGCACGAAGGTATGCTGTTTTCAAGTCCTGTTCAAATAATAATGTTATACCAACAGATTAATTTAGATTCTTGCCTTCAATGGCTTATTCATACCATTCCGATACCGTAAAAGGAACTCAATTGGCAATTGAACAAGTTAACCAGCTGTAGTTATTACCATAGTTAATCTTTTTGATCGTTGGTTACTTATGGTTGCAATACAGAATGCACAGTCATCATAATGGGCATTAACTCATTAAGTACAGTGAGTGTCGCAGTGATAGCAAGCGGGGTGGTCCAGAGGGGGTGAGGGGGTGTGGGGCGAGGGGTGCGGGGGTGGCTCGATGTGATGTTAATTAATAACGTCTGTCTCACGAGCGCTAACGACGCCGTCACGACTACATTATTTAGCCACCTGATTAGTTCGCAGGAAGTACCTCGCCCGCAGCTCTAGTTAGCGAACGACTCCCTAACAGGACTCGGTTAAATTTGATTTGTTACTGCACTATCACTAATTGGAAGTAGTTTGTAATTGATGATCCCAGCATTGAAACTCTACGTGTCCCGCCTAGCCACGTCCGATGCCCGTAAATACCCACCGTTTACCTTCACCAACGATCGACTAATGAAATATTAACATCAACTGTACGCTCGATATCGCCCAATGTTGTCATGTCAACAGAACCGGACCGGTTTTATTTCTATTCTATTATTAAAGCGTTTAATTTAGGGCAACAGTTTTACACACAAAACGATCAAAACGCAATCTCTCTGGCCGAATAGGAAACCTATTCGAAATTGATATGGGTGGAGCGCACGGGCGCAATACCGCGTCGCGCCTATGCAGCCTCGTAAACGATAGCCGCCCGATTGAAAAAAGCTTATTGCGTGACACCCCGGCCACTGCATCTTGCACTCTACTGCATCCATATGAAGCCCACATTGTGCCGGCGCGCGCGACGTACGAGACGTGTTACATAGGCGGACGAATTTCGTTAATAAATAAACGCAGTGCCCGGCCGTCCGGCTGGCCGTCGAAAAATAGTAAAAAATGTTCCCGGTGAAAATTTGGCGCAAGTATGACAGCGGAAGCCGGCATGACGTACACAAATCATTATTCGATAGCCACCGCTGTCAAAGGAATTTTTAATAATGTTTACTGCCCGAGATTCGGTTAGGTCGGACTCCCACTTGTTACGATTGGCGCTCTGACAGTTCATATCCAGTCAAAAGATATTGTTTTGACTCGTCGATAGTGATTTTTATTGTCAGTTATCGGAGCTCGTCGCGTATTCCGTGTGTTTTGCGGGGCACATTCGCGCGGCAAGGAAACTAACCAATTACGTTTATCGTCGGAAATAAATTAAATTATCGTAACATACATTTTAATTAAATTATATACCGGGAATAAGCGAGAGCCTGTGATGACGATCAAATCGTATCAATTAAGGGGAAGCACTCAGTAAACTCTCGCGGAGTGTCGGTAGCGACGTTAGCTAGTTATAGGTCCCGCTTCAGATCTTAATTAACCTCAGGTGTTAACCTCGCCATAACTATGAGACGCGTGCTCTGTGCACTACTAAGTTACTACGACTTACTTATTAATAACAGGAGGTATGCTCGCACCGATATGTAAATTTATGCTTAACTTTATTGAAGATGCCTTAATTATATGCCAGAGACGCTGTAATTTAATAGTAAAGCGCTTAACTTTACCACTATTAACTCCTAGCTATTAAGCCTGTCTTTTTACACCGTGCCCTAAATTCCTCGTGCAAATTATAGTAGCACGTCGTATAATTACAAAAATTACGTAATCATTAAGTAACTAATTCAGAAAAATGTAAACTTTAACGACGTAATTTATATTTCTGGCGTAATTTTATTACGATTCTCGTCTAGGTAATAAAACTGTATGATCAATTTTACTGTGAACTATTCATGTAACTTTATGTTTTATAACGATACTAGGTTATGATCAGTGAATGTTCTGCTACATAAAACTGTACGTATATACTGTATTTTTCCACGGTTCGTGGTAAAGCAAGAAGCGAGTAAAACTTAACCGTTGCCCTTGTGTACATAAAGTAGTTGTGACACGTATTTAATTGTTCATAAAGCACGTGTATGTCGCTACTGGTCACAGTCGCAGCGCAACCGATGCGTCGGTCACTAAAGCGTCTATTTCCAAACTTTCTAATACCTAGTTCATCAACAAATTCATTATGTCGTAAACTGGCGTGCGCGAGACCGAAATATCGCGGGACTCGTAAAACCGCTCGTAAAGACGTTTGTTTACTAATTCGAGTGGGGCAGGTGGGGCCCGCAGCACGCGAGGGATGCTGGTAATAATAATAGTGCGCCACTAACGCGATACAAATAAAATACGTATAAAGGGACGAAACGAAGACGTCCGTCGAGACGTCACAGTGATAGTGTAAAGTCGGCTCGTTAATAAGTAGCGGGCGAAGTCGTCGCGAGCCTCCAAATTGCCTCCTCCTCAGGTCGCAACTTTTAATGAGGCGAAATTCCCGTCGATTCGCCGTCTACGTCGCCTTAACGCAACCTGTTCGTTAGCGCAAAAACGGGCCACGCTAACACGCGATTAGAATACACCCCCGCCGCCAGTCCGGGGCACACCGGACGCAAACACTACACCTAATACAAAATTAAATTAAATTACTATTATAATTAAAAACACCTGCGCTTTGTAGAGGTCGTTCTTGCAACTTTGCCTTTGTTCGGGGGTTAAACGGCTCGTAACGTGCAAATTAAGATGATCCGTATTTTTCCACTAATTAGAAATTAATTACTAGTGGCTGCTAAGTGTGCATAATTATAAGATTAGTGTGGCTATAAATAAAGATACTATCATTAGACAATAAATGTTAAATTACCACGAGGCATGCCCACATAAATTTATCGCCTAGGGATGTTTTGCGCCTACGAAGAACTCCGTAGTACGGTACGAGCACCGGAATAGAGTTGTTAAATGTAATTTTTCTTTTTTATTGGATTCTCTCTTTCTTCAAACTTTCTAAACTAAAACTTTTCTGCTTGGCACACTTACTACAAAAATTAATTAAGGACTGTTTGAAAATTATGAAATTATAGATACACTGAAAATTTGTAAAAATAAAAACTTAATACTGCGCTCTTAATGTAACACACAATGTTTATATGCCTTGCAAGGCTACACGTCTTACAATGTTTTTTTTTACAAAAAAAAAAAAATGAATTTGAAAAATTTGCCGGGACACACATTCATTTACGGGGTACGCGCACCGAAAATCCGCAGTGTGCCCAAATCCTAAGCCGAAAAGATGGTCCCTCATTTGTGGCGGGCTCTCTCTGTTGTTGTCACATTAGCGAATAACTGCGACCAACTTTGTCGATACGTTAATGATGTCGGCGGGACGTCTATTACGGAGAAAAAACGTCCCTTTTGTGCCGCATCCGAGCGCGGCACTGTCCCGTCTCTTACAACACCGTTTTATAACGATATTGACATTAGTGAAAAGGATCCTTAATTTTATGTGACAAGATTTTTTAAATAATTATTTAAAGATCTTGAATAATAATTAACTATTCTCTTTGTTTTTTCTCCTGTGACGTCCACATTGTTCATTATTTAATCGGGACATATTTCTTACTTTAATTGGTGAACGGCGTGTCCTATATCAAAGGATGACTTGGTTTACTCCATGGGGATTCCTCGAAACAGTAATTATTTCTTGACAACTAATGATCACCTTCAGTTTTATGCCATTTTACTTTTAGCTCTCGACTTCATTTTGTTTTTTATTCGCGACCACTAAAATCTCTGTCATCACAAAACTTTCGCGCTGACGGAGTCCAAAATGGCCGTTTTAGCAGAAGGATAATATTATGAATTAAGTTACAATTCGTAAAATTATCACAATTCATAATATACACTGCGTCTGTGACCATTTTAAGAATTTTAACGTGACTCTTATTATTATCCTGCTAAAGCGGCTATTTGAGGCCCCCTGAGTTGCGTTTTCTAAAATTCTTCTAACCTAACTGGTTCATCATGAATCAAAATAGACGTTGCAAACTTGCAAAATGTACAACCTCAATGTGAAAACAACTAAAATGAATTAAATTCTAATAAGTAATCAATTAACGACACAACATACGTTCATAGTTATCTAGTCGTTTCTTTTGAAAATGTAAATCAAAGTACTTAATAATTGTGATGCAATGAATAATTCTATGTTTTGTAATGAATTCTAAAGCGGGTAGTTAGCATAAACGCTAATAGAGATGCTTCAGTAAATAGGTGTAAAATACTATGTAAGAATGCAATAAATGCTGTTTATAATGGTAATCACAGTTAATTCATGGGATGATTAGTGGTTAGAGGAAAGTGAAAAAAAACATGATATAGCTATGCTTAGGGTTCGTATAATGATGAATATGTAAAATGCACACCTTTACCGGCTGATAAATTACTCTTGGGGGTATTTTTTTTTTTGTAAAAGTTCGCCTAAGGTGCAAAGGTGTAGTATACTGTTATTGATGATAACAAACAGTTTTACTTTATTTTTATTAAGCTGTAGCTGCAACTTATGTAGTGCAAATTAAAACAATGGTATTCTTGAAATCTGGTGGCAATACACATTTTGACTGTTTTTTTTAAGCATTTACAGTTAGGTATTTTCATATCTGTGTATCTTTTCGTTTTTATAAACGCGTTAATTCAATATAGTGCATTTGTAAGAACACATATCAAATAATGATTCAATAACCCATTCCCGCAAACCTCACTAACTAATATGTACATTTGTACCGAACCACTGACGATAATGGCAGTTGTAATTTTCTAAAACAATTGAAGGTCAAGTTTATTACCCTCCAACAAATAACAATTAACTTTAAACATAACACAATAAGGTTCACATTCAGTACTTTAACAGAAAAACAAGGAGATTGAGCTCATGTTTATTCATAAGCCCAGATTGTTTGGTTATTATCTACAACGGAATCTACTTAGCGGCAAGAAACTCATTTTTCAACTTCATAAATTATCGGCCGATATCCGAGGCTATTTCCCACCGACGTTACCTACCGTAATGAGGTTGTAAACAACACTGTCTAATTAAACTCCTTAATCGCAAAACTCAAACGGTAACCGCTTTTAAAACAAAACCTCGCAATTTTCAGAGCGACCACCGCGTAAATAGCCTTCGTTATATCGGAGCGGCGATCGCGGCTCATTACCTTCGCCCCCACTCCCTAATTAGACACCCTTCCTTCGAACACCCCCCGCACTTCGCCAACCTGCACCCCCTCTTTCTGTTCGGATTGTTTTCTAATAATTCCTTTATTTTCGTGCAGGTTAAACTCCTAATTACCCTTTCACGTTACAAATTGTTTGCGATGGCGAATCAAGATCGAGTGAAATATGAAGTACGTGCCTTCATAATGTTGCCAGGGAAACGAACTCCATCGACTATTACCTTTGTTTGCCGCCTTCATTGTGCTCAAGATTTGTTTCATTCAAATCATCGTTGCACCAGGATATGCCTTTTTGTCTTCTTCCTTTTTGTTGGGTGCTTATTTAATTAACTTTTCTTTTTAAGAGAGAAGAAAAACCGCACTCTGTCTTCATTGTCTCAAAACTTTTTTGCTTGAACTGTTCATTACATTGAGTGGCACAGGTGTGAGGAAAAAATAAATAACCGCGATATATTCGTTTGAATTCATAACCGAAAAATGATTTAATTGCTCTCAAATTAATCGATTCGCTACGGAAGAAATTCAAATTGGCTCTCATTTCCTGTGGCCACCGCGAGAGGGCGCACGCACGGAGCACCTGTGCGCTGCATCCGGCGGGGCCAATTACTGAGCCTTTTACCCTAAATAAAGCTCCCTAACGACCGTTACTGGACACCGGTTAAAATTTGCGTCGAGATTCATTAATATCGCATGTAAATTGTGAATGTCATGTGTTGCGTGTAATGTGAACGCGCAACTTAATTATCGCTCTAACTTAGCTCATGTTTTGGCACAGTTTATGTAGTTTGCCGCACTGTATCATTGGCTGTATATCAGTGAGGCAACCATATATTTAGGACTAAATAAACGTGTATTTTGGGCTACTGTCGTTTTTGAATCAATGACATTTTCAAGAGACATCCTTTTCATATGCAGTAGCTAGTAGGTTAATATAATATTCTCAGAAACAATCACAACTTTACTCATTCCGAAAATATTAAGATTATAAGATAGCTTAAGTACCTATAGTTAATGAAAATGTTTGGCTGTCACTATTACGACAAATCATTGCATGCATTCGGTATAATTATGCAGTATCGGACCTTGTATGATACCTTGAGGGACACCTTATTTTACACACGTTTGGTGTATAGGTAGGTAGGTACCTACGATGACCAATATTATAAATTTCGCATGAGCATGAGTATCAAAAGTCTTAGTTAAGTCTAAAATACTTGTGCTTTCAAATATTTGCTATACTACAATTCTCAGATTTCTTAGAAAACAGAACGGTTCTATAGAACAACGTGCCAATTTATATAATTGATTTCATTAAAGCAGTATTTATAACATCATTAAATTGTTATTTTTCCTAATAAGGCGTTTTGTCGCTGGTTCTAGATACACTTCATTTACGTTTCTAGCTAGCACGTCACTAAGCATATAACGATGAAAGATGAAGTGCAAACCTTCGTAGTTCGCCTTCCTCGCTGCCATCCATCTCAGCCGTCTCCCGGCCTAACTAACAAGACACACTTACCACTCAACTTTCAACCGAAACACAATACTAACAAAGCTCTGTATCGCTTCGGCACACGCCAAACACGGACAACGATTAGATACATGCGATTTCATACACTGATACTTAAAGCCTTATTATCTTATATAGAGAAGTCGTTTCGGCGTTTTCGCTTCTATAAATGTCCCAAGATGTGTGATAAGATCTGCGCAAGCGTCTCAGATCGGCACCTATTTATTTATTTAATCAGGTTGAGCGACAGACAATGTGCCATTGTATGTCCTGATTTATTGCTCCGCGCTCATCTATAATGGAGTCCATTCTTGTTTTATTAACAAGCATCTACACTTGTCTCATAAATTAATTGCTCACGAAATTGATTATGATCAATTTGACGTAAATCCGATCGATTCTAATAAATATGTTTACATAAAATGTAATATTTGATCAGGCGGGAGTTATAAAAATCTATTTCGTGTTAACGTTGATCGATGCCACTCTTGAACTATTAACGAAATTGATTCGTCTATTTAATTTTTGTTGCTTATAAATGGGTTGATTAAAAGACGTATTATGGGCACGGGAAATGAGTCAATAACCAATTAATTATGATAACAACCTATTTTGTGTATGAATTCTGCGTCCGGAGCAAAATTAATTTAATGTCTTTCCTATTGATGAACAAATAATGATATATCTTAACCCTTAAATGCATAAAGTTGTAAAACTGCAACATACCATTCAAACGACCATAAAATTATTAGTATGAGTTATTACATATGTAGTTATTGTCTAGTGAGTGCATGGTGTTGTAGTTATGCAACATACGGTTTTTAATAAAAATAGCTATGAAAAAATATTTACGTTTTTTTTTATTATTTTTCCCTGAAAAATCTCTCGGTCTCTCTTTCTCGGTCTAACAATAAAATCATGCATTTAAGGGTTAATTGAAAGCTTTCCACGCAACACGTTCACAGTTACATTTATTTTGATGGCGGTGCGTGGACATTACGACATTTTTATTCAAATTGTGTCACTTTATTGCATGAATTTTGAGCATAAAGTCATCAATTAACTATAAATCTGAGATTGGTTCGTGATTCCATCAAGCACAGTTTATTCGGCCTTAACGATCGGGATTTATAAGCTTTTAAAACTATAATGTGTTGTGTTTCCCCGAATGAACAACACGGTGGATGAGGCTTTTTAAAGGGTGTTTTTTTAAATAATTATTCGAATATGTATGTTGTGTTTTTTGTTTTAAGGATGTATTTAAAATTAGTTTTAACACCTGAATGCATCCCAATAATAGTTGAAAAACCCCCTTTAACAATACAAAACGCACGTAAGTATAAGTCGTCGCCATATTCGCTCCTCGTTTTGCATTTAAATTAAAACTATTCACAATATTAGCATAGAAATGGGTTCGATGGCTAATCGTTGCGGTGTCAAAAATGTTTAATTAAAAAGATTGATGCTTACCGGTGGAGTGGAACAGCAGAAGTACAGTGGAGTTGCAAACTTATCTAATTAGTTAGGGGTGGAGAGGGTAGTCGGGAGGCGGGGGTGTTCCCCCGACGGGGTGCGCGCAATTAGCGGTGATAGTCGATTAGCTCATCGTGTGCGGCTTTTGACAAATGTTGCCACTTAATAAATTATTATTATTTATGCGTGACACCGATAATTGACATAATTAATACTCTACGTCAATCCTCGTACACCTTTGACTGAATTAATGCGCGAAATAACATTTGAGCTGTCAAAGTTTGTGATACGAGATCATTTATGGGTTTAAGCGTGTCGACATAAAGGGCAGTTTTATTAACAAGTTAGATAATAAATTGTTATGACTCAATCATTATTAAACTGCAATGAACAATGCAAAAATCTAAGTACACTTCACAACACATGTCAAACTTGTTTATTAGTGGTTAGCTATTATTGTGACTAGACATTAAGCGTTTTATCGTTTGCTACCGGGACGTTGTTTACTCCTTTATTAGTAGATGTAAGTTTTTTTCAGACGAAGATGATAAATGTCATTTTACGCTCATATTTGCTTCATCCTTTATATTAAAGATACGATTCGCATCAAGAAAATGTATAGTGGTAATTTTATAGAATTATATTATAGCGATGTTGGCTACTTTAATAATAACAGCCGCTCGGATCGATCGTCAGGTTAAGCTACGCTTGCCCTGGGTTGGTCTGTGGATGGGTGACCACCCATTACATACCGAGTTTCCTCCATGCCTCGAGAAGCAGGTTAAGCCGTTGGTCCCGACTGTCATTTGTACATCTTTGGCAGTCGTTACAGATAGTGGCCCAAAAGTTTGGCAACCAGGCTTAACAAATGGTATCGTATTACCCAGTACTAACTGGGTTGTGGAGGTCAGATAGGCAGTCGCTCCGTGTAAAATATGTACTGGTATTCAGCTGCATCCGGTTAGACTGGAAGCCGACCCCCACATAGTTGGGAAAAGGCTAGGTAGATGATGATGTTGGCTACTTTGAAAGATTGATTAGTGAAAGTTTAGTAATAAATGAGGGACCGTAATACCAAGATAATTAATTCTTAGCGCAAGCTAATTGATATTGGTATTAACAGTAATTAGAAAAGTTTGCTATACCGTTTTTGTTATACGATTATTTACAACGTTATATTTCATAGTAGAGCCTTTAGGGGTTGTAAATCTTTTGCGATATTACGGTTCACCCCTTTACAAAAACTGGTGCAACTCATTAGCGAAATTTAATTGTGCCTCGTTAACATAATTGCAGGATGGGCTCGCTAAACAGTGGTCACAAGAGTACAATAAAGCGCTTTAACCAATGGACGGCATCTCTCTGTTGTTTTAATATTACATGCTTTGCGAGGGACGCGTCGCTAATAATTACGTCGTCATTACGGCGAGTAGGTGCCCACAGGCCACGGCTCACAATCACCGGACTACGCCCCTTACACTTGTAAGGTTTTTCCTCTCTAGTAGTAGTAATAGTTTTGCTAAGCGCCGCACTGGAGTAGAACAAGGCGTTTAATGAAAGGCCGCTCACCTCAGCTTGGTCGGCTCATCGCATGCGCCTTAATTAGTTCAGACCGCCCCCTAACGGGCTTATTTTGTTTTTCTCGGATAATTTTTAATTAAACGCTTGATTAAAATGAAAGTTTGCGTAAGTAGCGAGCGAGGAACAATCGAGCCAGAGTTTAGGATAATGAATTGATGGTGTTACTTTGCTCGCTTGCCGCTCGCTAGGGACTTAATTAAAAATCGCCGATAGAATGTGTAGAGCGGAGTTTGAAACGAGTTTATGGAACTTGGTCCGGAGCCTCTGTTGTTTTACTATGTCAATTTGAATACGAGATTGCCTAACGGTCAACGAACGTAACTCAAAATATATATTTTTTTAGGAATATTGTATAGAAAACAATTTGTGCAAAAATATTGATACTGTCAATCTGTCGCGTTAATATTTAATTTGTTGTCACTGAATATGTTGTAGAATATGAATACGCTTCTGGATAAAACATTAAAAAAACATAAAATTATTTTCATTTCTGAAACTTCTTTCACTATCCAAGAAAAAATAACTATCAGATCATCCATATAACCCTAACGCTAAGCAGCCGACACCACCATGCTGCGTCATTAAGCTCAATCGTATGCGACTCGTTCGGAATAATAAACATGATATTCATTAAAGCGATCCGATTTGTCAAACCGCTTGATTCATCCGCGTACGAGCCGTAGACGCCGCGACCGCGAATATCAGCAGGGTTACCAAGAGTAACTGATCTTCTTTGATATTGATATCTTACTTATTTTTAGATTAAAGGAAATATTATTAGAAGTAAAGTAGGGTCCTATCTACTATACTATCGTCATTTATCGTTAAGATTTAATCTACTTCAGAGAGAACAAAAATCGAGCTTGTATTATACTGATCTTTGGAAAATTCTTCATTGAACTCTGTCTTCCAGATTGTCTTTAATCTCTGATTAGCAATGGCAGTTTAACAATTTAAGTGTCGGATTTTTTCACATCGTACAGTCAATCGGTGATAACACTTGCACTGCGAAATTCGCCCTTACTGATTTGCCGCAAAGGCGCTGTCATTGCCAAAATCCTACCACTCAGATGTGCATCCAAATGAACAGCTCCACTACTTGAACTGAAATAGTTACAAAACATTTTCTCCACAACATAACCATTCTCTCTACTTAATGCAGTCTGATGCAAAATCTTAATCCCATTAATTAGTCTGCGACGGTACACGCTCATACGTTTTATAACGGGTTGTATTAGTCAACCCTATCGCGAGCATGTGTCATTAGCAAATTCTTGGCTTGTCGTCGCCACGCGCCGCTAACGAGTTGCTCTAACGACGTGCTAACTTGATACACAGACGATGGTGCGTCCCGCCTCCGAAGGCCTTGCATGCATTGTGATCGTACACAATCATACTATCGATGTCTTTAGTTTGTTAGCTAAATTTTTGGATCGAACATATGCATTCTTTTTTGTAATGTATAGCAATCTAAATTGAATTGGCCTAGGACTGAGATACGAATTCAGCGCTTAAGAGCGTCCATCAGCTCCTTAATGAACAAAGAACAGGACACGCAGACAGGCGTTGATTTTAGGTGATAGGAAATAGTTTTCCTAACTAATTTATCGGATAGGAAGATATGCATTGATTTTTGGTGCAACAGTGCAGTTTATTCGGTGACAAAAGACTTGACATGCTGTCAGTTAAAAAGATCAACGCTGCAAGCTTCAATAAAACAGGTAAAGATTTAAGCTAAAAAAAATCAACACACCTCTTATACAATATTTTAATCCTTTAAGCAATGGTGGAGAAGGTTCAATTTAAAATGTGTCTATAAGTCGTATATAAGTCGTTGCATCATTAAAATTATCAATTAATTTAGAAATTACTTTACACTCTTACACAGATTGATTAGTGCCTGCGGCCAAATACTAAGTAGGGAAAGTTAATCTTAAACTTTCACAAACGATCAATTAATATTGAAAGTATTTTATAAAGACATATTAGATTTATGACAAAACTAGCCTCCTTCCCTGTCGTGACTCAAATAACGCATATAAATAACATCCGTAACATAACATCACGCCTGTAATCCTCGAAGGTTTAGGCAGAGGTGCACCTAAAAGTACTCCCACATTTTGTCAGTTTAACATTGCAATCAACCGGGCACAAATCCAGACTCCGTCGCTGCTACTGTGAAATTCCTTGAAGGAAAAACCCAATAACACTTTGCCCGACCCGGGCATCGAGCCCAGGACCTCATGCTCAACGGTCGCGCTTGCGACCGACCACTCAACCAACCAAGCAACATACAAATCTATACTAAATATGCGTAAATGAGAAAATCACCCTATCTGTCTGTATGGATGGATTAGAACATAGGACTTTTAATCCCAATAGGATTTCCCCATGGGATAATTTCTGACCGCCACGAACGAACCCGTACTATAAAGCTAGCCTGCTCACACAAATTAGCCTTACGCTACGTATTTGGCTCAAGCCCAGACGCCGCATAAACACTCCATGTTAATAAAACCGAATAAAAATTTAAGTAGGAGACGCTAAATTTAATAATCCCCTTTTGATACTTATAATGGCGTCGTTTAAAGATTTCTAGGGTCCTGACCTTAAGTCTGATAGCAAACACGATGGAGCAACAAGTGATCCCGGCCGGGACGCATCTCGGCTCTATTGAGAGGCATTCGTCTTGAGCCAATCGCCCCCTCTCACCCCTCACACAATGTGGCCCGTACTTGTTATTCTTATTTGATGATTATTCGTTTAGTTGATTTGTTATGTTCGGTAAATAGTTAGTTGGTAATGAGTTTAATATCTGGCCCGGTCGCATCTTGGCTCTGTTGAGACTTGACAGGCAATCGTCTTGAGCCAATCGCTCCCTTCCCCTCACAAAATGTAATCCGTACTTATTATTCTTATATCGCACATTCATGAGTATTTAATAAGTTTAATTAACAGTGAATGAATAAGTTGGTTAAGACTTGAGGCTATTCAGTTACTATGGTAAAGGTAAGGTTTCACTAACACTAGAAAATGACTAAGACAGCCCCTAAAACGCACTGGAGAACTTAACTTTATTTGCAGAAAATCCTACTGTTAACTTTTATATTAGTCATCACTTTCGGTTTTTTTTTTTTGGGAATGGCATCTCGCAGGTCAACCTAGGAAGTTTTTTTTTATCCTGTGGGTGCCTTGAGTGTAAGGCCTCCAGCCAGGGACGCAAAAAACTAAGCAACTACACACTACGGGCACCCCGTGTGGGGTACAATACGAGCCTCGTCAAATTCGGTATTGTTTAGCGTATATTTTTATAAGCAAACTGTAACCACAGTATAAATATGGACAGTATAGAAACTAACCCTAGTTCAGGACATAATTACCTACGCTCCATTGAAGCAATAGGGTTGTAACTTTTAATGTTTTTGATATTGTTTTTTTTTTTTATTTACATTTTTGTTCTGTAGTGATCAATCAATCGAATTTAAATAACTAGCTTACAAATACAATTTAAATAGGTAATCTCATGGCGTTGGTTAATCTCAGCAAAAGACGATAGTTTAAATTTTCAATTAATATTAACATACAAGAACTTGTAGACCTACAGATCTTTAACTTTGGAAGTTTAAAATACGATAGCTCCGGTTTTGATGAAGCCGAGTTCAAACAACCGTATACTACGCAATACGTTCGTAACATTTTTAAAAAGATCGCGGAGATAAACTTAAACGTGACCACTCGTCTTGACGCAGCACTTACTAAGAGCACCGCTCCGGTCATCTAGGAGTGTCGTCGTTGCACATGTTTGTGTGAGTGTGTCGTTTCGAGCGTTTGTACGTAGTTTCCCTACTGTCCATATTTATATTGTGCTGTAACTAAGTACCATTTTTTTCATATTGTATAGTCGTTTTTGATACCTATTTAAAGTTCGAAATAACATTGTTTTTATTCCCAAACAAGGACAACAAAGAGGAAGGAAAGATGGAAAATCAGATATTTAATTAAACCCGTTTGCGTTGATCCGCATCGTTATACGATATTTACCTATATCGTTATAACTAACTATAACTAGTAGCCACCGACTCATACAATAATAATCATAATTATCAGTAGGTTCTAGGAAAACTAGCCGATAATTATGTATATTATATTTACATTCTAGTCAAGTTTGCCTGGTCTGTTTTTAGGCCAAAGAATCGGCTTTGTCAGCCCAATGATGTCAGCGTTCTGGGCACTTTTCCCGTTGACTTTTTTGACGCACTGTAAATCTTTTCGCGTTTTCTTTTTCATATCTTTTGATTATTATTTATTTGCGTTTGTAATTTTTACATACAGTGTGGAGGGGACACTGAGACACAAACGTTTACCGTGTACACCACATAATTTTTCAACGGATTTTTTTTTTAATCTTCTGTTTCCTGCAAAAGTATTGCACCTACACAGTCAAAATATATGGAAATGTTCAGAGTATATAATTGACATTCATGTTGGTCCTCACCTACATTTTATATAGAAGCGATAACAGCGCCCTCTCGCGACTCTCCACACCCTCACTCTAATGATCTTGTAGAGAGGTTTTAAATTATGTTCGTTACAACAATCCGAAGTCGACACGTACACAGCCGTGAGACTCAAGACGCTCCCTTAATGAATAAAATAACATGTCAAGATACAGTCTACATCTTAAATTAATGAGGATTCACGGCGACGTATTCAATTTTACAAGTAACGAAAGCAAATAAACTTCGGGTAGGCACCGCACCCGCTCGTACACTGTACGTATACGTCGCGAAACTTTCGCATTTATTAAACTCATGCTAAACACACACTCCTTAATTAATATGAGTATGAAAGGAAACCTAAAAGTTGTCGATTAGAAATTCTTAACAACTTTCAACTACATTATGTTAATAAAATTACAGATCACGATGAAAGGTATCGAACTAAGCGCGTCCTTTATCAGTTGGAGATGTTCTACCCAAACTAAACTTGTTAAAGTCACACGGTCGAATAAATAAAACAACTTCGCGTGTGTTAATGTCCTCGTTTTAATTAAGTCCGTTCCGAGAATTGATGTGCGATGTACAAGATTCGTAAGGAAATATTAAACGTATTAATTTTCTTAATTAATTATAACATACGGCCCCATCGGCCTTCATAAGCAAATCACAACGTCATACATATACCTCTTTTCGTCCAAATTAAGTGCTCACGATTAACTAGTTTATAAAAAGAGTAGATTTATTTAGGTATTCATTGAGTTCGACCCACTTAGGTTAGCGTAGAGATTTATTGGTCTGTCAACCTTGTTTTCAGCTTATATTTTTGCTTTATGTATAGTACGAATCCGAGACTCGACACATGTATAGTGTTGGGCTGTTTCCCGTATTTTTCCCGCACATCTTCCCGAACACACTCCGCGAGTCCAACACAAATAGATTCGTACATGTTTGTCTTGGCTCGGTTTAATTAATTTTACCTTCATACGCCGATACTGTTTGTCGGGCGCTCCTTAATTGAAAACGCTCTTACCGGAGTAAATGAAACGAAATCCTATTTGCTCCGAGTGATTGAAGCGAATTTATCTTTTAAGACTTTCAAATTTATCTTTAACCCATTGCCAATGTTCGGCGTTGAATCATTTCAAAACGAATAACGCTAAGAAGAGCAGGTAATTAAATTTTGATTGCTTTCGGCCGGATTGTTATTGGGATTTATTAATATTCAGGCTGGTTGTAAATAATACGCTCGCCGGCGACGCTAATAGCGATTGCAATAATGACTCATTAAGTATTAAATGCCGCTATTAAACTGCCACGGTCGCGGTGTTCTTACAGCGGGCCGCAATTTTTTGGGAGGATACTCATGTCATTAACTAAAACCGAGTTATCCGCTAAGATTTACAACAAGTTGCGAGCTTCAGTCACTCCGTGCAGCGAACATTTTAGAAACTTTATGCGGAATCATCGTAGTTAACAAGCTAAATAATAATAGATTTATTTTATTATAGTTGGCAAGCGACGTCTCAACTGAAATGAAATACAGATTGTAATTATTTAGCTGCAACGAAGTTGTTAGGACTGTCCTGTAGAAATTTAAGCTTGTTGCTGATGCAGATATAACATTTAATTGCCGCTTTCATTTTATTTGTGTCTGCACCACTTAAGGAGTAATCCCCTGTATTCGAAACTTGCATAACTCTCTTTTCTACTAACTCAGTCGAATATCAACCTACTTCTAAAAACTAGTGATGACTTACTTTTAATAACGTTGTACGATCTCATGACGACATTAGTTTGGTAGGAAAGCCGTTTGAAAAACCACTAGATTTTCCACACCGTCGTCAAACATTCTCATCAACCAATAAAACGAAAATATGATTCAAATGTGGTCATTAAATTTTATCGCGAATTATAAACAAGGTGACACACGTCAAAGGTATTATAAAGTTTGTCTTGTCGTCTGTGTTCACACGCTTTATTGATCGTAAACCATTCAGAATGACTGTTAGAAGCCTTATTAATTAACCGCTAAATCACTACGGAACGAATGATTGATTTTATAATATAGCGATGAAAAAGTTAAAGGAGAAATAGAGGTTTATTGCAGAGAAATGATGATTGATAAATTGTTTTTTATTAAAATTTGAACTGCTGAGGTGGTCTTTGACTAAGAATAGACCAACGTCGCTTCTTGTACATGTTGTGAAAGACGACTAAGTGATAGAAAAAGCAGAAACATATCTATATTGATACTGAAAACATGGAGTTTTATTCGCAATACAAGGTGTAAACGGACCCTTCGCGAAGCCGTCAACCAAGCATCTGTACATCAAACTAAGTAACCCTACCCAAAAATGTTTGCTGGGACATGAGTCATGACTTTTTTTTTGGGGTAAAAAATCACGTTTTACGGTAGGACTCAATGTAACGCAGTCAAAACATTGTGCTGATGAATGGATTGAATAGTAACGGGGTCGTGGGGGTATTTAAAGTAAAGTTATTTATAACATTAAAAACTTGTACTTATAAAAACACATGTGAAAAGTTGGAACTTTGACCCCCGATATCTCCGTAACTAGAAGTTACAGTCTAAGACAATATCACAATGACTGGGAGAAAAAATGTGTTTCGGCTACGTTAAAGGTATTTTTACACCCGTTATATTGATGAGTACTGAAAACATTGAGTTTTTCTCGCAATAAAATAGCACAGAACTGTTACATTGTCATTGAAAGCAGTTTTCCGAAGAAAGCTTTCTGGGAATACAGACATGTTGATATTATGTTATTATTTGTCACTACTTGCCACAGAAATATTAGCCACAGTCTGCCTGGTGTCCCCAATTTCAATCAAAGCTTCTGGCTTGAAACTAGCAATAATTTTATAAATACACTCAATAATTTAGTGTTCAAACAGCAGTACAAATAAGCATGTATATTTGAGTGATTTATAGTCAACGTCGTTACTTTATTAACCATTTATCAAAGCTTAACGAGCAATAATCGTGGCATTTTAACGGATTGAAGCTAGCTTGTTAAGATTGTTAGCACTTAGTACCTCGGATGTCGATCATTTTAATCTTCAATTTTAACATTCTGTAGAAGCAGGTCGGTTAAAATACTCCCAACTTCATTAGAGAATATTTCAATACTAGTAATTAGTTCGCGTTTTAATTAGCAACTTGAAAAGTGGTTTCTGAATTGCTTTTTTGTTTGATTAAGGCTATTTTAATTAGTTCTTATTTGTGATTTATTATAAAGTTAATTCATTTATTTTTAATTTTAGTCATAGAAACAGAGGCCTTTAATTAGAGTGAGTCATGGTTCTTTGATAGTCGGAATTAACGCAGCCATTTTGTTTTTACAATAAGATTTCCACAGACAATTTCACAAATGTGCACAAACAACGCCCTCCAGAAATTGTTGTCAAATGCTATAAGATCCATGACGGGCTGTTCTCTAGTTTTCTCTTAATGCTAGATCCGATCTAAGGAGTACCAATAATCCTTTCCCATCTTAGGAGAACAAATAATACTTTGTCTCCTTACTGGGCGTTTGCCCAAGCCCTGGGCCCGGGGTATTTGAGCTTCTAAAACAAACTAAAATAAGGCTGTCTTGTTCCAGAATGTTCGGCTCAGGGGGCGCATGCGCAGCGTGCGGGCAGGCCATCCCCGCCAGCGAGTTCGTGATGAGGACGAACGCGCCGCAGCAGCCACTCCACGTGTTCCACATAAAGTGCTTCGCCTGCTCCAAGTGCGGATCACACCTCATGCAGGGCGATAGGTCAGTATATAATAAAACAGAAAACTGGGGGTTACTAAAACTTTCTTCGGCAAACCTTGACAGACCACGAGTGGCATGAGTCCTTCTCCAGGAATCTGCCATAACAGACATTGCATGGGGGTTTTGGGAACTGGTCTCATAAGAGGATACGGAGTCCTTCGACATGTGCTCATGCATGGTGCATAATAACCCCAGGAATTATTACACAGTAATAGTAATAATAATTCTTCATTCTTGCTTAGTAACACATTAGCACTACAATCCAAGGTATTTTCCTTCAGCGCCTTACAGAACCTCTTAGAAGCTCTCATTTTCTTTAAACCAACGCGCGCGTTTCGTACTTTGAACACTAGGAAAAAACTTTAATCACAGAGGCTCCTTTTTCTGCCTCTGGATTGGCACTCCTATTGGATTTTTGCATAATTAACCGGTATAAACAGAGTCTGTAATTAATTAGGAGCCCATTGTCCGAGAAAAATGGAGAATGTGGAGATTTTGATCTCAAATAACATATCTGAATTTATTCGAGGCAAGATGTAAAAATTTTCGAGCTCGCTTCGAGTGTCTTATAGCCTGTTTTATTTTTAATCTTAACTTTGTCTATAAGTCGCCCAAGTAACCCCGGTAGGTCGAAACACGAAACAATTCTAACCTGTCCAAGGTAGGTAGGGTGTTAAAATTTTCGAGCTCGCTCTTCAGACGACCAAGTGTCTCCAGGAAGTGCTCCAAGTGTCTTAAGGATCCAAACAATTCCAAACTTTCGAACTTGCTTCGCTCGCTGCTGCAGCCTACTTTCATTTGAATCTTAACTTTCGGTCAATACAATTCTAACCTGTCCAAGGTAGTTTGTTCAAATTTTCGAGCTCGCTTTGCTCGCTCTTGGAGCCTTCCTTTTATGAAATGGCCTCCCTAAGTCGATTAAGTAAATGTTATTTCTGAATATTAAATGTAAATAGTAAACTTAACTCTTACAAATCCGTTTTTACCTGCACCCTTCTCCCCCCCCCCCTAGCTCATCAACTGGCGACGCACTTGGCAGCTCTAGGATGTAGTAGAGCTACGTCATATACCTGTGGAGTGGAAGATATAATAACCACTAGTCGACCCGACATCCTTCGAAAGCTTCAATCTATCGATCATTTTGACTACGATGAGCAGATTCACACCATGTAACACCATATCAACTTGTAAACTTTCAAAGAAAAACTTCCTGTTTTCATCGTATTACAGACTCCATTACTAGTCAGCCAACCAAGTCTGACAACCAGTCTTACCAATTATACAGTAACTGCTGGATCGTGGAGGTCGGATAAGCAGTCGTTCCATATAAAATTGGTACTGGTATTAAGCACCAGCTGCAACCGGTTAGGTTAGGTTAGGTTAGGTTAGTAACCTTATCCCAACTGGAAGCCAGTTGGGATAAGGTTAAGCTGATGATAATTATGTTTCTTCAGGTATTACATGCTCGCGGGCTCACTAGTGTGCGAGCAGGACTGGCAGAAGCTGATGAAGAGCGCGAACGCGACGGGGGCGCCGGGCGCGCCCATGCGCAAGAACAAAGTGGGCCGCCCGCGCCGCTCGCGCGAATGAGCGCCGGCTGCGCGCGCGCAAGCGCCACAACACTCGCATAAAGACTATGAGGAGGTATGTACCGAAAACTGGAGTTAATTTTTTCACTTTTAGGGTATTTCAGAACTTCGAAATTTAAAAAGATCTCCACATTCATAAAAAACTCGGGCTTTTTCTATGATGGTAGTCGGGGACTGCAGAACGACCTCCGATCCTTACATACGCCTTTTGTATCGAACAACAAGGCAAATTATCTTAACATACCAATTTTTAAAAACATATTTGATAGATTTTAGATATTTTAATCTTATTTTCGGTATATAATAAGAAAGTTTATAATAACGCAAATATTCAGAACTTTAACATTGCGTCAGAACTTCACTGACCGGAACCGAGCAGGTATGACCAAATACATGCCTCATAAATTTCCACCAAAATCCATTAATTTAATAGAATAAAAACTTTCCGAATCAACAACGATTAAATTAATCGACAATAAATCGATTACCGGACTCGATCATTGTGGCACGCCTCTACATTCTTTAATAAACCTTCGAAGGTTTAACTCGTGGGCGGGTTCACGCTTGACCTTTGCCGGCAAACACTTACATATCGTGACTAGCGTGATCATTAATTAAGGTATTTCCTAAGCTTAATTAATTGCGTTAATTATTGTCTGCCGGGGCGGGGGGCGGGTTGATTGACACCGCGGTGAATTGCCAATTGAATGGAGTATTCAGAAATCGGTATTTCCAGTTCTGTAAGTACTTCCGTTAATTTGGTGACGTAATTGGGGAATGTTTGTGTAGGCAATTTTAGTTGTTTAAGTAATTGTTTTGTTGTTATCGGGAATATTTACCTGTGTTAAACTACCTATACTAAATGGTCTTCATCTACCATTGCTATAAAATTCGATTCAAATAAAATTCCATCAAAATACAGTCACTATAATTATTACCTCTTCCACCTAAAAAAAAAAAAAGAATTCTTCTTTATTACTTCTGAAGTCAAACAACAACACACAAGCAACAAGGAAAATGAAGAACAAAAAACAATTCACTTAATTAAGGCTCCCTTAATCAGTTAATAATAAGCGCACTAAATACATCCTACACGTTTTCCTATGTACCTACAAGTATGTCCCACATTATCCTTATCGCCGAGCAACTACGCCAGATCGGCAACAGTTTCACCTATTAACATTAACAAACGAAAAGTGTTGATAAAAAGCAATTTTAGTCCGTAACGGTTTAATTAAGGAGTCGTTTGTCGTGTAACTAGGTAATTTGCTATTGTCTATTGCAGTAACTGAGGCGGAGAGATAAAAGCGAAAGAGCTCGTAAAGTGGTGCAGGTAGTGGGTAGTGTACTGCGGTTGTAATACCAAGTTACACGTACTTTGCTATGTGATGTGGTAAGACAGATATGAGAGGACCAGGTGATTTTTTTCTTGTCGAAGTTGTATGTAGTTATTTTCCTGAAACGCGGTCTAATTAGACAGGGTGGAAGGTTCAAAAACGTTTGCCACGTATTCATTATATCATTCTGACCACATAGAAATTTTTCACAGGTAATTTAGAAAAAAAAGCTGTTTCCTCCAAAAGTGCAATATCTACACGATCAAAATGTCGCTCGTTTGTGACAAGGATGACATAACTCAAAAATTTAGATTTTTCGATGTGTTTGTAGTTGAATATAAAATTAAGGAAAGCAAGTATTAAATTAAGTAACGAAATACGTGAAATAAACCTTTAATCTTTTGAAAAAAAGTTGATCTATGCAAAAAAAAAATTGGCAATATACTGAAAATATTTTTAGAACTTACAAAAATGCTGTCCTATATTTCTTATTTTTCTAGTTATGTCATTATTGTTGCAAACAAGCGATGTATGGAACAGCTGTTTTTTTTTGCAATTGCGTCACTGTCCCTTCCATCCTGTATAAAGAGCGTAAATAATGTCTATAATTTAAATATGAGTTTCATAGCAGTGTAGCACAAAAATGCCCGTTTTCTCAAACAACAAACGACATCAAATTATTTGCCTAAATAATTTAGCGCTGGTGAAAAAGCAACTCTTTGCGTTGAAAACAGAGCTCCGTAGTCTTAGGCAAAAGGGATATTGGTTAGGTTAAAAACCTATCCCTCAGCCATTCATCTGTAACAACCCTTAATCACCTTTCACAGCCAAAAAACAAAACAAAAAGTCTAAGGCTACTCTACCCCGACTTTTTTCTTACCCACAGACAAAAAACGATTCTAACGAATCAAAAAACATTTTAAACACACCATATTTCTAAAAGCCAATACCAATATTTTTAAAGCAACACTGTAAAGCCAGTCCTCTCAGCTCTGTTAAAAATTCACGAATCATAAGCGAAACAGAGGGATGAAGTGAGGGCCCTGCAGGAAACCATTTGCACGAAGGCACGACCACTCAGTGCGAGCGGATTAGGTAGCGGAGCGGGCGCGGGAGCGGGGAACGGTGCGATCATAATTACTGAAATACAAGGCTGTATTCAGCAGGTTTCGTGGAAATGTACTGTTGGTAACATTAATACTCTACACTATCAACAATCAATAGACATTTTCTTGTAAAACAATGATTGCAAGTTTGAGAAAATATTTATTCTGCAAAAGTGAAATGTCTTCGAGTATATTATGTTTGTAACATCGTACATTTTCTGTCAATTCTTTAGGAGAGAACCACTTTTGTATCTTTTGTAGGTGTAAAGTATTTATGCCCTTGACTGTTCTGTGATTGCCGGTACATTAATGCGGGCGGTATTATTTCTAGAATTTCAAGTTACAGATGAATTGAAAGCTACGATGCAGTTGCACATTTTCATCGTCATTAATTACCATGTAAAAATCTCTCGAATACATTTCACAGTTACCGCGCTCCGTTGAAAGACGTATTAATTAATTGAAATTATTAGACATGCGAACTCCGCAAATAGAAATAGCGAAGAAATACAATTACTCTATTCAATGAGCAACGTACAAAGAGCGCCTTTGTTTATGTGATGGAGTTACCCGCACGGAACGCACTTCGGAACACGTTTTATAAACCGGCGCGGCGTAGTAAACAAATGAAGTGCTAATGTGCAAGCAGGCGTAAATAAACTGACATCAACAAAAAAAAACTTGACTGAATTCCAGTGACAATTGTCAATTTGTAATTTCGTAGTGCTACGCGGCTACGCCGTAGCAGCAGGTTTACTTTGACCTTGGCTTTTGTTCTGGAAACGGAGCACTCCATTGATGAAAAACTCCATCTTCCTGCATAATGTCTAAAGATATTACGGTATTGCGCCGCAGCAGTTAGGCTCAAATGTTAATGATATTTATTAGCGCTTTAAAGCAAATTTCTAATTGCAGTACTTGTCGGACAAGAGGATAGTTCGCACAGTTAATTATCCCGTGGAGCGGAGCATCGTCCGGTGGCCGCGGGCGCCGGCTCGTCTCGCCCCGGACTTGCTTACGGGCTACGGCTGTGGCGCTCACACAAAATGCACCGCTAACCAATTCCGAAGTTTAAACACTGCTAAACTTATTTCGGCAACTCATAAAACTATTGTCCAGCCTTGTTAATGAACTAACAATTTGTGGCCAAGCTAGTAAACACTCACGGTACAACGCCTCTAACGAATGCCGCTTGGAATATCACTCACGTCAAATATGACGAAAAATGCGTAGGTAAATAAAGTGATCGCTGCACGCGACCCTAAAAATTGAATTAATTCCGCTCTCATATTATTCAAAAGCGCGTCTCTATTACACCGCCACCCTTTAATAAAACTACCCGGGTAATAACAAAGGCTGTAGTTGTTATTACTTTGTTCGGACGTGGTCAAAGGCCGATGTTAATTGGAAAACACCTGAAAATGACAGCGCCTTTATGGTCGCAATGTTTGGCGTAAAAATCAAGTCCGGGTGAAACAGCCGCTGGCCGCTCAAAGACTTGACCGTTCACCCGGCGGCTTTGTAACACGATTACGCCGACTTGTCGAAAGTTAATTAAATAACGTTTTTCCAAATTACCTGGCGGGCTCGACATCAAAGTGCCCTCGCACTCGCTCCGAGAATCTTTCCACAAAGGGCTGCTGCGGGCGAAGTCCGTCCCTCTGATGTCGAGCCTCTAATGTAGTGCAGCGGACAGGTGAGGCTGAGATCTTCAACCTTTTATCGATAATAGGTGCTCGACGAGTTTACCGTGAGAAGTTTTAATAGGTATTCGATCATAAACAATTCACTTTCGACAATTAAACTCTTGGACGTTTTGATTGATGACTGATATCTATTGTCTATCTAATTCAATCGGCCTCAAAGCGGTTGTGGCACGCGAAGTAAGGGGTCGTTTGCACTGTGCACGACACGCTAGTTCTGTGTACCTTTTGTTAGGAGTCCGTACTAGCCGAAATGTTTTTTTTGAAAGATACCAATTAAAGTGTCTAGTATGTTGTATGAAAGGATAATTGAATCTGAACTTGCATACAATTCCTGCACGTAGCGTATCTAAAAGCCTTTTGTTGTTTAAACCTTGTAAAGTTTAGTGTGATTTTAAACATTTTCTTCAAAATTAAATGACTCCAATAAGCCGAGAACCAACAGGGCACTCTGTTATTTCAATAATCACGGCCAATTTACTCTTCGTTAATTTTTCTTTACAAAGTAATTCGGGGTTGTTTACATTACATTTTTTACTGGAGGTAGTTTGATCGAACGCCCTTCGTGGGAGCGGGCCGGGCATCGAACCCGCTACCGTTGCGTGCCGCGGCCGCTCAGCTGCTCTCACCTCCAATCAGTCCGCACTAATTACTCGTACAATTTAGATTGATACCTGTGTTATATGTGTAATTATGTCTGTATTTTTGAAATTACGGAGATATTTAACGCTTTGTTCAATTCAAGAAAATTTTAAAGAAGAGGATCGCAAGATAAATGTTTTAATGAGTGCTACGTGTAATTAGTAAAAGTTTTTCTTTCAACAGCCAGTTCATTAAAGGAGTGTTTCAGGTTTCTCATTCACAATGATTCTCCCTATGTCATATATATTCATATTATATGTACTTCGAATATCAAATCTGACAACCAGTCTTACAAATGGGTACCGTATTACTCAGTACTAACTGGGTTGTGGAGGTCAGATAGGCAGTCGCTCCGTGTAAAATACTAGTATTCAGCTGCATCCGGTTGCACTGGAATCCGACCCCAATATAGTTGATGATAATGATGACTTCAAATATCAAATCAATGTAACGACGATAAATAATCAAATTCTGTGACCTTAAAACGTTGTCTTCCCAAAATAGCAGATAACATGAACATTTCACAATCGTAACTCCGAACAAAGCGCCAAAAATTAATGAAAATACTCCGCCTTAAATTTTTGATGAAATGTTACTTTCACTCTAAGTACAGAACCTTAATAAAAATATAACCGTAATTACTCGCAAGGCAATCCGCTTCAAACAAAGTATGTCAAGAAATTAGTATTTAATTTATTCATTGGTCTTGGGTTCGTGTCTAGTTTAGTTATTACGAAGTAGTTAAGGCGTCAGGAGGTTTAGAAATTAATCACGTCGTGACACTAAGGCCTAGCACACACTCGCCGTCGCTCCTTATACTCTGTGATCATGACAAATCATACGGTCAGTCGTGTGAAACTGGCCGGGCGCTCGTGGCCAATCGCGAGACCCACATTATGAACCATACGGCTCGTAATTCAGTCACGACTTGATCATGTTAAGTGGCAGTCGACTGTGTGTGCTCGACCTAAGTGAGCGCGTGCCTCCAGTGGATACGACACTAAATTAATACTCCACTATCGAAATTAAATCTTTGTTTCTTTGTAACAGACAGCTGTGTAATAAACTAATAAGCTAAACTTTAATGAAAGTACACTCTAAATGCTCACTCACTTATAAGTCTTGCGACCAAAAGGACCAGCAAATCAGATTTATGGAAACATAAAAAGTTTTATTCTCTAATACCCACATTAGAATAAAACACGAAATATAAAGAAAACTTTAATTAACGCCAGTCGTTCACATGTGGAGACAATTTACGTCTCTGGCTCTAATTTAAAATTAATACCGTCGGGCTGGTGGAAAATTTGAAAAGTTTGAACGACATCGCCGGGCCTTCGCTCCGCCGATTGCATTTTTATACGAGTAAGACAACCTCTTAGCTTATTAGGGAAGCCAGTTATTAGAGGTCCGTGGGATTTCTCTGCGGACGCAGTGCGTGGCCTCGAAACCAACTCGCCCCACTTAATTAGTTAAATGGATACGTTGTTATTTCTTTCATCTATTTTATAGACGTAACGTGTACAATAAACCTAGTTCCCTGCTGCGACTTTGCAACCTGAGCGTCTATTCAAATCCGCTAAATTGAAACAGAGCTTTCTGCCATTTAATTTGGGATCGGCGGTACAATTTGGGGCAGAGCGGTGATGCACTTATGCACCGGCACATTTCCCACCGCCGTGCGCCGGTGCGCCGGATCCGCATCCGCACGCGACAAAGGACATCCGCCCACAATAGTTCCATTAAAATAATGCAAGTAAATGAGGATTTGCGGAGACGAGTCCACCGAAGCTGGCGACCGCTCCGTTCACAATACCCACAGAGCTCCTGGCTGCGACGACGCTTAAAACACTATACGCGAACATGTTTCATTAGCTAAGTGGAAGGCTTTTGGTGGCTGAATCTGTGTAATGCAGCTAGCTAGACTAGACGCAGCGTCGCTTTTACTTAAACGCCGTAATTAAAACGCCCCCTCCCCGCTAAGGGCGCAGTTTTAAACTCGGTTCAACTAGTTTCGAGTGGCCAATTTAGTTTTAGTGTTACTGCGTGTTTGAGATACAAATTTTAAGTTGATGTATCAAAGGCGTCATAGTAACGTTTGTAATGAGTTTCGAGCTTTAATTGTAGCATTTGCGATTAGATTGACTATGTTTAATTGCTAGTCTTTTATCTTAGATAAATCTAATAGTCTAGCGAAGTGTGTAGTTGCCGCATTCTTTCTACCGACAAGCAGTCATAATCACGTCAAAATAGAAAAAAAACAACGATTTTTCCAAAAAAATTAAATGCACAAAAGTTTTTTTTTTCAATACTTGGTCTTTTCACTCGTAAAGTTCGTTATAAAGCCTTTGAAGACACTTTCCTAAAAGACATCAGATTTATGCCATTTAACCCTGAAGTGGGCCCGAAGCGTGTCAAGCACTGGTGTCGTCAGTTCGTAGGTGCGAACATTTGCCGTCAGAGACAAGATAGACGTGACACGGAATGACTGGCATCCTTGCTGACTGGCATCCTTTACTGACCGATCCATTTGTCGGATTCTGAAAAGAGAAGGACTAGGACCAATTTCGGGAAAAAACTGTACCTGTAACACGACGTGTGTTGATACTGTCGCTGTTCAAATGAAGCCAAAGGAGACAAAGCAACCGAAAGATATTCATAATTGATATTAACTTGGCGTAGTATTAAATATTCACCTTTGTACCTTTTAGTCGTTGTAAAGAGCTGAAGACGTCACAAATTATTGATGCCACAGCAGGTCACGAGTCCGTGATAGGTACGCAGTCCGTCGGTAGTCACCGACGGACTGCGTACCTATTGCGTGTCACCACGGAATCATGTCACAACATTTTCAATTCAGAAGCCACCCTAACATGCATTTTTAATGTCTTCATTCTTTTGCCAACTACAAATAATGCTAGCCTATCATTTATCTAAATCATTTCCCACTTAACAACTTCACGAACCAATCGTGTCTATCCTTTTTCATGAACCTATGAGCGCTTGTGCATGCACCTGGCATTGCATGTTTGCGTAGGGGCTTCGCGGCGCGCGTTTAATAACTTTATTGATAACTAACGAGTAAAATTGATCGGCATTAACGATCTTAATCGAATCGCGGCTGGCATCGATTCATTGCGTGTCGATGCCCCGATCTCGAGTTAATTTAATTGAAACTGAGTTGAGTAATTAATTAGAGGCGAATGAGAGCTCTCAGCCGGATGAAGCGAACCCCCGCATTCGTGTTTACAGCCGCTCATACATATTGAGTGAGTGACGACGCGACAACACGTCTTAACACAGATTAGACATACATCACTTTATATTTTTGTTTATAATAAAAATTCGCGTAAAATTCAGTCTCCATGACGTTCCACTTTTATACCAGACTTTATATTTAAACGTGAATACTAATAAGCTCATTATAACAAACAAGGCTCTAAAAAACAGCTAAGTACGAAGATTATAATCTAGGTTGTATATTTTTCGCTTTTTTTTTTATAACGTTCATAGGGCAGACGGCACTTCGTTTTGTGTTTGTAACAGCTATAAGTAAATAAGTTCAGGATACAAACAAAAACACATATCACAATAACATAGGCATTCCAATGACTATGCCGGACATGAGAGAATAGCCATAATAGATAAATGATTGTTTGGAGCCGCAGATTATTTCAGGTCTTAAAGAAATCTCATGACTGGGAGAGTAGAGGCTTGCTTTGCCGAGATTATCATCACCGAAGCACCGAAATATAGATTTAGTACAATTTGGAAGTCCAGATATCAATTCAGTATGATCATACAATCACAGAAATAAGCCTCGAACACCAAAAAACTTAAATAATTCACAAGGAATTTAAGTAATTGGCCTCGAGAGTGGGCGAACACAATGTTACACAGAATACATAACAACAGATACGCCACCCGATTGATTTAGCTAAGAGCATAGCGACGCGGGTTAATAGCGTTTAATCCCGCTAAAACGCTACACGATCCGTCATAATGAATATTTATCCTCGACAGAAGTCGGCGCATACTTTTATGACGAATACATATTTTAGTAGCCAACGTAATTCCACTGATTACTTTCTTTAATTTTTCTGAAAACGCAGCCCGTACCTAAGTGTATTAAAGCTTTGGGAAGAGCACACATTTAATGGATGAAAATTTAAACAAAATACTCTTTTTCGGTAACGAAAATTGAAGTTCGAATGTCTTTTTTAATATTCTTCGTCCATTTATAATTTACTGACGGACGGTCGTGGTTTTAACTGTTGCAACTTTTAAACACGCTTTTGCAGAACGTCAAGTTTATTCAAAACAAAAGTCATGTTTATTGGTTGATGAGTTTTTGTATTTATTTTACTCTTGTAAATACTATTAAAATCTCACTGGCTTAAAAGAATATAGGTCATGCTAAAGCAAGGATCCTTTTTTTTAATAAATTCATGATAGACAGACAGTTCGTGTATTTAAAAAATATCAAGAAACAGTCTGTTTATTTTTATTTTTCCTTGAATCGAAAAGCTTTGTTTGTAACGAAAACGATCGGATACAGATTGTCAAAACAAAATTTTCCTAGAAGATTTGCCTGTAATCTTATAACTCAAAATAAATGTCCTAGATACCTTTGTTTCTTACAATTCGCTGAAATTGACAATTTTAAATAAATCAAAAGTTTATATATAATCTTTACAAGAATACTATTTTTTTAATAATATGTAAATCAAAAACTAAATGTCTTTAAGGGCTCATTCACACGGCCTCCGTCAGTGACGATCCGTCATAAAGCACGATACGTCATGACGAATGGACGTTCACATTGCATACGGAATCGTGTTTTGTCACGATCTGGCAAAAAAAAACGAATTGATGTTCACATTTGTTTCGTGATTTTTCGGGAGCGAGCGCATCAGCAAATACGTCACAAAAAACACGATCCGTGATTTTTTGACGTACGTGATTTCTAAAAGATTATAATATGAGATTTAAGACTTGTCCGTCATTTTTCAAGATTCGTGATGCGTGTGAACACGAGCATTTAAAAAGCATTGCCACCGTGAAAAAAAAATGGCGGAACGAGAAAAAAGACGATACGTCAAAACAAGAAACGAATAGTCGTCGTGCGAACGGGCTGTAAGACTTACAAACTAAAATAAATTTAATATTTAATAATAACACATCATCATTATTATTAAGAGCGGCCATTATTCGGATCAACATAACATTACGGAGTTAATACAAGATGTTTTGTCCGATGCGGTCGTAATTCTTGCACTTAATAGGCCTTATTTAATAATTAATAAAACTACCTGCCTACATATTGCCAGCACTACACATTAGCTTTAATTTTATTATAAAACTCATAATAAAAATACCACGTTATGGGGCCAATGTGTTTAAAACTAGGATTATAATTATGGTTATTATATATTTTTAAATTAAGTAGGTAATAATTATGTAGTTTCGTGTGGGTATAAAAAACAGCCCATCCATCTTTTACTTGCTAGGTAGGTACATAATTAAAATGGCAATTGTAAAGTTTTTTTTTGTTTAGTGTGTTGTTTTTTTAATGATGTTGCGAGGTTCCGCGTTTATAAAGTTGGTCCTTTTTGTAAAAGAGTACCAATTACAGATGGTCTCGAATAAAGGTTTAATTATTAAATCTCTCTGAAACTGACGTTGACATATCCTGGTTGTTGGACACAAGAACAGTAATAAAACTATTCTCTCTAACAGGTAAACGTTTGTCGGACGACGAACAGGTGTATGAGACGAAGGAACACAAAAAGTAGAAACATTGGTAGGATGACGTTCACATTTTGTAGACATTTCACATTTTCTTCATTAGTAAATGATCCCATAGATGCGTATGAGCAGTTAGCAAAAGGCATAAAAATAAGGCTCACATTTCATTATAAAGAGTAGGCCTTTTAGCATACTAAGGTTGCCTCAGTTCAATTCATCCTTACCGGGTATTTTCCTTCAACATCTTTTAGTCTCATACATTTCAAAATAAAAATTTGTTTCAGTTTTGTAAACAGCAATAAGCAGTACGTCGTTTTTATATTTAATGTGCCCTCGTCCATTAGTCATATGAAACATGTGCCAATACAAATTATATGGGAGGTTTATGAATGACAGACTGGTGCGGGGGGGAGCTGGAAGGGGAGGGGGAAGAGGAGGAGGCGCGGGGTGCCCTGAGGAGGGAACACTAATGGATTACATTCGCGCGAGTGAATTAGGATATTGTCGTGCGATCTGTTCCGGTGCACTCCTTTATGCTGCTCTGCTACCATTCATACACACACACATGCATATATACATACTGATGATTACAGATTAAATATTGATAGAGCAATACAATTAGGCCTCCCACTTGGGCCATCCTCGTGTGCAGCTAGAAGTAGTTGCGTGGGCGGCGAGTGGGACGATATCGATTTAAGGATTTTACATTCAATTAGACGTATGATAACGTTATCGGGACAGATGTGGGATTATTATTTTGTAGAGTGTAGTTATTGAAGCTTTTATGTAATTTAGATATATGTAGATACATACCAAGACAAAACGCCAAGAGATTGCGATGAAAATAATTTAATTTAAGGTTAAATGTTTCATTATGGAGTATATGGAAACATTTCTATATTATTTAAAAGCTAAACCATCAGCATACGAAATTGAAACAAAGTTCACCCATAAATACTTAAATCGTAAAGCAAAATTATTACAAATAAAAATGGCCACTGAAAGTCATCCAAACCACTAAAAAGCACGTTGACACAATGAAGGATTACACCACTCTGTAATCACTTGCTCTGAACCCGATATTAATGAACCATTTCCCTCGATTAACACCACGTTTAAAGTTTACTTTTTCACAACACTCGCGAATAAACCGACGTCAAATTACAGTTATCGAGCATTGAAAACAATCTGCGATTTAATTTAAACGTGGGAAATCCTGGCGTTTGTTGGTAGGAGAGCTTTCATTTTAAATGCTCTTTAACCAATTATTCTTCACAATGTTATCGATATTTTGACATGCTTAGAAAGTTGTTAGAGTACTAATTTGTTTGTACTTAACCGGTATCGGTCAAATCTCAGTACTGAAAAAACTGCCATTGAACATTTTATCGACCGTATTGTGATATCGTAGCGTGATCTTAATCTTTTTCTTCAAGAATCGTTAATTAAACTTCTCTAGGAAAATCCAATCATAGTATTTATATAATTCTTAATATGTTGCAACCTTCTCTAAAAGCCCGTTTCCACACCATTGTTATCGTTGAACGTCGTTTGAAGCCCTGACATAGTTTCAAGTGTTAGTGGACTAAAATTTTCAGCACCCCAAAACGTTAAAACAGTCGTTGTAATATAAGTTGTACAAGTACCGTATCCAATCACTCCAGCTGTTAAAGTCGGACAGTTAGTCGTAACTAGTTTCCATTTCTAAACATACACCGGCACAGATTTCATTTGTATAAAAGAGAGGAAAGATGGCAGCACGTGACGTGGAAACTCAGCCAGAATGTTGGCAGTGCCAAACTGTAGCCTTCTCGGTACAAGGGTTTCAACTTATCAATTACACCGTTCGCTACTTACCGCGCGGAAAGGGCAAATTGATTTAATGTAACCAGAGTGCTTTGACGAATATTATTAACGTCTTTTTCACCCCTCCATTGTGGGGGTAACGCGCGCTTTGTTCTTTCGCACGGTTTTGTATAACATCGAATCACACTTATCTCAATCACAGAATGGGTTGTATGGAAGGACCGCGTCTTCGTTATCTGTGGTAATTATGACAGAATTTTAATCAGCCTGCGACATTGACGGGACCTCGCTAACCAAAGAGTATTTATTAAAAAAAAAAACTTCGGACACTTAAATGCAATTAGCTATGTGTCAAGCATTTAATTATGTTATTAAGTTGTCACTGCGTCCTTACTTGTTGGTTGATTTATCAGAACAATTTACTTGGAGACTGCATTCTTTCAAAGGCAGCTTTTCTTCAAAAAAACGTAGCTAGTGTTTGTTTCGTAAATCTATCAGATTAACAGCGGCCGTCGCTGGGTATACGTTAATAAATACGTCGAGTACAAGTCCTCTCATTAGAGCGCCATAACTCCTCATTAGTGGGCATGCTAATTAATGTGACGTTTACGAGTACCGGTGGTCGTAACTCAGTCCGCGACGCTCGCCCCGCGGCCCGCAGCCCGCTCCCGATACGTCAATTCTTATTTTCCAGGGAAAAATATTGCACATTTCTTTTGACTAAAGCGTCAAACGTAATTGGTGTAATCGCTTCTTACGATGGCAATTCTGGAATATTTGAAAATGTTTTTCTCACGTTTCTATTCGAGGAGACCAATATGATATTTTATTTTTAAACGTAATAAGGCAATTAGTGAGTGATGGATTCACGATGAAACTATCAGCTGTCTTGTTGTTTAATTCAGTAGTCCAAATGATACGTTAAGTTATTAGTAAGGGACACGCACAGTGCGTCGGTGCCCTTTAGCGGTGTCGTGTTTCATGGGTTGCCGTCGACACCCTGCATCAAATGTTATATTTCCGCCATTGTACAGTGTACTGTGGAAACCATCTCGGAAAACTTAGTCACCATTGTATGTTAAACAGAAACTGTATTTAAAATGCTCATTTAAGTTAACGACATAGCATTCGCGATAAAGGGTTTATTATGCTTATCTTACTCTTTTATTTTAAAATACTTTAGAACTTACTCAGTTAAAACGAAATAAACTGTAAACATACAAAAAGGCATCGCTATGCAATTGTTTTTTAATGTCCCGATAACAATCTAGGTAGCTACCTCGTCCATAGTTCTGCATCTTTGTATTAAAACGGCCAACACTTTGCATAATTTGTCACTAAACACATGCATCGTAAAGCGTACATTCAGCAATAAGGCGAATGAGATTAATATCATGAATTCTAACTTTTATAACGTCAACTCGTGCATTAAGCTGCATTGCAGCGAGGTTTACTAGCCGATGTGGTTTACGTCCAGCTTTTATTAGCATCGAGCAGAAGTATGAACGCGGGGGTCATATCACTGCTCCACCGGGGATCACCGCTGTAATTAAAGCTTCGGAGCGAAAGTTGAACGTGAAGATTGTAATCGGGAGCATAATTTTAAATCAAATTAACACTTCAACTTTAAACCGAGGTCATTAATGCCATTACAGCGAAACAATACGGAGTCGTGACCGCACCGGCCGATATCTAAATAATAAATAAATAGACGAGCTGCTATCGGCGTATCGCATCTCTGCGTTAATGTTCCGCGCCGGAGTTTTATAATTAACAATAAATTCGGTATGTTTTTTGTGGTGCTGGGGGCTGGTGCATCCATTTTTCCTGCCCTCGATACCGATCTTAATAACACACTACAATCGGGTGGTCCCTATTGCCTATTCGCGCGTTGTTAACTTTACATCGGAGCGCGGAATAGAATACTCGGAAATAATTAGCTCATTCTTCCGAACGCGGCTCGTTATCATATCACTTCTACACGAGTACGTCAGATCAGGGTAATGATGCCTTCTCTTACGTTATTGTAACTCCGCCTTTGTTTGCTAAATTAGTTCAGGGAAACATTGCCTCGAAGATGATTGGCATGAATAGTCTACCTGGTGTTACATAGTTGGTAAAGGAGCGCTTTGTGCTGTTGTGACCAGCTTTCAACTAATAATTTCAAACGTCTTGTAGAAAAATAAAAAAAAATGTCAAAATAAAATCTACATTTTCACCAGTATTCAGTTTCTATTTCTCTCTTAAATCAAGTTCGAAATAACCCGTCTTCTCAGAATCTATTAGCCAGTCAGTCGTTCCTTGAAATTTGCTCAAAAACACCAAAAATACTGCAGGGGCTTGAGTACTCGAGCCGGGGCTCCGTTATCTCGTTATCCTAATGAAGTCTACGCTAATGACGAGTAGGTAAATAATAGGGCGGCTAATGGGGGCTTTATCATTCTCGAGTGCGCTCCAGGTAAGGGCCAATTAGAGAGGCCGACATCGGTCCATATTGTTCAGCGGAGCTCGCTTCGATTACGATTATATCCTAACGACTCTCAACACTGATAAATTGGACAAACTATTGCGAAATGACGTCCGTGGTTTGCGGCTCAACTTTAATTTCCTGTTAAATTGTCGTATTTCACGTGTAAAGTGGCTTATTAGGTACCGAATGTAATTGCATTGCTTTGTAATTGATAGGGTGGTCTGGTCGCAGTGGCGGACATGTTTCATTTTGCTAATGAAAGAATTCCCGTCACAATGTAATTAGTTGGTATTATTGTAACTGCGGTTGCGTTATTGTGACGGTTCCTTTGTATTATTCAATTTATAAGCGGTAATGGAATGTGGTTGTAATTACCGATTGTTTCAATGAAAGGCTGTATTTGTAGAGGTTTGATTAATGATTATTAATATCGCGAATAATTTAATGTCTTGAAATCAAATTCTTTGTTAAGTGTATCTAACGTAAGGACTAGATAGAAACTGCAGTTCATGTAACCCCAATCAATCACATTTAACCCCTTAATAGCTCTCATTCACAAAAATTTCACCTTCAAACCGAATTCGAAATAGAGTTGAAAATCGAACGCTTAAAATCGTTGTCTGTAAACAATTCTTGAAATGTCCGGTACAATATCGGATCCCGCAATTATCCGACAGTGGGCGGGCTAATTATCGCATCAAGTCGACCGAGGGGAGCCGGCCCGGCGCGACTCCGGCTCGACTACGGCCCGGACACGGAAAATATTTTCCCTTCAGTTTTTTCACAGCAGTTATCACCTGTTATGTCTCGTTCCGTAGTTTCGATAAACACAGCTGCGAGTGTATGCTAATTTACTGAATTTTGTTGACTTTTGTAGTTATTTTTAAGTTAAATACAGTTGAAGAACCGATTATTCCAGTCTTGTCTATAAGAATGGTACATAATTCTCGCAATGGTTTTTAATTGTTTGATGTGTTTTAAAAAAAAAAGTTTATTGTTGTTTCAGATAAGTGTGGAATTAAGAAAAAGAACCAAATCCTTCTTTCCACAACTTAAACAAAGCGCAACTATGACTGCACTGCTAAACTTAAACTACAAGAAATGAGGGCTCCGGAGAGCTATTGAGCCTCTGGAGAACTCTTCGATACAATGAGGCAATTGCTTGTACTAACAATCCAGGCGCGCACTTGACGAAAGCCTTATATTTGTTCCGCTCGCTCGGATCGCACTTATTTTATGAAACACTTTTATTAGTAAGTAGATCGGGGATCGTGTAAAGTGTGGGTGGACAGAAATTGTGTGGTGCTATAAAGCGCACGGGTTGGAGGCAGGCAGGCGTCTTCAATCCCCGGGCCGCTGTGAAACTTCCCGCCGCTGTTTTTTATTGCGCAGAATTTAAATGCATTTTTGATGTTACGAGATGACACGCGGCGGACGTCCGCCCTCCCCCCCCCCCCCCGCCCGCGTCTCACCCCGCGCCCTATAATTTCCCAACTTGAAACTTCACTACGGTATTAAGCCTTGATTGCTTGAAGAAACTTGGAACATTTTACCGTATTCTTCGAGCTCCCAGAAGATGCTGCGGCGCTAGCGCAGACGTTTATTACTAACAGTGATTTGAATTAATTCAGAATTATTTAGAGAGAAAACTTCAAACATTTAAATTTAAGTCGGTGGGTTGAATAATTTTACAGCGGATATCCAGTACAATCGTATTCCATTACGTGACACATTAACGAGACGATCAATTAATTTGGTATCGCACCTCGAATATAGCGATCAAAAGGGATACCGTGTATTTGGATTCTCTATTACGGTTTTCAATTAAGTAGTTGGGGTTTAGTTTCGACCACATCAGAAGCGGTACACGACAATACGTTTAGCGAGCAATCGGGCCGCGGGCCGCGGGCACCACCTGCCCGCGGATTGACTTCCTCTGCCGTAGTTTTTAGCGCTTACTAAAAGGATTGCCGTGTTCGCAATGATACTTGAGATCGGAGGAAACTTTCAAACCGTTTTGGTTTGAAAAATGTTATTTGATTACGTGAATTGAGTGGGAAGAACTACATATATCACAGACTACATAACCTTATATAAGTATGGATGGTTTTGAATGAGTTGAGTCCTCGTATGATGTAGTGTCTCAGGGTCGAAAGGCGAGACGTCCGAGCTTCCCGTGGGCGCATTAATTAGCGGTACGAGAGGTGGAGAGGGTGAGGGGAGAGCTCATGAAAGTTTACCATTTAATTAGAAGGAGCTGCCGCCCGCCCCTTACCTTTTGTTCTAATGCTATGAGTATAAGCGCAACTTAGGGTTTCTCATTAGTCACGTATTAAGTTTCAAACAGTTAGTGACTGCCAATGGGTAGTTTTTTTTACTGTGGCATAATATTAATTAAACTCTAGCAGAAAATATTTTTAGAATTTCGAAAATTTACAAATTAAAACGTTTCTTACGATTTCATTGCGATTGCTCACAACCTTTATTAATGAAAACTACTGAAACATAAAAGCGCTAAAGTAAACGTAGAAAGTCAACAAAATATTCTCTATATCATTTTTTTTTTTAATACAGCTCTTATAAAAACAAAGTTGATTACCCCGTCAAAATCAAAAGCCCCATAAAATCATAAACCCACACGAACGCACCCTCAGTGGTCTATTACGAGATTCCAGTCAAATTTAGTGTCTGCCATAACAAAGGGCCGTGTCCTAGGTGGCGCTGTGGTGCTGCCGCGTCTCCAATTAGGCTAATGGACAGAACCCGACCTGCATTCATACTCGAAATCCTCCACACCAAGCTGCAGCTAATTTTCGCTTAAACGTTACGGGGAGGCAGACTGGCGGTTTGAACGCTGCGTTTTTGACGCGGTTATTTGTTATGATGGCAACTAACCTGGGCCTTCCTGGTTTTAAATGAAGCTTATATATTACCATAGAGCTTTGTTGGTGGGTACTGTAATACTGGTAATACGGTAATATTGGTAATTAATTTGATATGACTTTGATATGAGATATGATAATTGGGTAATTAAAATAGGAACATAGGTACAGATCAAGTTGAAATTGAAACATACAAGAAGAATCTTTAAATAGTTAGATGGATTCTATATTAACCGAAATGTAATGTACGAAATGTAATGAACCGAAGGATGGGTGTACCACAAGGCTCGATATTAGGTCCTTTCCTCTTTTTAGTCTATATTAATGATCTACCCCGTTTATTTAAAAACCAACCACAAATGGTGTTGTTTGCTGACGATACTTCTTTAATATTTAAGATCAACAGACGTGCCTCAAATCTTGACGACGTAAATAGCGCCCTACTGCAGGTCCATAATTGGTTTACCGCGAATAATTTAGTATTAAATGGGAAAAAAACCAAGTGCATAAAATTTACTCTACCAAATGTCAAAAGTAGTGATTGTGACATAGTATTGGATCAAGAGAAACTAAAATTCGTCGATGAAACTGTTTTCTTAGGGATCACGCTCGATTCAAGGCTACAATGGGGTCCTCATTTAACATCTCTTGCAGGACGGCTGAGTTCAGCAGCATATGCTGTTAGAAAAATCCGTCAATTTACTGATGTAGATACCGCGAGGCTAGTCTATTTTAGTTATTTTCATAGTATTATGTCATACGGTATTTTACTATGGGGACGGGCTGCAGACATCGAGTCTATATTTATTCTGCAGAAAAGAGCCATCAGAGCCATATATAATCTACGTAGGCGCGATTCTCTAAGAGAACTGTTTAAGGAAATTAACATTATGACAGTACCTTGCCAATACATCTATGAAAACATAATGTACGTTAGAAAAAATCTGCATTTATTTAGTAAAAGAGGCGACAGACACCACTATAATACTAGAACCAGGGACCAACTAGTTCAGCCAGGTTTCAGGCTAGCTAAAGTAGACTCATCTTTCATGGGGTACTGTTTAAAATGTTACAATAAAATACCTCCCCGCATTCTACAACTGAATGAGACGAAGTTTAAATCTTGTATAAAACGCACACTATGTAGGCAAGCATACTATAAGTTGGGAGATTACATTGATGATAAAAATGCTTGGCTCAATGCTGGTCCTGCTCCACAACCATAGGGGCAAACTAATTGATTACTTTGTGAAGTTATTGTGGAAGCTGCAGAAGATTGTAAACATATCTTTGCATTGTATAGATTCAGTCTCTTAGTATTATATAATTGCATAGCACATGTGTGAGTTCTATGTACGATAAAGCTACCATTTACATCTTTTACTGACTCGAATTTGCCCTGGCGGTTGAGAGAATGTCATGCTCACTCAAATGTCTCGCTGATGGTGGCGCGTGTGTCGGGTCGTTTAGTTCCCTCCAAAATGGTTGAGTTGAATGATGGCTGATCCATGCGTCATGTTCGTGAACGGGCGCTGTCAGTTGTGACTGGTCATCTCGCAGCTGCCATGGATTATTGTATTTTTGAATTGTTAATTTTATCTTTTTATTCTGGACGCTCTTACTCGCACGTCTTTCTACATCGTTCTCACATGTATGTTTAATCTCGACATGAATGATGTAACAGAGACTTTGTAACAACAATGATTTAAAAGAGTGTCCATGGAGTTTCTTGCCCATTCTTCTCCATAGAGATCTACGCTTTCGAATGGGCAACTACAGTACTTTCACAAGTTATTATGCCCTGTGACTGGGACTGTAGCTTAGTTTGTTTTTTGTGTTTTGACATTCAAAAGTGCCTGTAATGGTCTAATTGAAATAAATGCTTTGAGTTTGAGTTTGTAATTAAAAAGTTTATGAATGAATTCCAAATAAGACTCTCTCTAAATCTAATCTCTCTAAGTCGAATTCTTTCGGATCACTATCAGTAAATAAGACTTAACTAACTTAGTTAAGACACAAATCACAAACATGGTTAATTCTTTCGCATCATTATATCATTATCAGTAAATGTTAAATTATAATTTCGTAAGTTCAACATTGTATCCGTAACACACAGAACATAGACATCAATCCATGCCAGCTTGTAACCTATCACGACTATGAATTATGGTTACTTATTTAATGATTTTTTCCCACGGAGTATGATTTCATATTTCTTAAATGTAAATACGAGATTTTGATAGCTATTCCTAAATTCTTAGTTAATATCTGCAGTATTTAGCGATGACATTTACAAGAAGAGAAAAAAAAGCGTTTCTCTTGTTTTTCCCCAGCCCGTCTGCCCCGCACTCGCTTCGGCATGCATCGCGACTCATTACTTCACTAATGGAGGCCGTAATGAACCAATCTAACAGATTGCTCTCAAATCTTCAGCCAACGCCACTGATTTGAAAGCTCTGCCCTGAGACGCAGCTATCTTTTAAATTAAATACTACGAGTATCCTTACATTAACGTAATATCTAGAGCAACCTACCAAACTTATGCTCATAATTTTACGCCAAAACTTAATTTAACTAAACCACTAAATACGCCCAATGATCCTCGCGAATTTAGCACCTAATTAAATTTGTTTGACAGCTCGACACGCGAGTACTAATCGCCAAGGTTAAGTCACGACTCCCAGCAAACTTGTTCACAACTCCAATTTGTAGCTCCGTTTGTGCGACTCGGGAAGTTATATTAAAAGGTCCACAGTAATTTTCTTGACAAACACAATGAATAATGAATGGCGCAATATAAAATTCGGATTGAGGAGGGCGCCTCGTCAGTCGTCATGTGTCCCGCCCGACATGTTTGTCTCTCTTAATTCTGTGTGTTTTTGCTAATTGAGTCTCGCTTCGGTATCACCTGAGCACAGCGCGCGAGCCCCGAGCCTCGCGCTCGTCATCACTCGCTTCGTTAATCTATTATTCATCCAGAAACACTAATTAAAACGTAAACGCGTACTCTTTATTCGTCGAGCCGTCGCACGCGACACTCGTTCCTTCCTCTTGCGTTTCTCGGTGCGAATTCAATCAACTCCAAATTCAACATAAGGCGCAAGATTTATGATCGACACAAATCGAATTCGCTAACAAACAATATCGTATTCGAACGCGGTACGTGGGATACGATACGAGTATATCAATATTGCAGGCGCTATTAATACGTCCGTCTCTTGAGCGGGCGGCGTAGCCCGCACCCGCACCCCCCGTACCCCACTCCCCTTAGTCGCCGCTCTTAATTGAATGAGGAGCGGGAATTGTTTCCCAAAATGAAACAATTAATTGTGCAACGGCTATTCCGCCTTACATGGATAATACGTTCGTTTATGGCCTCCTAACGCGCCTGCACGGCGTCCTTTATTGGACCGACTCTAGGAATTTGTGTTCATTGGAGCTCGTATCCAAAATTTAATCGAGAATTTATAAGGACATCTCTTTGTTGTCCCGGAGCGGGAGTTTTTGCAGCTGGCCCAGTCGGGATTGCATTGTGCTATGTTTAAAAAGACGTCGGTTTTAACCTAACCCTCAATTATTTGCTTCAACAAAAACGAGAGCTACATTATGCGCCCGTTTACCAACTTACGGTGGCGAAAACGAGCCTGTTAGTTTGAAGCGAGACGTTTAAAATTTTCATGGTCAGGTCATGGAGCACGTGTAATGCGGTTATACCGCGAGGAAATTCAGTGGAACACGCTAACATGTGGCGCATTCAACTCGAAGACGCGTCGTAAACCGCCTTTACGCGTCTCGGCGAGAGCTCCTCAAAACTTTTCATATTCGCCGACCGTAAAACAAGCCAAAAAATACGACCGACGAAAAACATTGTAAATAGTAGCGGGTTATCGGCGGAGCGGCCATGCTTGCCGCGAAATTAGTTTTTAAAACATAGTTTAACTATGCTTGTTGCACCCAAAATTACCAGCGGTTTAATGCTTCGGCAAATATCTGCACTCGTCTCTCGGAAAATAAATTTTCACTCAAACTTGAAGCACCTTCTCAAAAACTACCTCGTGTCTGGTAGAATTAATAGGCGTGCGCCACTAATCACCAGAATATACAGCTTGCATTATCAGTGGACACACACACATACATGTGGTGACGCACACACAGGTGTCGTGGCTCGCAGACGGGGTGGCGTTGTACGCTGTACACCACACTACGAGGGGCACACATTCAATTTGCTATTTATCCGGGAATGGATCTAAGTCATTACTTAGCTGAGCGAGAGAGATGAGAACGGGATGCACTGGAAATTACACGGCGAGCCAGTGTTCACAGCCAGTACTGCTATGCGTGCCTTCGTTTACTGCACAATATGGACCCATCGTATTTGCCAAATGTGCACGGTACGACTAAATTTACGCAGTTAAGTCCTGTTCAAGCTAGGACTGTTATTGCTTCTGCTCACTTACTTATCATTTAATCAGAACATCTTGTCTTCTCCGTGATAGTGGATAAAAAAGGCAACTCCATCCATGACCATATAATGACAAAGATGAAATGTGAGTTTTTCTGAAGGTCAAGGAAACGGAAGTTACTACTCCGGTAGTAATTACTCTTCTACAAAAGCGTTGCTGTCATATTTCATAACAGAATGAAAGAAGTTATATCGCCCACCTATTTTAATATTTTACGTTATTTGCCTAATGACCTACTACCATTTACTTGGAATAAAGATGCTTTTTCTATGCTCATTAATAAAACACCTGAAGATTTTCTTACCTTCCTCCTTAAAGATCACCTCATCCACCTTCACTAATAAGACCCTCAAAAACTTCAGCTCCACAATCCAGCACGCAATTTTCTCCTACAGCTAATTTCACATTAGAGAAAGTTGCCCAAGTGTGGGGCCACGAGCGCCGCGATCCGGTCAGGACGCGGCGGCGCGGCTTTGGGCGCCCTCAATCACAGGAAGTGCGCCATCTCATTGCGGAAGTGGTTTCTCTTGTCGTCCCTCTCGCACAGCTTCGCCTGTTTTGTGTTTTGTAAACTTGTGCCGTTAATGGACGGACTCTGCTTGATATGCCGCGATCGAATGCATTTCGCTTGATGAAAAACCGGGTTTTTTTTTGGTAGGGTTTTTTTTCATACGTGTGCAATTTTGTTCCTGTGTATTGGATAGTGATAGTTTAATGGCAGGTGAATGAAATTTGAATTGTAATAGAAGTATATTTTCCTTGTTCTGGTTTCCTTTTCTCGCGCAAACTGTGTGATTTCTAGTACTTTATTGATATGCCAGAATAAGTCCAAATAATAATTGATCTGATTTTCTTAGCCGAGCTTAGTGATTATGAAATATCGTCTGGGGCCATCCAGTAGAGATGGGTTCAATATCGATAAAAAATTAAAAGAGTTCCTGCTCTTATGTCATCATTCAAAAATACCAATAAAAAACAAAGAAATAAAGTCTACAAATAGACACGCAATTTGTAGGTCTATTTTTATTTTCCACTCAAACGCGTTCATTGACTGCGGGACGGGTCTGGCTTGATTAATTCTTATCAGGGGACCGTGCCTACGTCACGGGATACGGGATCGAGTTCCCGGGTTGTTTCGTTGCCACACTAGCCTCCATACCAATGTAATTTATACGCGCTATACTAGTTTCATGCTAATTGACAAAGACAATGTTAGTTTTTTTTTTTAATTTTTATTTATGCACTTATTTGGAACAAACGCTTTTATTGAAATATCAATGTAGTTTTGCGAAAATATATAATATGTTTATATATATTTAAATATATGTTTATGTTATATAATAGGTTGGTTGCGTTGGTGATAGAGCAAAATTTGCATTGAGCATTATGAATGAGGAAAATAATTCCTCTAATTTTTTATATCTTTGGTATATTAGCTCAATAATAAGCATGACGAAGGTAACTACCTTCGTGATGCAATTAAGCATTACGCGCATTTAAATAGGATATACATATGTAGATAGGAACTATAAAATTAATTAAGGTTAAATACTAAAGTGAGTAAGTCACGTTTTAAATAACTAACAATATTAATTCACAATTATGTTTTAATTATTATTATAATTGACTGGACGGCCCAGCGGTCGCAAGCGCTACTGCGGGGCACGAGATCCTAGGTTTGACTCCCCGGTCTGACAAACTGGAGTTTTCCACCACATATTTCTTGATAGCAGCTACAGAGTCCGGATTTGTACTCGGATGATGCAAATAGGCATGTCCCCTATTACATGGCACTTAAAGATAACTGTCACCACATGTGGGTGTGTGTACCACCTATATGATACACCTCTGCTTTATCCTTCGGGAAAAAATGAAAAACAAAAGAAGTAGATATCAATTGTAATGCTTCTAGTAAGTTATTTTTAACCGACTTAAAAAAGGGGGAGGTTCTCAATTCGGTTGTATTTTTTGTTTGTTGCCAAAACTCCGTCATCTAAGAACCGATTTGAAACTTTTTTTTATGTGAAATGATATACTTACCGATTGGTCCCATAGAACTTTCATCGAAATGGGTTCAGTAGTTTGGTTTTTAAATCAAAATAGCTGGAAAAATACGTCGTCCAAGTAAACGGAATTGCGTATTTTGCTCATCTGTGACTTTCCAGTGGTGTTACGAAACGAAACGTACGTACGTATTACGAAATATTATAAAGTACTAAGTACTACAAAAAAAAAGCGGTAAAATAGTTTTGTCTTTTATGTAAATTCTTGTGTTGACAAACTTGGAACAATGCGCTGTCATTTTTAATGTATTGTCTATACAAGTGTGGAAAACAAACTAGCAAACAACTTATTTTTGAACTAGTTTCACTGTATTTATTAAATAGGTGAGTGGGTGCATTTTTTTTTCAGTGTTTTTGAAGAAAATTTATGAAAACCATCTGAAGATCAGGTTTTCTTTTTAAGTATATAATTTTACAATGAGAGATTTTTATGTTAGCTCGAAAGTCTGAGCACCAGTCTTACCTAGGGGCATCGCCTTACCCAGTAACTGGGTTGTGGCGGTAAGATAGATAGATATAATATTCTTTATTATGTATACACAAATACAAATTTCAATTTGCATAAAAGAAAACATTAGATAGACTGTCGCTCCATGTAAAATATTAGTACTCAACTTATTATTAGTTATTTTTGGTAATGTGCAATAGAATAAAATAACATCACGGCTGTAGTCTTCAAAGGGATAGGCAGAGGTGTACGCACCCAAGTTTTCCCAGTACCGAATAAACTCTTTATCATATATTCTTTTTCATATTGTAACTATCCGAAAACCTTTTTCAAAAGTATAAACTATTTAATTTGTTGTGCCAGATATTAAATTGCACTAACAAAACCTTGTAAAGCTTTATTTTTCTTTATGAACATTTACTTCATAAAAGATTTCTCTCTACTAATGAAGATATGAGGTCTTCCCAGAAAGTCAGTTTAAATTATTTTTTTCTTTCAATATATGTGAGGAAAGTAAATTGTTTTCCCAGAATATTCATTTTTAATAAATAGCGCAGTTCAGCATCCACTTTCCTGTAAAATAGTATTTTCGTAGAGAGCAATAATTCTTTCTCCCATGTAGAAAATATTTTAAAGGTAGGTTTACACCGCTGAGTGGTGCACTGATAAGGGCGCCCGATTAAAATGAATCACAACGGTGCTGCTAATTGGGCTGGCCTGGCGGCTCATCCAATTAGCCGGGACTTAGAAACCCGTGCCCGCAGGCCGCCGGGACCAGCCGCACCCCCGCTCTAATCTACCCTGTCTGTTCCACTAATATGAACCGTCACAACCGTGTACACACTGCCTTACTTGTGGGAAACAATTGCAACTACTGCGAAAATGGACATACTATATTATTGCTGTAATAATTTGTCTGTGATATATCATAGTGGTAGACTGTTGTGTTCCCCCCATCTGTGCGTCTCTCCATAATTTTAGAACATTATTTTCAATGCTACTTTTCTCAGCTAGAGTGCTAAGCAATTTATGTGTATATTTCGGAATGTTGATGAAAACTCAGTTGTTTAGGCGAGGCGCGGTAACGACTCCTTTCAAGACTTCGCGACGCCTTTAATGACATCGAAGTCGGTGAGGCCGGGTTCGCGTGCGCAGTTCTTGTTATTTCTTTATTACAAAGGAGTGCCTCATTAATTTGGCAGCCCCTCAGGGTTGAGAGAGTCGCGAACCCTTGACCTCGTTCGCGAGTGCCCGCGACACTGAACCGTTCCCAAATTGAAAAGCTTACGCACCTAGCGATACATAATTAACGATCCTCATTACTCGGTAACAGACACCGCGTGCTATCGCGCCCTCGTCCGCGCTCGCACTTGCCCGCAGCCCGCCGTCGCCCTGCAGTGTGACCCGCGCCCACATCCACTCGCGGACTTTTCGCACGGACTGTGAGCAGCCGCGCTCTCTTGCAACGGAAAACGACATAAAAGTCAAACTTAGATCATTCCAGTCCCAGACATAATTCCTTGACTCATCGTTCCAGCTAGACAGTTTCTATTATCCTTAATAGCATCCGTAAGAGTTTTAAAATGGCTTCAATAGTAAAACTTGTGCTCCGGAAGTGTTCGCAGGCCACGCAGAGCACCGTATCGGAGAAGTTCGATATTGAATGTCTCGTTTTATTGGATGAATTGGACGGCAAAGCATGCGAGCGGGAAATTCTTAATTTATTTTTATAATAGCGGAGTGATGTTGAGACGCACGGAGACGCCTCTAGCTGGAGTGAATTCAGAGGAGGGCCCGGGGACCGCATGTAAAGAGGCTAATGAACGCTGTGGCCGCCGGCGGGGCACCGTGTCCGCGGACTCGTGCATTTTTAATGGCGCACGCTAGCACACTCACTATTAATATTTACCGAACACGTCAAGAGGGTGCACTTTACCTTTTAGTTAACTAGCGTCCAGCCGTTCATTAAATTTTCACGCGCGTCAGTTTCGGGCGAATTTTCCGCGGCGCTGACCGGCCGGCGCTGCCGATAACGAGGCGGACCGCGCTCGTTACGGCCGCCGAGCCGCTCCGCTCGCCCCGCTCGCCCCGCTCACCCCGCTCGCCCCGCTCGGTCCGCTCGCAAACCCGGCCAAATTTTATTAATAATAAACTGTAACTGAAACGCGGCTTTGAAGTAAGAGAGCGACTCGAACGCTCGTTATCGGGAATTATGCGAAATCCTTTGACGTATACACTTATTTCTTTAAAGTTTACGTAAGAATCTACTACGTTATTGTAACTTTACGAGTTCTTAGTAATATATCCAGTATAAGTCAAATTTCGCTTTGAACGTAAAACTTGTCGGGAAATTGATTTCATAAGTATCTAAGTAACAAATGGGTTACCGATACTTGCGTATAATTATGATACTAAAGTGTATCATTAATGAGGCATGTTTCTGGTGGCTTAGTGAAGTTGTTGTGGGGGATTAAATATGATGATTTGATGAAGTCGTCAGTGTGAGGGAGACAGGCGTTGACGGCAGATGAGAGCTTATCGCTAAGACGTGAATGATGATTAATGTGCGGTCATTGAGCCGACAGACGCGACACAGACACGAGTCGGCAGTGTAGGCGCGCCGCACGCTCGCTACGATGTGTAGGCTACAGAAAACGTTTGATGGAAAAATAAACCGGACATTTCGTAATATGTATAATAAGCTTAAGACTGTTATTTTTAAGTGACGTCAATTTAAAACTATAAAGTCATTAACTTCAACAACAATTTTCTAAACAAAATTTTTAAAATTCTACAACCTAATTATCCAAAATCAAAATTTACAAGCAAAAATAATCTTAGTATGCAATCGGTGTAATATCGCAGTGTTTAACCCATTATCGGTAGGGTAACACTTTTGTAGCATAGTGTGCGCCTTACCTGTGCGTGTCTAGCATGCATGAATAAGCAATGAGCGCGGGCGCACGCTACGCGACAAACGGCCGCGGCGCACGCGACGCCGCCCTACGCCCGCCCGCCCTAATTTATTACCGCCCGCCCAACCAAACGCTCACTATCACTCTTATATCTTACCTCGCCATATCTTTAGCGCTTCTCCTTGTGTTTATGGCACTCGTGTATTAGACGAAATTACTAACTAGGGCCTTTTGGTTTATCTATTTGGGTATAAAAAGGAAAGTGGCTCTCTTGGAGAAAAGTGCTCACGTACTAGAAACGTGTTCGGAGCTTACTTTTTTGTGGGCAATCTTAAGTAGAAATTAATGTTGATGAACGAAGCCCATCATAGATGCAGTAATGCCTGCTAAATAGCACAAGGTTGACAAAACTTAGAAATAAACTCTATAATACTAAACAGTTTAACATCTGTGACCTTAAGCCCGCAAAGATCCATATCATCCATTATTGCGACGAAAAAGAAAACTTTTATAAAGGACATGCTCGCCCAAGTCCATAGGTCTTTCAAAGTTTCGCCGCACTGCAATTATTTCGAGACGGAAACTTTGATGCTTTAGTTAAATTAAAAATTTGAATAAAACGTGTGAATTATTAGGTACTTGACATGTTTACAAATAATTAACGATGACAAGAATCGTTATTGGAAGTAACTTTTTTGTGCCTCTGCAATAAACAGTGCTTATTATCAATGCCAAAGATTTTTTTAAGTCCATATTATTTAAGCTAAAAAATAACCTAAAACAAGTGAAATCTTTGTAATTTCTTATTGAAAAATTAATTTCTTTAGCCAAATTTAAACGGTCGGCCAGAAAGAAAGTGTACCCAATTTATTTATATCTATTCTCAACAAAGCAAAACATATCTAAATAACAAAGCAATGCAATACCAGGCGAAATTCAGTTCGAAAGCCGCCTTCATATTCAAAACAAAGCGTCGGCTTTCACACGTGCCTCAGATAATTAATCAACACGTATAAGACAAAGGCGTACTTCATAAACCTTGGAGCCTTCCAATACCCGCCAACGATGCAATATCGTCCAACGTCGGCCAACTGTTTGCCGACCGCTCGAAGCTTCGCCGCCTACAACTATTAAATTATTTAGGCCCAGTCTTGCATTGTCTCGCGGACTCCGTCCGGGAGGCCCGATTGTCGCTCCGATCGGGCCCAACCCGGCCGACAGTATAAACAGTCGTTAGTGTTGTTACAATCGAATAGGAATGTCCCGAATGTGCGAGTATCGCTAGCTAGGAATCGTTTTGTATTGAGTTAGTGCCCGCACGCGTCCCTGTATTTGCTCTAGTAGTTAATGGAATGCCGATGGACCATTGTGAACGCAGAGGCGTTTTCTATTCAATGGCCGATATTAAATTGAACGTACATACGCACAAGTTCCTTAACGGCATGCCTGTAATAACTGAAATTTGTGGTGAAAGCGCCCATTGTCTGCTCAATATTGTGCTTAAACGTATGTAGATGGCGAAATTAATGCAAATGTATTGTAATTCTGTGTGTTTTGTGCTAGATAATTTTATTGGGCTGTAATGAAAATTGATGTATTTGTAGTATATATTGCGAACCCACATACGTTACGGAAATTCGACACAACAATTTCTTCATAATATACGGCTTGTGTCTGGTACAATAGCTTAAAATAACGTTGGGTTGGCTTAATAAAGCTTTCCATTCTTGAGCAATATCGTGTATCGGTGATTACGGTGCAGCCGGCGAGGTCACGCGACCTTCTGACCTGGGCACTGTGTCCCTGACCTTTACAGGGTGGCACACACACAGAAACAGAGACTTATGGAACTATTTCTGGCAACTTTTTCGGCAGCCCTGTACGTTTGCTCGTTCGCCTAGCCATGCGGTTTATTGAACCTAATGTGTGACCATTCTAATTGAATTAGGTTGGGTATGAATAAATTAATGTTCGTGAATTTTTAATAATGTCTGAAAGGACTGTCAGTTGATTTAATTGTTTAATAAAATTGAGGTTTGGATTTGCAGACTAAATTTTTTTGTTAAATATAAACTTTTATGTCGGCGTTAAGTACCACACGACATTCATCTGTTGTTATACATTTTTGGCAGCCTATGTTTATCGATAGATAGTTCTAATAGCACATAAAAGTTGATCATCATATTTAATGCAACACTTCAACCTTGGAACGAATATTGATTACAATACCTACAGAAGTGGTCGCGCACTGCCCTTCGACTGACCTTAGTGAATTGCAACCCCGTATACACCATGATGAGTTCAGGACAGTAAGGTGCACGGAAATCTATGCTTTATAACATATTGTCTTAAGTACTTAAATCATACGTGTTTTTGTAAGATGTCCAATGTGTTTGCTTCTATAGTTTAGTTCTATTAGAAAAGTTATGGTTTTTTTTTTGTAAATTGTCCGCGTTTTCAAATCACAACTGTGATTCTTTGACAGTTGTGTGATATGGCCTTATGAAAGAAAATAATTGGCGTACGCTGTCCAATTAGTTTGACAATATGAATAGTGAAGACTCTAAACTGCTAAACTTTTTGTGATTTTTTGTACGCGCCTTCATAAATTTGACACCTTCCTTCCTTGCCTTCAATAAACATAATATTTGATGCAAACGAAAACTTATTCTCTAGCAAAGGAAAATGGGAACTTTTGTTAATCCGTACTAATATAATCTAATTCAGTTGATTCAAAATGCACGGCGTGAGGAGTTTTTTTTTTTATTTCTACTTCGTATGCTTCTTTACTAAGCATCGTGAACATGAAGAAAACCCCATGGTGATGAGGTTACGCTTTTCCGAGAAAAAATCCTGTTGAGACTTAGGTTTCTTACCTATGGCAGAACGATGGCAGATTTGTTTGAGTTATTTAGTCAATTAAAACATGACCGTTTGATATAGCTGTTAACTTCATATATTTCGACAGATTACATGCAAACACTCTTAAACTACGTAATTATTCTTGTCCATACTATCTATACCTACTAATATTATCTTATAACTTGACGTAAAGTTTGTATGTAGGGGTAATCATCGGAACTACTGATCCGATTCCAAAAATTCTTTCACAAAGCCCCGAGTGTCATAGGCTTTATTTAAAACGTTCCCTCGCAGGAACCTCGCCAGTAAGTGACAAAACTTAAAAAAATTAAATAGTCTGTCTCTAATTGCACAAACCGTTTATAGAGTTACAAGAACAGATATATTACATATTACCTATCGTGATACATAATTGGCGCTAGACTCGGCACAAGTGCCACCATAGCACGCCACTACATCGCCTCCACAAATATTATGCATGTTAAATTAACGCCATTCCTAATTCATAATCCGACAGTGATAAATTAGACAGCTCCGTCCGCCCGTAATTAGGTACGCAATTATCGCGGCCCGTTTGAATTCATTAATGCTCAAAGTACCAACGGTAGGTGAACGTGATTTATTAGTCACCTCGTCTTGATAGCAATTAATATCGCGTTACAATTCCCCCCTATCACCGCACAGGTATCCTCGATTTTTAACACGAACGTGTAATAATTAATCAGCTCCACAAGATCCTCATATTGCGCCCCCCCACTGCCGAGCCATTATTAGGCAATAAGCGTGTTTTCCGCGGCCACCGGGCGCACGTAATTGGAAACCCTATACGGCTATTTAATTTACCTAGCCGCCTGAGCCGGACCACCTGGCTCGATGGCGAAACAATTGCCGAGCGCCTAATTATATTTTAATCGCAACATGCCCCCCGCCCTGCGTGGCTCGCCAGCGTGGGCCAGCGTGGCCCAGCACGGGCCAGGCGGCGGGGAGTCACAACACCACTAATTCATTTGTGCGGCGAGCCTCGGCCTGCGCGCCCGTCGCCTCAGACCCTGTTTATTCTCATAGGAGAGTTTAGGTTTCCTAAAGCAATACCGACGCTTAAACATATTAACCAAAGCGTTTACATGAAGGCTTTAATTATGCACTTTACGTTCTTGGGTACAATGGCGTCAAGTTAATTAAGTTCTGCTTGTTTAAAGACTTGACGTGAGTAGATTGTTGTTTTTGGATAAATGTAATTTATGCATTAAAATTCGTCGTTTTTTGAGCGAGCACATAATGCATGAAGGCTCTATAGAACTAGCTCAGAGTTGATCAAGTGTAATAAATATTAAAGCTACAATATCATTGTTATAACACTCCGTGAGCGCGAGCAGCTGTTGCCGCCAACTATGCCAATTGTGTGCGGGCTTTTGTACGCGGCATTAACTATGAAACTATTATAACAATACATGCCTATCGAACGAGCTACAGATCAATTTATCATTCATACATTTTGCGAGAGAATTTTTAACATTATATTAATTTTGACAATATCGCCACTTGCTACACCACATGCTATTGAAGCAAGTTGTTAGAACAAGAGCAAGGGTTGCTCGGACGCCGCGTGCATTGTGCCGGTAATCAATTTCGCAGCGATGTGTGTGAAAAATGGACGCGAGCGGCCTGCACCCGCGCGTGATATATAGCCACTAAATGCTTTACTTACAATTACTTTAAGATATATTGGCAGACGTGAGGAACTAAACACAACATTTGTATCAATGGAAAATTGTTTGACCGCGATTTCAGAAACGAAATAAAAGTAGAGCATATTGCACGATACAACGAATTAATCAGATTCTAGAGAGAGTAATTTTCCGAAGTAACTTCAAAGTTCCCGGTAAAGTTACAAGGTGTAGGACGTGTGACGCGATTTAGTGCTGAACTGCTCCTGCGCCCAATCTGCATTAGCATGAAAGCCTCCTTGAAGCGGCGTGAGGTGCGGGGGGAGGCCGCGGGCGATGCTGCGCATTGGCCATTAGCGTGATTACAGAACCCCCATCCACGAATTCTTTAGGCCTCTCATCTCATAATACTACATATTTCATTATTTATGTAAGCCCTGTTTTTACTCCAATCTCTCTCGGAGATTACACGCACAATCAACCTAATTTCGCTCAAGGTTATGTTCTGAGATGTTTTAAAATGTATATGTGATTGTTTCAGATGATGTCGTGTTCGTACTTGAGCGCGGCGGCTATGGCTCCGGAGGCTTCGGGCGCGGCCTGCTGGACGCCGCCTGCGATGGCGTGTCCCCCTGCCGGGGAGGGCCCGTCGAGCATGCTGCCGCCGTACATCCGGCCGCCGAGCCTGCTCAGCCTGCCCATGCCGGCCCCCGCCGCGCACGAGCCGGCACTCGACCTGACAAAGCCGTCGTCATCCCTCAAGCGTCACCTGCCGTCTCCGGCCGGCGAGGGCGAGACTGAGTGACAGTGTTGTGCCACAGACGATTACTTGAACTCGCGACACAGACAAAATTATTACTGACAGCTCGGATGCTGCCCGTCAGTAACAATTTTTCCATCGTCAGTGAACTGTTAAGTTATACGTTAGTACCTACTACATATTTAATTTCGGTTGTGAAAATGGCAATTTATATAACTTTAACTTGCTATATGTAAATTTCCATTAAATTACTGATACTTAAGAGTTGAACAGAACGAGATGTGTTAAACACAAGCGTGTTGTTTCTATTTTAATTAAAGTGATAATGAATTGACGTGGTAAGATCAAGCATATCTTAATGTTAAAAAAACTATTGTTTTTGAAGCACCTTTTTGATTATTACGTTTTTAATTTATATGACCTCGGATCCATCGAACAAAATGAATTGGAACTGCGTGGTTTTGTGATTACTGTTGAAGTTCTTACGCAGTTACCATTTCAGTATCGAAACAACAAAAAAAATGCATTTTTCATGAATTTTTAATTTAAATGAAATTAACAAACAATTAGAATCGAAGTATTACCACAAGAAACTTGTTATTTATAATAATTGATGTTGAAAGAGTACATTAGGAGAAACGAACAAATCTAAATAAATTCAGCGATTGTCAGGGGTACCAAATCAGATTTTCCTATTGATTATTAATCACCCTTTCGAGAAATGAATGGCAGGTTTTAAATCAAATGAAGTTAGGAACCCCTGAAAATCGCCACATCTTGCGATACTAGTTAACAGCCGTAAAACCTAATCTGATGTATGAAACATTGTCGAATCTTGCCAGAGAACGTACTTTTTACTGTAGTTTTAAGTACCGCTATGATATATCGCAACAACTGTGTTTCCTGCACGCATCCCTGTGATTTGCAACTTTGCTGTGTAAATAGTTCTCTCGTCTTTTGTTATTTCTTTGTTAACGAGCTGTAAATCAAATGACTCGTTATTATACGTTTATATTGTAAATATTAGTATAAACATTATAGTTATAAGTAGACACATCTTGTACCTAAGCGCGTGGTGTTAGGCTATTTTCCATTGCTGAAAGTTCGGTTCATAATGCGAAAGCTAAATATTTAACTTAGGGTTAATTTCACAAAGGAAAGTAAACGCGATCAGCACGTATCGGTATCGCGTTCAAGGGCTGTCAGTGTCATTGTGACTGACAGCGTTCTTAAACGCGGTTTAGATGGGCTGATCATGTTCAGTTTTTGAATTTGCCCTTAATGTCAATGTGCACCTTTAAAGCCATTACCACCTTTTCAATTACGAATCGGAACACTTTCCGCAACAAAAATTGCCTAACATGTTTCGGCGCTAAAAGTTTGGGCGCAAAACTTCGTAGCAATAATTTTGATGCCAACATCTCTGAGGTTTAAATTCAAGTTACTAACGGTCTCTGTATATATTGATCTACGTTTTACCAGTTGTTCGAATCGATATTTAAATGTATACAGTTAATGTATATAAGTAATCTTAAACGCTAACATTCCTTTATATGTGTACCTTTTAGTAGGTCGTTGCGTCTTGAGTTGGCTAAATAAATTAATGGAAATGAGGACAGCAGAGAAACGAGCATTTTATTATTTACAACAGCTTTCTTTGAATTATTAAGCTGTTGGGCGAAGCCTATTCTAATGGACGAATCTATGCTTGTAGCGTCACGAGCACCAATATGTATACACTTTCCTAAATTTAAAAGCAATTTTTGCGAGAAATATCGATTGTAACGTGGAGATATTCTATCTATTTCAGCAGTTCCAAAATGCCATGTTCCTAACAACATGCAATTTTAATCAGAAAAAGTAGGAGAAAATCACTTTTAAAAGTTGCTAATTGTTTGCTCGTGATTGTACACTGAGTTCCTGAAAATAATAAAGTACGGAAATAAAAACCTTTGCTAATGTTATTTTCCAACTTTCCATTGCTTTATCCTGCCAACTAGAAAACTCCATATAATATCTGTTCAATAGTGTACGCTTAATATTCATTCAAAATAGTCTATTGTATTTATGAAACTTCCTTTTATTCAAATTCATTAAGATTTTAATAAAACTATGTGGTTAGATACTGTAACTGACTTTGATGGTGGCCGGCATACAATATAATGTTAGCGTTTAGTGAATCTTGCCATTTAACGATATGTTTAATTTACGATAACACAGGTTTTGGGCTTGACAATGTTTATAGTGAAATAACATCATTTGGAAGCAGGTTGCTAATGAGAGACTAGAAAATAAGTACTTAAAGGCATCTACGTAATATAAATATCGTGTAAGCTATCACCAAGCGTCTGCTTTTCAAACACGCTGCGCTTACGCACAAACACCGACAGTAGACGAACGAAACGAAGATTGCCGAGTAATAACGAAGCTTACCAAAGTGGCCTCCGCTTGCGACTCAACCCTGAAGCCTGTGTTGGTTTGTTAGAACGACAGTCTGTGTTACCAGTACACAAAGAAAGAACATACATACCTAGCCTAAGAGAGCCGGTGACAGGAGGAGAAAATAAAATTTTGTAAATTATTTACGTTGTTTTTATTCCCAACACACCCCAAAATTGAATCTTATCGAATTAGGCCCGATTTCACCATTAAAACTGATGGCAATCAGCACATTTAAACCACGTTAGGAGTTGTATCGATATTCCATAACAATAATGACTGACACCTCTTGAACGTGGTTAATAATGAGTACAATGCATTCAAATATTTGTCAGTCTATAATACAAAGACCTCTAAGGGCTCATACACACGAGGACGATTCATTTTTTTTTTCACGAATCGTCAATTTTTGACAGCAGCAATGCTTTTTAAATGCCCGCGTTCACACGCACCACGAATCGTGAAAAATGATGGACACATCTTAAATCACGTATCGTCTTTTAAAGCACACGTTCGTCAAAAAACACGAATCGTGATTTTTTGGTGACGGATTACGACGGTAGTTCATCCAAGACTGAACTCTGAATCACGAAACCGGTTCGGATATTTTGCCGAATCGTGATAAAACACGATTCCGGATGCAATGTGAACGTCCATCGGTCACTAATGACGAATCGTCAATGACGGAACCCGTGTGAATGAGCCCTAAGTAGACCTATAAGTATTGATCTCAGAATGAAAAAACTGTTAAGTAATAGAGAGTTGCATGAGGAAGGTATAGCCTATAGAGCCGTACTCCAAATTCAACTAATTAACCAGTATCCTGAAATGCAAAAGAAATACACAGAAGCTGAATCTGAGAAACAGAGAACGAGAAACACCAGTAGATAAAGAGTGGGTAGATAATTTTAATGAAATATCTTTGATAAAAAGGTACAAGTTAAAAAGGACTCGTAAAATCGCAGAGGGGTTTCAATGCAAAAAAGGTGGAAGTTGCCGGCTAAAGGTGTTAGCACTACCTCAACTCGAGCCAATCTGGATTTTTCTATGAAGCTCCCTACACCCAATTAAATAATCGTAAATCATCGCATGGGCTTGGGATCAGCAAGTAAACAGCAGTCCGGGGGTTACGGAAGGACGCCATACCGCTTACCAGGTTGACCACCCTTTACATCTGGTAAAAACGCAGATGAAATGATCTCGTCCAGGGGGTATTTTCAAAACATATCAAACTCAAAGCATTTATTTTAAATAGACCATTTATATGGTCTATTATTATGGTTTATTATTTATTTTATGGCATTTATATGCACTATTGAATTTAAAAAAAAATATTATTAAAAAAAAAAACAAGGTAATGGAGCTAAAGTCCAGCCACAGACATAATAACTGCCAAAGGACTTTAGTTGCCCATTCCAATGCGTAGATCTTTATGGAGAAGAATGGAAAAGTAACTCCATGGACACTCCTATACTTCTGCTCCTATTTTTTTGGTAAACTTAAAGTTCTCTTATTTTTTGTGAGAGAACATTTTTGTACACGTATATTAAAATAAATGAATAAAAGCTTTTAAAAAATCAATATCCTACATACACAACAAACCTAGTTTCCAGGTATTGTCGCGCTAATTATGCGCTAGCAACGAAGTGTAAGCACATAAGCGCCATTTCTACGAATTCAGAAACGTTTTCATAATGCAAGGACACTTTCATTTTCCTAAAATATTGCAAAGGAAAACTTTTACTAGCTACAGCAGACTTCATAGTTCTCAGTAAGCAGAGCTAGACTGGCTTAAAAAACTGTAGATATTAAAATTGAAATAGGTATTATAGATACTGAATTATCACCGGTTATAAAAAAGCCGTTATATGCATTTTGACCAAGTAGCCACTTTGTATGAAACGGTTTATTTTAAACAACCGACGAAAAATTACAAAGATCTTTGGTAAGTTGTCCCCTCCTCACCATGTTCAAATATTAGCCAGATAAAACAGAGCATTTAATTTCAATAAATATTTGACCCTCACGGATCTTATTGTTCCGAAGTAAAAACCAGCAGTTACTTACGTTAGATTAAAAAGCAAGAAAACATCTGCTCAAAGTTGTTTAACATTGCAAATTCAACGATTATGTAAACAAGCCTTCCCGAAGCCTTTTTTGACGGTACCATGACACAATGAGTGGACGAGCTGCCTAATTAGTATTCAAAAATATTTCGATTTCATTTCCTTTAGGCGGAGGGTAAGAAAAATCTGAATTAACTTAGCCATTTGTGGACAAAGCGCTGTATAATAATGCAAATAACTTGCTGACGACCAAAAACAAAGTCTTTAAACCGAGTTTAGTATTTTAAGTCAACATTTGCAGTGTTAGCATATTAGTTCTTAAGGTAGACTAAATACAGACCACCCATCATCAGCAAAACAAGTAAGTACACTTAATTAATTTGATTAAGTCTTAAACTAATCTAAAATGTAAAATAACTAGGACCACATACTATCCCACGCATAACAGGACAAAACGTATGGGTTTTGTTAGCAAGGAGCCAATTTGTAATGTATAAGTAAACCATAAAATAAATTAACGGACATAAAAGGAGAAATTACGAATCACAATCCCTATCGCTTTCCTATCAAACAACAAAACATGAGGTATCTTTCGCACGACGTATTCACTTAAACATTACTTTAAAGCAAGAAAACCTGCCTTTTCACGCAAGAGAAACTCCGTCTTTAACGCAAGAAAAGCCCCTTTTTTGTCCCAATATTTTTATTGTAAAAAAACTGTTTGGTTATTTATACTTTTTGCGCATTATGTGACGAATCCCGGCGCGTTCACGTTACATCGAGTCTTCCGTTCAATGGGTCCACATGAAACCCATCGGGCTTGTATCAGCCTGTAATCTGAGCCCAAACATCTATATCATAGCGGCCGAATTCTCTTCCCTTACTACGGTTGATGACTTTTATAGAAATAGGATACTATGTTCTTTTAAAATTATTAGTAATCTGGGCGTCTCTTGTAGTATTATTACTAATGAGTTTATGCTTGGTCTGAGTCAAGTCAACAAAGCAAACTAAAGAGGATCGATCTCAGACCACCAGCTTCATCATCATTAACTTCCTGCCCTTATCCCATGATACTTGTCTCCAACCCTGTCAGTCGTCACGCTATCATTTACTCCTTTTTAACACGCTTTCATTAACTTCACCTGTAACTAAATAACTATGTAAAAACGTCTTCCCAGTTTCCGATTGAGCTAAGTTTGGCATACATCTTTAGTTTGGATGACAATGCATGGTTAGCTAAGTGATGTCATTTTAAATCCAATATGGCGGACTCCCAAAGATTGCGGACAAGTAATTTTTTATGCATTCCCATGATATGGGTATCAAATGAAAGGGTTTTCAATTAAAGTGTGTCTGTTTATTTTTAACTATAATATATTCCTATGGCATTAAGCCCGCCTCTGTCTGTGTTGTGTGCTTGAAGTGTTAAATAAATAATATGTTATCGTGTCATATTCCTCACACAAGCCACCACCAGACCACCAGCTTAACATAGGTAGTTATTCTTCATTATGACTGTAATGCCGTTTTCTGGGTGGCACTTAGATTCATGCCAAAAGCTCTGTTCGATTTTTAACACCCAGCTCAGTCCTGCGAATTGAAACCGGGCGTTGGTGAGAACACGGTTAAGGCCTTCCTATTTCTAAGAAAATTAATAACTAGGGCACATAATCTTGTTAGTCATTGCGTTACGAGGAATTCATCAACTTATCTAATTAAGGACTTCAGTCAAGAGCTGTTTTAAACAAACTGATTGCACCAGAGTGATGAGCTGATTTAATGGAAAACAAAGAAAACTAAAAGGTGTAATAAGCTTTTAACACTTATTTATATAAAGGACAACTAGGATAAGGATAGGTAGTAAGTGTAGGTAGGGTAGGATAGGGATTTATATTTATCTACACCTCTGCCTAACTCTTCGGGGATTACAGGTGCACAGTGTTCCATATGATCAAAAAACGTGTTTTTTTTATGAATGATAGGCCTTATTACGAGCTATATTTCAATGCTAGTAACAAGTAGCACTTTTGAGTTTTTAGGGAGAAAAAAAAACGAAAATTTGAAAAAAAAATATTACTCGGTATCCGGAGGTAATTTTCCAAAAATAAAAACTGGAAAATATGCGCCCAAAGATGCTTTATCAGACTATATTTATATTAAATAAATATCTTGGACAGTTACGTTTTCAGAATTTATTTTAATTTTTTTCACTAAAAAGTCACCCAAAGTTCATCATTAAAAAAAAAAAAAATATTTGAAATTGACACGTGGGTGTTTTACTCGTGCATTTTAAATGCATCCCTTGATCGATAAATGCAATAAACAGCAGAGGGATTTTTTTTTGATCATATGGAACACTGTGAGGTGTGACGTTATGTTTGATATAAAGGAGTCACTAGACCTCTGTATGCATAATGATTTACCTACATATTTGGTAGATGGTTTTCTTTGCCAAGATTTTTCGGTCTTCAATTTCCATTCATTTGTCAAGCAAACTACCTCACACATTATCAAACATCCGATAAATCATCGACACCTTGTTACAACACTATTATGTAGGTTCTCTTAGATTTGACTATAAGATCGAAAAAAAAACTAACAAAACTTTTATCAACCAGCATTTCGCAGGCTTTCAGACTCTTCTCTTTAAACAAAAGAAAATCAGTATTAACTCCCTACCACACTCTCTACGGATTCCTAATTTAAAACTCACCACAATTTTTCACGTGAGTTCTCTTCGAGTTTACTTAGTTAGACCTCAATGGAGTGCACAGACGAAAGCGCCTCACGCCTGTTGGCCACGAGTTTGGTCTGACAATTGGATTATCTTGTTGTGCCGGCAAGTATTTCACAACAGAAAAATATGATCGAAATAACTTCCGCCCGATAACTAGTTAATTTTGCAATAACTTTTCTCGTTTGATATGGGTGAAAGAAATCATTGAATGTGTTTGGAAATAAACGATACAGAAATATATAGTCTATGTTGTATGGTTACGAAATGTGTAGTCCATCAATTAGTCAGGGTCAAAACTTGAAATCTTACTTCTTAAGCAACTTGAATTTTTTTTTAATAAATGAGCGAACCTTGCTCGTTTGTCCTTGTTGTTTGTTTTTCTCGATGACTCGATAATCAGAACACCCTCATAGAGTTCTGCCCTCAAATAAAAATAATCACCAAAACCACCCTCCACTCACGAACTAATGACTCGTTTCGACAACCCAAAAAAAAAGCGGCAAATACACAACAAAACATTCAATACATCTCATTAAGAGACATCCGACGCAACGCGGTGAACCCACGGGTTTTGTCACAATTTATCCGGCGGCGGCAGCGGCAGGACCAATTACGCACGACGCCTTCCTTCCTGACGCACCATCAAATATGTACCTCGGCTACCTTTGGCTAGAAATGGCGAAAAATACCGTGAGTACGTGAGACGTGGGGGCTGCGGACACGAGTATGAATGAATGATGGGTGGCATAGCATACGCGGGAGATTAATCAATAGAGTCGCCTGCAGGGTAGGCTGCAATATTCACGTTTATAATGGCCGAAACCACTCGCTTCCTAACTGAGCCACGAAACACGCAGAACCCAATTTATATTTTCAATTTTCGTCGTTCGAAAGTTTGGGTTTGTTTGCGTTTTTGTTTAACTTGTTAAAGTTTTCGATGCGTGTTACTTATACCTATTAATACTGTGTTGTGTTTATGGACTGTTGTCTGTAATAAAGATAAATTAAATTTAGACAAAATAAAAAAAAATCGTGAATAATTAAATCGTGAAAATAGTTAAAGTCTACTATCAACAGACTCACCATCTTCCTGCCCTTGTCCCATTCTACTTGGGGTTGGCGCAACACGTTTTTGTTTCATTCTCCCCTGTCAACCGTCACGCAATCATTTACTCCTTTCTCTTTCATGTAATTCCTCGCACCATTTATTCATTGTTTCCTTGATCTTTCTCTCCGTCTCCATACTATCAACAGACTACACCATATTAATGAGTCCCGATGAGAAAACTCGAAACGACTGCTACATATATGCCGAGTAAAATAATAGGAAAACCCATCAAATTCAAGACTGAATTTAAAAGAGGAAAATATGAAATAGGTACTCAAGTTAAACCACCACCCCCAATTAAATCCGGACCCCATCATAACAAACATTGAAAAATAGAGAAATATTTAAAATAAAAAGAGCTCATTTGTCTATGAACAAGGGTGGACATGTCGCGAGTCCGACTCGGGATAGTCCCGAAGCAATTGTTAGCTGTATGTAAGTCAGTGAGGGTCACTTGGAGCAGCTCTGTCTGAGGTACGGTGTGCGCAATAAGTTTAGATTTAATTTATAAAAGATTTATTTATAAGTAGATTATAGATGACTTAACATAACTGGCGAAATGTTGGTGTAGTATTAGGTACCTACACCTCTGCCTTCCCCTTTGTGGTTTATGGTGCAGGCGTGATGTTAGATTTTTTTTGTTATTTTGTAAAGTTTCAGCACATTTGCCACAGTGATATTTAGTTACGTTGCCAGGGAAGTGGGAAGGTCATTCATAAGGATTTCCACACTGCAAAAGAAAGTAACTATGTAATTCCCATACACATTTTTCATTCACAGTTTCACATGGTCTTCAATGTTTTCAATAAAAATAAAGTAAGTTTTTGCGATGATTTTTGTTTTACTTTGCATTTAAAAAAAAAGCAAACAAAACCAAAATTTTCAGTAACTTACCAAAAAAGAATTAACTTTAAAATCAAAACCTCCGATCATCAACACCTACAAACGGTCCAACAATTCGAAATCCGAAAAATTCGGCCAACATTACTTTCTTCAACCTAAACTTTTTTCTGCAGACCCTGTTTACTTTCAGTCGAGGCTTATTATGATACACTTTAATATTGTTAGCATACATCATTATGCGTGTTCGACGTCCAGCGAGCCATGGGTAACATGTACCACAGTACACATATTAGTATCATACAGTATTTCAACTCTCCCTCGTTGATTTGTTGGTCGCAAGCGTCACTGCTGAGCAAGAGGTCTTGGATTCCCAGGTCGGGCAAAGAGTTATTGAGTTTTTTCCGATTTCTCAGTCGGCCCGGAGTCGGAATTTGTGCCCGGTGATGGCAATAGGCTCACCCCCTATTTCATTAGATGATGAGACTCAAACTTACTTACTACTTGGTGCTTTACTTTTTACTTGGTGATGGTGGTGGTGGTGTACAGGCGTGATGTGTATGGCACGTGTTATTTCAACTAAGAATAAACCGTCAGAATTACTAACCTTATTTCAGGTTACAGATAACTCGTGAAGGACTAAGGACTAAGGTGAGCAAGTCGGAGTAGTCGCAACGAGACAAGTAGTTACGTTTAACGTGTATAGTTCAACATAACAAAATGTTTAAGTGACAACCCTGACGCCCCAGCGTTTGATTTCACAAGAAAGGATTCGTTGTTTTACTGGTTATCCTCATACTGTGCATGAACCGACATCATAAGAAATCTACTAACAACGCAGCGATCCTATTTTGAGAAATACTAATGAACGTGGCCCTTCAGTGACTACCGCTGTTTTCTTTATGGAAATAGCGTCTGAGTGTGTGAGCTCGCGAATTGCGTGTAGCTGGGGGGGGGGGGATCATTGTGTGCGGAAGGTGGAAATTAGATGGTCATAGTTTTGATATTCTTGAGCCTTGGTCACGGCTCCGTTTTATTTTATGCGCTGTGAAACGCCAGAGAGACGATTTATTTTCTGAAATCTATGTCATTCATTACCATTGCTCTCAAAAGGGTGAAAGAAAACATCGTGAGGAAACTGACATGTCCTAGAGATAAGAATTAAAGTAAATGTGACATCCACCATGTGACAATCCGCACTTGATTATCTTGAATTAAATCACATAAAAAATATTTTGTAACTATGAGGAGACTACGCGATCGTAGCAACGCGCGTGCTACGCCGTAGAAGGGCCCGTAGCGTGGCCAGAGTTGCGCGCCCACGGCCGCGCCACCCACCACCAGAAATATGGGCGTTTAGAATTAAAAGGTTAAGACTTCAGAGTAATTAGGTCCTTGTTTTATCACTTCCTTGTTGAATGTTGGAAAGTTGATTATAATTATTTTTTAATTACGTTGAATATGTAATGAAAGATATATGTAATTTAAAGATAATTTCCTGTTTAACAAGTTAAAAACAGAAACGTATGTTTCAATTAGTATGAGTTTTTAGAAATTACTATTTCTATCACTTACCTGTATTCGCTACTCGCAAGGGCGACTGGCTAGGCTCTAGGCACACCTGTCAAACTCAAATAACTGCCGTCATTAGCTAACCGAAATAGTATATCAAGGTATATTTTCGGAGGCGGCCGCAGACCGCTCCCAACCGTTATGATATACCGCAGCGACACGAACCATCAGTCGTGTAACCCCATAAAACCGGCCCCGATGGCGCATTGCAGTAGGCGCCAATGTCGCATCTACGAAAGCGTTCGGCGGCTTTGAATTGTACCTTCTTAATATAGACGGTTACCGCCCGACCGCACGGACGAGCGGCGCTCACCGCTCTCCGCGCGGCGCACTGCCCATTCTCACTTCCGCCCGACCGCGCGGACGAAAGGTGTCATATGGGACTCGCCTTATAAGATAGCAATTTGACCAACACTATGAGCTAATTTGAGTTATTGAACACCCAGTTACACCCTGCTCTTACGCACACTACAGAAAAACCGTTATTTCTAGGAAATAAGAAAGTCTTGTAAACGAACGCTAATAGTAATGGTAAGTACTATCTAATTGGTATAAGCTGCAAACAACAATAAAAAGATTCTATTTACCAACTGAGCCAACAGATTTATTTTAATTGATGGATAATTGGCTCTTACAACCTCCACGTTTTTCTACTTATGACAATCCATAATCAATAATACTTCGATAGCATAATTATTTCAGCTAATAATAGAATATTATTATGTTATTACATACTAGCTTATGCCAGCGGCTTCGCCCGCGTGGAGTTCGATAATTGACCCACGGGATCGTCCTACCGGGATGAAAACTAGACTATTCCAAACAATAATCTATCTTCAGATCCGTTCAGCCGTTCTTGCGTGATTGAGTAACAAACATCCATCCATCCATCCAAAATTTCGCATTTATAATATTAGTATAGATATAGATAAGTTACAGGTGGTTTAAATACAGAACAAATGTCATAAAAACACGGCTGTAGTCTGTAGTCCCGAAAGGGTTAGGCAGAGGTACTACCGAGTGCACTGATAGATAGTCGACCACTTTTCACCCATAAGTCCTGAGAAATAAAGTTGAAAAGTGGTCCGTCGACAGTGAGCGCGTTAGTACATTTCTGCCTAACCCTTCGGTATCCCTACAGTACACCCACATAGGTATTAGAAAACGGTAAAATTAAAAAAAAAATATCTCTGTAATTATCCAGGATAGGGTGTACCAGGATATGTTTATTTTTTTTATCTATTTTGAAAGTATAGGCGACTAAGCTATCTTTATTTACAAGAAACGATCCGCCAATGAAACCTAGACATAGTAATTTTAAAGTCAATTTTTTTTTTAAAGTTGGGGATAATTTTGATATAAGTGGGGAAAGTTTGTTATTGCTGCCGAGGCGAAATACACACACGAGCCGCAGGCGAGGGTGTTATGGAGCCGAGAACTGCAGTAACAAATGCACACGTGTATCAAACGACCTTTTTCAATACACTTTTAGTTTTTAACCGACTTCTAAAAAAGGAGGAGGTTCTCAATTCGGTTGTATGTTTTTTTTTTTTTGTGTTTGTTACCTCATATCTCCGTCATTTATGAACCGATTTGAAAAATTCTTCTTTTATCTGAATGGATCTACTTTCCGATTGGTCCCATAGAAATTTCATCAAAATCGGTTCAGCAGTTTGGTTTTGAAATCAAAAAGGCTGGAAATTTTTGTGTTTGTTATCTCTATCTATGATCTCCTCATATTTATGTTCCGTCAGGAGAATCAAGCTGAAGCGCCCACCTGCACCATGGATGAATAGAGGAGTCCAGATGACGATGCGACGAAGGGACCGTGCGTTTCGGAAGTTTAAGAAGGATCGGTCGGAAGATAATTGGACCCTCTTCAAAACCGCTCGCAATCGTTGTAATCAGATGATACGCAACGCTAAACGCCGCCACATTCTTGATAATATCACTTCTTCTTCTCCTGCTGATATCTGGAAATTCCTTGGAACTCTAGGTATCGGTAGATCGCGGCATTCAGACCTTCCTAAGACATTTGGCTTAGATGATCTAAATCGTCATTTCTCCACTGTTCCCACCCTGGATGGTCTAACCAAATGTCAAACCATTGACTACCTTGCTGGTCTGACGCGACCCAATATTACTCCCTTTGCCTTCACCCCAGTCGAACCGGGAGAGATCAAAAAGATTGTCCTTTCCATTAAATCCAAAGCCGTGGGCTGTGATAACATCAGTCGCCACATGATCGTGACAGCTATTGATCAGCTCCTTCCTTCAATTTCCCATATAGTTAACTTCTCCCTTTACTCCGGTGTTTTCCCTTCTCTCTGGCGGAAAGCTCATGTTCGGCCATTACCTAAAATCCCTAATCCCACTCTTCTCAGTCACTTTCGTCCAATTTCGATCTTTCCCTTTTTATCCAAAGTACTCGAAGCCTGTGTTCATAAACAATTCTCCCATTTCATTCACAAAAACTCCCTCATCAGTCCATTCCAATCCGGGTTTAGGCCCGGGCACAGTACAGTTTCTGCTCTCCTTAAAGTGACTGACGATATAAGGCGGGGAATGGAAGACACCAAAGTTACGGTTTTGGTGCTTATCGATTTTTCTAATGCTTTCAATACCGTCAATCACGAAGTCCTTTTATCCATCCTATCCTATCTCATGGTCTCTCCCGAAGTTTTAGATTGGTTCTCTTCCTATCTTCGGGGGCGTCAGCAGTCAGTTCTTGCTGATGATTCTAACTCCAGCTGGTGTGAGCTTGAAACTGGTGTCCCTCAAGGCGGTATTTTATCTCCACTTTTGTTCTCTATTTTTATAGATCTCATAACTACCGAGCTTCAGTGTGCGTATCATCTTTACGCTGACGACTTACAGCTTTACTGTCAGGCAGGTGTTGACAGCTTATCCGGTGCGGTCGAGGAGCTAAACCGGAATTTACGTGTAGTAAAAAACTGGTCTGATCGTTTCGGGGTGGCGGTTAACCCAACCAAGTGCCAGGCTATTATTGTAGGAAGCCCCTATAGCTTGAGAAGGTTGAGTGGCTTAACGGTGCCACCGGTTACTTTTGATGGCACAGTCATTCCGTTTAGCTCCGACGTCAAGGATCTGGGTTTGCATGTTGACACTTGCCTTGACTGGCGTAAGCAGGTCGCTATTGTGAGCAAGAAAGTCACAGGAACGTTGCGGTCGCTTTATCGGTTAAAAATATTCTCCCATCACACATTAAGGCAATGCTTGTACAGTCCCTAATCTTTCCTATAATTGACTATGGTGATGTGTGCTACTATGACCTGAATGCAGATCTCCTCAATAAACTTGACCGACTTCTTAATAACTGCATTAGATTCGTCTTCAATCTCCGCAAGTATGATCACGTATCTGCACAGCGATCGCTTTTAAAGTGGCTACCCATCCGGCAGCGCAGAGCTTTGAGGGCTTTGACAACCCTGTTTTCACTTCTCCACAAACCCGAAGTGGGTTTGTGGAGAAGAGAAAACAGGGTTGTCCTTCTTATCTTACATCTCACTGTCAATATTTATGCGCTGCGCACAGCAAGAATCTTCGGTCCGCTAATAATTGTCTTCTACGATGTCCTTCTCATCGCTCTGGCTTTATCAAATCTTCTTTCTTTGTCCAGGCGGTCTTCCTTTGGAATGCGCTCCCTCAGAGTATTAGGACGGTGACCAGTCGGTTCACTTTCAAAATGAAAGCTCGAGAGCATATACACAAGAAGTTGGCAGATTTGTCTCAGAAATAAGTTGCAGTAGTTTTTCTTGTTATTTCTCTTCACTTTATATATTTTGTTTTATGTATGTATATAAGTATTTATTATATCTATATATATTTTATAAATTTTTTCTAGTATTTTCCGTTTTGTTATTGCACCTACTGTGTATTGTCTCTGCATCACCCTAAGGTAGACTGGTAGAAAATGCCCAAGGCATTAAGTCCGCCTTTGTACAGTTTTTTACTTGTGCATAAAGTTTTAATAAATAAATAAATATCTTCGTCATTTATGAACCGATTTTAAAAATTCTTCTTTTATCTGAATGGATCTACTTCCCGATTGGTCCAATAGAAATTTCATCGAAATCGGTTCAGTAGTTTGGATTTGAAATCAAAATAGCTGGAAACAATATGTCATCCAAGTAAAAGAAATTGCGAAATTGATACTTGACAAGTATTTGTGTGTGATGCGATAACTAAAAAGGGTAAAATAAAAACTTTTTTGCAAAAAAAACTGACTTTCAAAAAAAACACTAAAAAAGTGGGAAATAACTTTACTTTCGGAAGTCGGTGGCAAAAAAGTCAATGAAACAAACAATAGTCACCGACTTCCGAAAGTAAAGTTATTTCCCACTTTTTTAGTGTTTTTTTTGAAAGTCGGTTTTTTTTTGCAAAAAAGTTTTTATTTGTTTTTTTTTAGTTTTTAGTCCAAATTTGTTCAAAGTCCAAATTGATTCAATAGAATAGAAAAAAAATAAAATAAAATCTCTGTGGGGACGAGCCGCCTCACCACGTGTGGAATTTTTATTTCCGCACTATAGTGCGGGAATAAAATAAGAAAACCACGAGGGTGAAATCCATAGCATGTTGAACCTGATCGTAGTGTGATAAGAGCCAGTTTTCGAGGAAGTGTATTGAAAAGTATCTAAAAGTACTCTGTTACTAATAATACAGGGAAGACATCTGCCTAGGATTTTCCTAACTATATTGGGATAGGCCTCCAGTCTAACCAGATGCAGCTAAATGCCAATATTTACATGGAGCGACTGCCTATCTGACCTCCACAACGCAGATAGTACTGGGTAATACGTTACCCCTTGATAAGACTAGTTGTCAGGAAGTCGGGCCACTGACTACCGTAACGACTGTCAAAGATGTATAATACAAATGACAGCCGGGACCAACGTCTTTACGTGCTTTCCGAGGCACGGAGGAAACACAACAAATGAATGGGTGGTCACCCATCCACAGACCGACCTTAGGCCTTGACCAAAGATCGACCCGAGCGCCTGTTATTATTTAGCCACGAGCCCCTCAACAAAATAGTTACCACAAAACATCAGTTAACTTCATACCGACAATCTCCTGCGCTAGATAAGCGTAGTAACTAGGTATCCCGTTAATACCCGCAATCAGTCCAGTAATAAATTAACGCCATTACTAAATTATTCGTAGCTTCTAGATTAATCTAGAAGTCGGGCCGCAGTCCGACGCGGCCGCTCTTACATTATTACAGCATTCATTAGAGTTCGCTAATTACTCCTTGCTTTAATGAATAAGCTCTAATGAACCACTTTCTGTTAATTAAAGGCGGCGTGGGGCCGAGGGGTGGCGGGAGGGGGAGGAGGAACTTTTCTCCGGGCTCTGATTGCAAATGTGAATTTGTGTAAGTCTGAGTGGAAAGAGTGTTCCAACTGAAAAGGGGTAATGAGGCGGTCGAGTGAGGCCGAATTAGTTGCAATACGCGCCTAGATAAATTACATTTGAGATCGTAAGTTGGAACTTACGTCATTTCGTCACTGTTGTAATAATTTGAATAAAAGTTAGGGCTGGAACACACTACCTACACGCAATTACCTTTTTTTTAATTAGCCTGAACTGTCCCACTTCTGGGCAATGGCCTCCCCCCATTATTTGTACTTTTCTCGATGTTGCGCCTTTTCTCGCCAACATCCAAGGCGTCCCGCCATCTTCTCGTCGGTCTGCCGCGACCCCGTCTAGCCGTCAATTACCAATACGGTACCGAATTAAGAAATATCTGGTTATGGTATAGGTACATTGTCCATGTCCAATCCCCTTGTTCGAATTTAGGACAGATTCGTACAATCAAGTATATTCTATGGATCGATCTATCTTATAACGCAGTCTCGTGAAATAAATAAGAAAATTGACCATTGACTAAAGATCCACTCGCTTCAGCCAACACTTTTACGCAGCAGTCTGCATAAAAAAGTGTTGACTGCTCAACGTATGTGTAACCATAACCCATAATTACCACGTTTGACTCGAAGATTATTGAATGAAATGAAAGTACGGTGTGAACAAATCTTTACTTTCCCCAACTTGTCCTTAAACCATATTCACATTTTCACACAAGAACGAGTTTCGAGTAAAAAATTGCGTCAATCGCGATCTGAGCATTTGCAGGGGTTCCTTACGTAAACGGGTGCAAAACGTGGCGTGACATGGTACTGTAGTGACATTTATCATCTACCAAGTCTTTCCCGAGCTATGTTGGGGTCGGCTTCCAGTATTACCGGATTTAGCTGTATGGCGCGACTGCCTATCTGACCTCCACAACCCAGTTACTACTGGGTAATACGATATCCTTGGTAAGGCTGGTCATCAGACTTTCGGGCCATTGACTACCTGCAACGACAGTCAAAGATCTACTAATTACAACCGGGCTTAAAGTGCTATCCGAGACACGGAGGAAACTCGGTACGTAATGGGTGGACACCTATCCACGGACCAACCTAGACAAGCGCAGCTTAACCAGAAGATCGATCCGAGCGGCTATTTTTATTTAGCCACGAGCTCCTCCTTTAGTGACATCTATGTCTCCAGATATCCTGCATCGAGCAACCAAAGTTATCTTGACATACACACACACACACCCGTCTGGTCGGAGCTCTCTGGCGGATCCACCCTTTTTTGTGAAGTATGAGGAATTTGACGACCCATCAAATGAAGTATGACTCTACATCGACAACACATTTTGTCAACACATTTATTTTTGTGTAATTTTTTGCCTTATTAATTTAATCTTCCGACGCTAAATTCAATTAAATGTTATGATATGTGGAATAAGCCACCCCTTTCTTTTAACCCCATATATTTTTTAACCTTTTATACAGAGAATTCCTAAATTAATATATCCATCAAAGGTTTCTTTTCCTCATGTTTCGCACGGAACCCTAAACTGAAAATTCATTCATGTAAATGGGTGGGTTTATTAGATTTACAAATGTACATACATACATATTGGCATTAAAAATGTTGTAAATATGTTCAAGCCTAGTTGTAATAAAGTTTATAAATATGTAACAGTCTTAATTAATAACGTTAACGGGTGAAAACATAGCTGTGTATGAATCCATGAATATTTTCAGCCGAAGAAAGATTGAAACGTGCCACGAGTATATTACTGTATTTTCGCAACTTACACGTGGTTACATCTGCTTAAATATGGGTGGAGATCATTACACTGTAGTACTTAGTTTTGGTTAAAATAATATAATATATGCACAGGATTCCCTTAGCGTTTCCCGGGTAGTAGGTAGGTAGGATCACAAGCGCTATTGCCAAGTAGATTTGCATGAAGTCCTCGGCACCATTCCCAGGTCGGGCAAAATGTAATCGAATTTTTCCATGATTAATTTCAGTGTCAGCCCGCAATTTGGATTTGAGTCCGGGATGGCAATACGCTCGCCCCATGCATTAAGTCTTCACGCAAGATTTGGCAAAGATCTCAAGGAACAAGTATTTCATGGCTGTCATTGATTACTTCACAAAGTGGCCAGAAGTCTTCGCATTCCTAACCAAGAAGCTACAACTGTCGCAGATAAATTGGTTTACCGTTTAGGTAGTCTTCAATCGTTTTGAAGTACCCTTAGAAATACAGAGCTACCAAGGGAGGAATTTTGAATCGCAAGTATTTCAGTAGACAATTAATGGGTACAAAACCAAAATGATGTAGGAACCTACATACATAGTTTGGTTACGGTCAGTGTTATCACACGTCAGGATTTGTTCGGACATGTCCGACTTTCTGGTTCCGCCGTTTGACCGTGATATTATTTTGTCCGAACTTTTCGACTTCAGACGATTTTTGCAAAAGAAAACGAGCTTAGAGAGAAAATCAACATGCCTTATTTGAGGTGGCGCGAAACAAAATCTCCTGGACGGACTTGGGGGAGGCCTTTGCTCAGCAGTGGCACAGTACAGACTTTTTCGCAAGCGTCCAGCTATATCAGGACTTTTCAAGTACCTATAGATGGTAACCCTAGCTACGATTAACGTCTAATCGTAGGCAATTTCCGTGACCTCTTGCTTATTTAAAAATTAAGTTATCGACCGCGTTCCGACATTCATGGCTAAGTGGATCAGGCAGAAGCAAATTGAGCAACAACCGACTAATCACTCACATAATTCCTGGTAATCGGGCAGGAATCTGATGAAAAAATTACGGCGTTTTACAGAGACGGACGCACTGCGAACCAACAATTAACTAATTGCGTGAAACCGATTTTAGGACACGTTATGAAAATATATTCGGAGGTGCGTAACGTGAATAGTCAATAAGCGTGAAACGACCAAGGATTATAAGGAATTGACAAATAAGGAGCCGCAGCGCGTATAAATACGAACGGCGGGTTTTGTATTGCATTATTACTCCACAAACAGTTTGGATAACGTTCACAGGACTACTGAATAGCTGTTCAACATGTTCAGTTTTATTACGGTAAGAAACAGGGGCATTTGCCTCATCAATCTGCGGCCCGTATTCGTGAACAGCTAAGTCGCATCTCGATTAAAAACGAATCTCATGTCTTAGCATGGTGAGCCTATAATTTTGTTCCTACCGCCTGTGACAGAACTCTTTTTTTGTGAGTGTGTGTGTTGATGTTTGTCAAATTTCTTCAAATAATTGGACTTGCTTTAGCTTGTGATGTTTTCCTTGACCCGTGAACATGACTTAGCAATGTTCAAGAATACGGGTATTAGATTTTTCAGAAAGGCGACAGCTTTGTTTTTTTTTTAAATTTAGTTTCGTTTGCATCCTCCGCGAGAAGAATCCCGATTAGTAACGTGTGATGTGGAAACTTAAACGGGATTATTGTTAAACTGTGTCGATTTGTATGGGTGTGGACATTGGAAACAGCCACAGAACACGGAATTACCGTGCCGGCAGCGTCTAGAGAAGGCAGTACTAACAGAATTCGTGACTTCGATAGTACCCACATTGACGGCACAACTTCTGACACAGACCGCCTGCAAAACCGTCAGTATCTGTACGTTATTTGTGCTCGTACTGCGAGTAAACTGTGACACGCTGAGATTCAATGGGAAGTCACATCTAGTTCACAATGCCGCTTCTAGCAGCAGCCGCCAAGGCATCTGTGTTCTGCGTTCAATCAAAATTGTAGCTATCAGTTACCTACATAGTCGGACAGCATAATCATTCTATGATTGATTTCGCGATAAGTTGTAACATCAATGCTTGCAATTCGATTAATTATTCATGATGCTAGTTGCTTCAGTCATACATTTGCATTTATTTTCAGATTGCTTGCTTGCTGGGTGTAGCAACGGCCGCTCCGTCCGCGATTGGCGGCGGCGGATTGTTGCCCATCGCTACCGGCAGTATTGTAAGTAGGCCTAACAATTTCAAAAAAGACATTCAAATACAATGGTTATACGAGAAACGTATCCACAAAAGTTCATACTTACGACAAAGACCTTACCACATTAAAACATAGTGCATAGCCTTGTACGTCATATCTTACCTCCACGCGGTATTCGTATCATCCATTCACCCTTCATACTTGGAACCTGGCTTAGGACAAGAATTAAGCAAGACCTAAATACTAACTAGGTATATTTTGTTACCTATGTCATACCTACCCGTAATGTGAACCGCAATTTTTACGTTTGCTCCTCAGTCAATCCCGCGTTACGGCTTCAACTACGCGGTCAACGACCCCGTAACTGGTGACCAGAAGGCGCAAACCGAGTCCCGCGACGGAGGCGTCGTGAAGGGGTCCTACTCGCTCACGGAACCCGACGGTACCCTCCGAGTGGTGGACTACACTGCTGACGACGTCTCAGGATTCAACGCAGTGGTGAAGCGAGTTGGCCCCGCGGCTCATCCGCAAACGCTGGTAGCTGCGCCGGTCGTAAGCAAGCAAATCGCCGTGGCACCCATCGCTCACGGAGGATACGCGTCTAACCTTGTTGGACTCGGTGGATCTTGGGATCTTGGAGCTGGGCTAGGCGGTATCGGTCTCGGATACAGCGGTATCGGCTTGGCTAGTGCCGGCATTTCATTAGGCCATGGTGATCTCGGTATCGGCTACGGCGGCCTCGGATACGGCATCGGAGGTCTAGGAGGCCTTGGAGGAGGCTGGAAGCACTAAGTGATGACGTAGTGCAGAATACCCTTACGAACGTTATTGCGACCTTACATTCCTTTCGCATCTGAATGTTCCCCGTTCATTAGGCGATACGAATAGTTATAGGTTAACTATGTATTTGTTTGTGAAATACTGAAATTAAATAAGTTTCAAAGAGGATTGTTGTATGTTTATTCATTTGCCTTTAGGGGCCATACATAACTTACGTCACACGTTAAGGGGGAGGGAGGGGGTCGACGAAGTGTGACATTGTGTGACAAGGGGTAGGTGGGTCCTAAATTTCGTGACGTCACATTTTAAAAATCTAAGTATTAAAACACTAAATTTGAATTATAAACGAAAAACCTGAAAATATTTCGAACTCCATCTGTATGAACATGCAAAATTGCAATTTATGTGACCAGCTGTGACAAGGACGGGGAGGGGTCAAATAATCATTAAATTCGTGTGACGTAATTTACGGATGGCCCCTTACAGGCTGAGTAGCTTTGTCGATATGTAAAAAATAAATGTTTTCAACAACGCAGTTCCTTTGGTTTGGTATTACTCGTAAAATTCACGTTCAATTGGGATTGATGCTTCGAGGGTCTTCGTACTTCTCTTGTATTCTCAATGAGTATGGTTGATGGTGATGCTGAAAGGCTCGGAAGTTTGAAAAGGTACTTCCAAGTGATTCTTAGTAAATTTTTGCGAGTAAATAAAACAATCTCATACATTAAACTACACAATTATATTTCACAATAAATACCGTCGACACATTTATCCATCACACTTAAATGCACATATTATATTTGAGCGGTTACACCGTCCCTAGTCATGAGACTACACCGAGACACGTAACGTACTTTCTTTATAATTTAGATATTTACAGGAAATATCCACAGTTTACATACTGTTCAGAAAGTTGATATTATGCATTCGTCGCTCGGCGATCGCGAACACAGATCTCGTTACTAACTTCATAGTGTTGTAATGTCATTTTGCTTTTACATACATGTAAAGGTAGGTATCAAAATGTATCTCATTATTTTATATTAATTAATAATAATACCCCAAACCAATCGCTTCTCCATTAGGGATTCCTCAGTAGCATCCCAGCCTATGAAACAACCCCTTTAAAGCAAACAGGCACAATGTTATACTTTACTAACTCATTGCAACATTTTCAACCGACATTTGGACGTACTTTAGTACATGGTCAATCGTGTGCCTTGCGACGAATACACAAAACAAAGTATCAATCGAGTACATAATCCATGGACGAACATATAAGCCTATATACCGTAACATAAGGGCCGTGTGCGGCTGGTACGGGCGCGCGCTACGAGGCCCTGCGCCGCACTGCGCCGCCGAACAGGACCAGGCACAGGCGGTCCACGAGGTACGCGAACAGCATGTCTGCTATCAATACTTGCACTAATATAATCCGATACTGAAATAAAATTAAGACACTTTAGTTACGCGTTACACGCTAGTACTGTAATTGCAGCTAAGATGAAAATGAACTTGTTAGCTACTATTAAACACAGACAGACCGCGTTGTCCTTTGAAACTACACAATTCAGATGCAGTATGACTTTTTCATGAATTGGTTATTCAATGGGGTTGTATGAACTTTGTGGGTTGTATTGATGATTTTAATGATTATAATTCTGTAACTAAATACCTATTACAGCCGCGAATCATATTTTGTTCAGTGTACAGCCTGACAATGACCGGCAAATTGCAAAAAACGTAAGAAAATTTAAATTTCGCGGGCTACCCTGGCGCTTCCACCTTAACCACAATTCATAGATTTTATTAAAAGATTTATGTATAAAAATACTCATATATAACTTAGATTCAGCATAGAAATCTATATGTTTTGACCACATGTCTCCACATCAATAAATTGCATCCGTGAAAAACAGTCGCGGGTAGCGGCCCTGTTTTAAAAACGCATTTAAATCAAACCTGCTTGAGATCTACGATGCCACAGGCAAACACACAAATATACTTATAACACGCCTCTTTAACACGTCGGAAGTTGAAAAATAAATGGTACACTTACGTCAGGTGGGAAATATACAATCTCGAACATGTTGGAGAGATCGGGGAAGATCCCGAGAGCGAGCGCCAGCACCGCGCCGCCCGAGATCATAATACTGTACAGAAGCGGCTTGTTGTCGCGGAGACCTTCCATGAACGGCTCGCCCTACAGCACAGATGATTATTATAATGTTTGATTTATACCATAACTTTACGAATGTATTCACCTTTGCCTTAAATTAGGCAAAGGTGTATAAAGAAACAGATTTAACCAGTTATGTTAAAGTTTCATGAAAATACAGTCACTAATCGGGTACCAATTCAGCCTCCAGACTACTTTACTACGGTAAGCGCCAGATAAACGTGGAATAAAGTTCATTGCCCTTTCTTTAATTTCTCTGCGTAGGTACGCGGACAATAAATTATGAATCGTTTTTCATTACTAAAAAAAGGAAAGGATCACGATGGATGTCGATTCAGGACAACTTTATGTCATTATTATTGTTTTCGGAGGAGCTAGTGGCTAAATAATAACCGCCGCTCGGATCAATCTTCAGGTTAAGCCGCGCTTGCCTAGGTTGGTCTGTGGATGGGTGACCACCCATTACATACCGAGTTTCCTTCGTGCCTCGGAAAGCACGTTAAGCTGTTGGTCCCGGCTGTCATTTGTACATCTTTGGCAGTCGTTACACAGCTGGCAGTCAGAGGCCCGAAAGTCTGACAACCAGTCTTACCAAGGCGTATCTTATTACCCAGTACTAACTGGGTTGTGGAGGTTAGATAGGCAGTCGCTCCATATAAAATACTGGTATGCAGCTGCATCCGGTTGGACTGGAAGCCGACCTCAACATAGTTGGGAAAAGGCTAGGCAGATGATTGTTTTCGGAATTAAGTATGTCAATAAATGTATGTGGGTCAATGACCGTTATTGCACGTTTATCTGGTGTCGACTATAGTGAGACATTCTTAATGGATAAACCCAATGCCATTTTGTCAGTCCAGGGGATCGAACCCAGGACCCCACCCCTCGCTCACTATTCGCCCTTAGCTAAAATCCAACATATTAATTATTTCTTAATAGGCTAGATTTAGGCAAGCTAATTTCATTAGGCTTGACAGATTGCAATTATTGCAATCGTTTTTGCATTCAATAATTGTTCTGGTTATAAATACCCGGTAGTTGATAGCGAAGGTGGATATCTGCAGCGACATAGAGATGATGTAGACAGTGCTGTTGAGTAGATCCGGCGCGAACTCTCGCTCTTCATCCTCAGCCAAATCCATGTCTAATTTCGGCTTATTATCCCTGCAAACGATTAATATTAATGGTAAAGCAATTTTTATTTAATCGATTTCGTAGTTGACCCCTGATAAAATAAAAATGTACAGGCGTAAATCGTGCATAGTAATTATAATTTGGACCTACTCATAAATCGGTTTCGGTTTAAAGAATTTATTCTCATAAGAACAATACATAGGTTCACTTACAATGAGATACAAAGTAATTTTAATAAATACATTTTGCCTCCGATGCGTGTTGGTGAAGTTATACAAAACAAATATATAGGAAGTATGTAATTGCTAACATTTAGTACATGTGATACGATACGACTACATTTCATAAACGTATTTTCTCAGTTTTAGTTTAAATCTGTTAATATTATCACAATCTTTTACGTCATTTGGTAGGTCGTTAAATAGCTGTGCTCCTTCGAATAATATGGTTTTTTTACCGTAGTTTGTCCGAGCTTGTCTTCGTTGTAATTTATTTTTATTTCTAAGGTTGTGTGATATTGTTTTTTTATGTAATTTTAGATTAGATTGTACGCTGTTCGTGGTGATTTTTTTTATTAGGATGCAGGTACCGTATGTGTACAGTTGTTTGAGATTAAATAATTTGGTTTTTTCAAATAGTGTTTTAGTTGGAGTAAGGTAGGGATAATGGTATAATGTTTTTATAATTTTGTTCTGGGTTCGTTGTAAAGGCATTAGGATAGTTTTTGCGGCTGATCCCCATATTTCAATAAGGTACTCGAGATGTGATTTTACTAATGAATTATAAATAATAGTGCGTATTTTCCTTGGAATACAATTTGAGATTTTGCGTAATGATGCTAGTAATGACGTTAATTTTGATTTTACATGTTCGATGTGCAGCTTCCATGTGAGTTTGTCGTCTACCCTCAGACCGAGATATTTTTCGTGGCTCGATCTTTTTATTATGTCATTGTTAATAGTAAGAGGCGGGAAGTCTGGTAATGGTTTGTTTTTTGCAGTGAAAATCATGTATGTTGTTTTTGATGTATTTATTGTGAGTAAATTGTATTTAAGCCACTCACTGAGTATTTCAAGATCTTTTTGAGCATTTGTTATAATAGTATGGATAGATTTATCGAAATAAAAGAGGCATGTATCGTCCGCGTATAAAGTTAGGTGTCCCGTTAACCCTATTTTGTTTATATTATTTATATAGATTAAGAAAAGTAACGGACTTAAAATTGAGCCTTGAGGACAGCCGTATGGTACGTTTTTTATGGAACTAGTGAATTTATCTATTTTAACTACTTGTTGTCTATTTTGTAAATAAGATGTAAACATTTCTATGGCTTTATCTGTGACTCCTATGTTTGCTAATTTCTGGAGAAGTTTGTGGTGGCATACGGTGTCGAATGCCTTTTTTAAATCAATAAAAACCCCCAATACAACATCCCTTTGATCTATATGCGTTTTGATTTTGGTTACCAAGTCTACTGTAGCTGTAAGAGTACTAGATTTCGAACGAAAGCCGTATTGTTCGTCGATTAGGAACTTTTTCTCAAGCAAGTATGCATTTAGACGGCTGTACAAAACACGCTCAAAAATTTTTGACAATACAGGTAGAACCGACACTGGTCTGTAGTTACCTGGATCAGTCCTACTGCCCGATTTGAAAATAGGGCTGACTTTGGCAACTTTAAGCGTGTTCGGAAAAATGCCGCGCATCAGACATTCGTTTATGCAGTTCGTTAATTTCGGAACAATTATATTTTTGAGGCATTTGATCACCTTGGTACTGATACCATCTATCCCAGTACTTGTATTACTATCCAGACCGTCAATTATTTTAGAAATTTCGTCCTCAGTGCAAGGAGTGAGTTTACTCAGAGTTATGACGTGTGAATGATTGTGTTCGTACATAAGACTGTTGCCATCGTTCGCGTGATATATAGCGGGTATTTCGTAAGCTAGTTCCTGGCCTATTGATGAAAAGAATGAGTTAAATAAATTACATATTGCGTTACCTTCAGTTATAGGTCCTGAGCTCGACATTAGTTTCGGAGGAGCACTGCTTTCTTTGATTTTATTTAGTGCTAAGTTATTTATAAGTTCCCACATCTTTTTCGGTTGATTGTTATTGTTGTAGAATAGATCGTAATAGTACTTTTTCTTGTGTGTCTTGATCAGGTTTTTCACTGCGTCTCGTTGTTTGGAAAAGGTTTTTTGTAAGTTTCCGTCTTTTGGGTAAGATTTTGTTTGTTGCCATAGGTTGTTACGTAGGTTTATCGAATCAGTAATAGTTCGGTTTATCCAATCGTTTTGAGGTGGATTCAGAATTTTCGTTTTGTCGGTTTTGTTGTTATTTACATGTTTTGTAATAAACTGCTCAAGGTGGTAGTAATCATTTTCTTCATTTATGTAATTATCTGTTAGTGCGTCGCTGTATAATTTTTCATAATTTATTGCTTTGTATTGGATTTTTTTATTTTTTTGTGGCTTTAGACTGCCTATTTCCAAATATATTTGTTTATGGTCAGACAAGCATGACTCGATTATGGAAAAATTAAATGAGTGGTTACATATGTTTGTGCAAACATGATCCAGTATAGATTTTGTAGTCGAGGTTTCACGTGTACTGTATAGGCCATTAATTTTGTTCAGTATTTGATATCCGTTTCCTTTGATTTCGTTCATGTATTTAGTGGCGTGATTGTCCGCGTTGAGGAGATCAATGTTAAAGTCACCAAATACAATTGCTCTTCTTCTCTGTTCTAGCTGTGCTGAATACGCACAATAAATGCAGGCAAAATGCTTTTAAATATTGTCCATTGACATTTTTGGAAGAAGTTTCTTCCTAGCTTCATTCAAATAGCATTATTATTTCCTTTATTCAACTATCATCTCATTTTTTACATTTTTAAATATTTCATAAAAAAAGAACAAAAAAAAGAAACATTTAAAAATATAAAAAAATTGCATTATTATTATAGCTAGCCTGTGCTGTCCCACTGCGGGACAAAGGCCTCCCTGCATAATTTATCAGCATCGGTTTGGCGTTACTTGTCGCCAATTCCTAAGGAAGACATCCAAGTCATCCCGCCATCTCCCTCGTGGCCCGCCACGGATCCGTCTCGCGATTTTATGATGGGTAACTAATCCTGCGTTTTACGCTAATTTTCTATTACCTTCCGGGTGACCGTGAAGTTGCTTCGTGGACCAGGTATATGAGACAGAGGAAGTGCACCGCGAACTGGGTGAGGACCGTCATTATCGTGTACACGTTGAAGATGTTCGGCAGAGGCCGCTGCTTCGATAGCTGCTTCAGCGGCTGTAGAGTAGGTATTCATTTATGTATGAGTGATATGAAATTATTTCATTGTTATTTAATCAGGATCGTGGTTTATGGTAAAAACACATAATTTCTGATATCTGCAAAAACGTCACACTAACATAATTATTCATACATTTAACCCGTATTGTAACCTGTGTTGTACTTTATTTTAGTTAGGTAAAATCACTTTTACAATTTCAGACAATTTGAGTACCCCAAAATGTTCCTTCACTATCTATTACACCACTGGCATATAACTTCAATCTTCTTTCTCGCAAACATGCTTTTTGAAAGCACTTTTTTAGATACAAATCTACCTGTTCCGTACATTTCATCACCTCTTACGACAACCATCGGAAATAGTACTACAATGTTCTACTCAGAACATAGTAAACGCGTCATACATATTCATCTAGTTTGATTCATTAACACAGTATTTGAATACCATCAACATATTATTTGAATATCATATTTATTATTTGAATGTCTATTTTCTTCAAAATCTTACCTTAGATCTTGATATAAACAAGAAGCAGGATGCCAACAACAGACTTTGTAGTGTGGCTTGAGTGTCACTGAACTTGATGCCATCGAGATACAGCACCGACTGACTGTACGCCAGAATGAGGGCGTTCAGAGCCAGGATCTTGAACATCTGAAGAGTTGTTACTAGAGTGCACCGGCCTTGCTTGATTATGTGGCAGACTGGGGATAAAAATATGAAGGTAGAATTAGAAGTGGGAAACTGGCATAGGTTCTATGTAACACAATACTTTTTCCTTTTCTTTTTTTGGAGTGTCTTTGCACTGAGCGTTGATGACGTAGACACTGCGTAGGTATACATTCGACAAGATCCTATGCATGCATGCTATTAACGGTAGCGGCGGCGGCAAGCGGCGGTATTATTATTGGCAGTAACTAGTTTGATTCTGAAGTTTCGCTTGAACAATGAAAGACACCATCCCTTTTGGAAATTAGCACCCCTTACTACCCCCCACCCCTTGCAAGTCTCCTTACTATTGGATACAAATACGAGCCGAACTAGATCAAAACTGTTCTAATTATAATTGGTTGATGACGGCGAAACATTATTTTAATTCCTATTTTTTTTTTCTCACGATCTTTGATCGTGTGCAGTATCTGCGCTAATGTCATTGAACTGTGGACTTGAGTCAACTTGACCCTGGGGTCATTACTTTGATTGTATTCTTCAAGTGAATGACTTTATGTTCAGACAACCTATAGATTTTTGCACCAAGCTATATCACTACATAGTATAAAACAAAGTCGCTAGCCTCTGTCTGTCCCTATGTATGCTTAGATCTTTAAAACTACGCAACGGTATTTGATGCGGTTTTTTTTTAATAGATAGAGTGATTCAAGAGGAAGGTTTTTACGTTTAATACAGAAAACATTAGTATCTACATTGCACCCGTGCGAAGCCGGGGCGGGTCGCTAGTTAAGAATAGAATAGAATTTTATTTTGCAAATATGGGTAATATGGGTATTGAGTGAGTAAATCGGCTCTTCAGAAAGTTTGAGTATCATATCTATTTATAAAGAGCCCATTTGTAAATGCTACATTTTAGTGTTTTTATTTGTTAAATTAAACTATGAATGCGAAGTGTAAATTACATTTTTTTTTTATATTTTTATGAATATATATTATTCCGACAATGGCATCTGCATTACATTTACTTCTAAACAGTTCCTTATGTACAGGTTACAGGTACAAGTTAGGGTAGGTTATTGTTATTGAGGAATGAAATCCATAGACACATTACCAAACATCTCAAAAACTTACTACAAAATATACTGGAAAGGCGACTGGTGAAAGGTGCAGCGACACTGGCGTCACCCAACCTCACGAGTTGCGTGTCTTCTTCCTCCAGCTCGCGCATGGCTCTGCGCAGACGCGCGGTGGCCTCGGCGCGTGCGTCCGCGCGATTTGTCGGGCGACGCGGCGGTTCCTCTACCGCGCGTTCTTCTCTCGGCTTCTCGCGCGGCCGCTCGGGCGCGTTCGCCAGGATCGCTACGCCTACCTGTAATTGGGAATGTATGGTTTTTTATAACGCGTAATACATCATTACGGTAGGCCAGCGACTGCTCAGTTCAGGGTTTGGTATCTTACTTGTGGGTCAAACTCCTTCAGGGCCGATTTTTTAATTCAATCAAGGTTTTACCTACGGGTATTTTATTGTTACCACTACCCTGAGTGGGCTTACTAAGGCTTGACCAGTCTTTCAAAAACAAAAGGCGAGCATTGTGTACTTCATAATATGAGTATGATTATTAACTTATCAATAACCTCTATGTGGTGTAATTTTCAATTTGGTGATGCAATCAGCATATGTACATTAATAAGATTTTAACTAGATAATACTAAAATAGCACCAGCCATACTCACATCAGCATGTTTCAGTGCTCCCACGTCATTGGTACCGTCACCACACATCAGCGTCACATAGCCGAGCGCCTTCAACGTCACCACAACAAACTCCTTCTGTTTCGGAGCGAATCTAGCGAACACCTTGATATGAGGCATCAACTCCAGCAGGAACTTGTGATGGTTCTCATTCAAGAAGGTCAGACCCTCCCCAGTTATACACAGATCAAACTTCGAAGTCAACTGCTTTGACGTCTTGAACGGACTCACAGGGAGATTCACTTCTTCGTCTATCGACGTCCAGCCCCACTTATTGTCGCTTTCCGTCAGAATCAGAACTTCTTCTTTCTGAGTAAACTTCAGTTCTTTAGCTACGTGGCACGCGGTCAGCGGATTATCACCAGTGATCATAACCACAGAATGAGAAGCATTTACGATCTCTGATATCGCTTTCTTTGAGTCCGTCTTTAAAGGGCACGAAATAATAACAAACCCAACAAAAGTCAGATCTGACTCGATATCCTCGCGAGACATGTCTCTGATGTCTTGAGAACTTAATTTCCCTAAATTCCTATAACCTAATGCCAGAACTCTCGCCCCTCGTCGCGATAGAGTTAAGTAAACATGATCATAATGACTAGGAACCTCTTTGAGCATGGTCTTCACAGTTTCAGGAGCCCCCTTGACACTGCTTATGTAATGGGTTTCCATGAAACCTCGCTCATTGACCTGATAGCCTGCTATTACAGACATTCTTTTAAGGGCACTTGAGAAATGGTTTCTGTGAACAATTTTCAGGCCTGGTGACTTCCCTTTCTTTGGCACTACAGCATCTCCTTTAGTCAGGTTCCACTCTGCAGCTTTCAGAGTAGCTTTCTCCAATGGGTCTCCCACCACACCATCGTCTAGTTGCACTAGAGAATGACATGACGCCAGAACTTGTATCGTCTCCATAGGTGCTTGGGATAATGGAATGACATTAGCATCTTTGTGGTCAGCTATACCGGCCACACCTTCTACAACTAAATTATCACTTGTAAGTGTACCAGTCTTATCAAAACAGCATATTTCCACTTTCCCTGCAAATGGTATTCTGAAAGGTTCTGTACAAAATACTGCTAATTTAGATAACGATAATAATGATGTGTTGACTGCTAGTGACAACTCTATCGGCAGCTCAGGAGGCACAACTGATGTCAAAATCAGTGTGCATTCTAAAAATAGTTTGTATCTATTCCTCTCTGGATCCTCGCAGCCCTTGATCCAAACATATGCAGCGGCGGCGACTGCGAAGATAAGCAAGAACATAATAAATCCAAATGTCTCCAGATTGTTAGCTGTGACTCTCTTCACTCCAAACAGAATAGTTCTTAGAAGTTTTCCTTGTGATGTGTTGAAGCCATTGCGAATAACATATCCGATGCAGCCATTGTCAGGAGCCTTAAGAGCTGAAGAAGAAGCTTTGCTAGGAGAGGAATGTTGAACAATCTTGGTGCCACCAAACAACATGTGTAGTTTGCCATCACCCTCAGGATCTAACACTTGTTTTAAATTTTTTTCATTGTCAACTGATTCCTTCATTTGGGGAACACTTTCACCAGTCAACATAGACTCATCGACAATGCACGAACCTCTTAGGAGGACAATGTCACAGGGGACTAGGTTCTCATTGGTGGACCTGATGAGAGACACAACATCTCCTGGCAGGAGCTGATCACTCATTATCTGCCGCCATCTCCTATTTCTATACACATTGATGTTATAAGGTTTGTTGCCCATCTTTCTGATCTCAGCCATGTTCCGGAGCTGTTGCTGTACGAGAGTGCACTCAAACATGACAAGCATGACCAGGGTGAATATGGAGTAGTACCAGTATTTGTCTAAACACCATAGTGCAACGCAAAATACTTGGAACACAAAGAATGGTGCTGTTGCTCGTTCCTTGAATAGTTCCATAAACTCGGGAACAACCTGTAACAACAATATTACCCTTAGCATGGATAATATGAAAGATGTTATGTCCAAAGGGCTGCTATGTTAATCAAGAGGGCTGTAAATCCGCTTAATTCTGAATAAAAAATATATTCCACAAATGGAATATTCGCCAAAAGATCTTTCATCCTATCTGGGTTTCATGCCTCTATGTTAATTAAAAATGTATCTTCTTGTTTGATAGAGAGCAGTAAGGACGGTCAAATATACTATTGTTATAATTTTTATTGAATCTGCCTTTTTTCTTTCTGCCCCCTCAATTACCACGGCAGAGGGGAGGCAGTCATATATAGAAAGAAACTTTACAGGTGCCCTTGAAGTCAATTATCTACCATTACCTACAATAGATATAAATATTCATGGACTTTACATAGGTAAAATGCAAAATCAATACCATTACGTATCGACATGAACAGAATTAGATTCCATCCAATTAGAATAACAAGTTTATTTTCAAGAATAAAGAAAACGGAATAATGTATGTGTAACCTTAATATTTTCTCAGGCATGCATCTAATTTAATTATATTCTGTTACTAGGTTGAGGCAAGAAAGACTTTCATATTATTAGACTGTAGCAAATTGTTTAGCCGCACAGAACACACATAGTTTATAAGACAATTGCATTGCAATGTATTCATTTAAAACTACTATTCATAAAGAATACCCATTGAATGATGATTTCTGAACAAATTGTGATTGTTTTTTTTTGTGAATAATTTTGTAGTATGTAAACAAATAACAGCCTGCAAAATAAATTATAAATATAGTCAATCAACTTGGCCCAGCATAGGCCACAGTGGATGAAAGAAATTATGGATGGATGTGAATGTGTGATAATTGACAGAGGAGCATGCAAGAAAAAAATGTATTGCGATGATCCCAAGTAACATGGGACAAGGGCAGGAAGATGATGTTGGATAAAGGCCAAACCGGGTACTTTTAAATATATTCCAGTATTTCTTACCATTATCATTTCATTCCTTCCAAACTCTTTTTCAGCAGTTTCAATGGCATCATCATCTGAATAACCCTTGGATTCCATATATTCTTCATAGGTCTTGTTGATAGGAAATTCAACGGTGTGAAAAGATTTTTTGTCCCAATCATAGATATACTTACTTTTTTGAAATATAAACCAGACATCTGGGTGTATACTTCCTTTTTTGGTTGACTAAAAGTGTTAGAACAACATTATAACACGAAAATTTTAAAAATATATATTGTGTATGCAAAAGGTTTAAATGAAAAACTAATAATTATAAATAAAATGAGTAAAAATTGTGGACTAATTATGGTATATGGTTACCTTGGTGTGATGAAGTTTAACAATTTCAGAGAACCCATTGTTGGATGTTGGAACAACTTTCACAATTTCAGCCTGGATTGGGTCTTTTACCTAAAATGAAAAAATAAACAATTATAACAGTACAAGAACCATGCAATGCTTCCAACCAGTAAATTGACTGACAACAATCAATTTGTTGAGTGGACAACTATCAGTTACTTACCGAAGAACACGATAGGAAACATTGAATGTGTACGCTCCAGTAGCAACAGAGGCAAATGAGGATTTGTATGGTGGCGACCACCGCAACACTCACGAATCCAGCTTCATAATTTTCCTCAAATCCATACACAACGATCCACGAATAAAACACGATTGGGTATATTATCAAAAAGGGTAGCACCGTCCCTTGTAGAACAGTCGGCACCGGCTTGAAAAGCTGTGTATATTGAACTAAATCGTCCAGTGACGACTGCATCTTATTGGATACCATTTTATAATCCTATTACACTTTATACCCGTACCAAAATATTTCTAATGGCCTTTTCTAACTGTTCGAAGTATAGATAAACATAGTTTTTTATTTCTTTAAAAGAAACTAATTCAAAATATAAATAAAATTCGATTTTATTGAGTTTACTCAACTTGACAGATTGACAATCAAGAGCCAAGAGGAGGGGAAGAGGGGTGTAGTGAAAAACCGGAAACAGTGTGCTGAAGAAGGAGCATGCGTGTCACGTGTTTTTCCATTCTACGCAACATGATAATTTTTCCCTACCACCAAAAACGAAATTACGATTTGTGAAAATTTAACGATCCTAATTTTTCGGTTCCATTTCCAAATAATGTTATGGAAAAGGGTTGAGTTTTTATGCTATGAGACCGTTGAAAAACTGGAAGCCATTAGGGTGAAGGAACTCGTTATCTTCAGTGGAATTTCATATTTATGTAAAAAAGGAACAGGAAATTAGCTAAGTTGAATTCGGAGGTTTCGTTTCACCTCTGTTAAAGTCCGTTTATGATTATCACACGATTCCAAAGGATAGTATTTTGAATTCATTGTCACTACTGTTTTCAATATAACTAAAAAAGCACGTATCCAGTCCAGTAATTTCCCCTTTTTCAAGACTATAAACTAATTAAAAAAGACGCACTTGTCACTGTCAGATTTAACGTCAAAGAAGGCGCGAAAAATTTGTCAATTTTGTTCATGTAAACTTTCAAAATTTACCACGATGGATTTGAATATAAGAAGAAAATCCACCAAAGTGCCACTGACGGGAAGTCTCGTGGAAACCTATCCTCATGATCTTCAAATGTACAAGGTCCCACCTATTGAAGATATAACCCTGCAAGAATTCGAAAGTTTAGCCTTAGAAAGAGTGACTTTATTGAGAAGCTTAGCAACAGCAACAACTCTCAAAGGACTTCGAATGTATTCAGATGAATGGACAGACTATGTGATTAGTGAACTTAGAACTCAAGGATTAAAGTATTATGTCAAGCTTTGTGAAAAGTCGTCATGTGCCACTACTGAAGCTGACTTGCAAGCCAGACGTAAAGATCACATAGCACACTTCATTCTTCGACTAGCCTACTGCAGAACTGAAGAGTTGCGACGTTGGTTCATCGCAAGGGAATTAGAGCTGTTTAAAATGAGGTTTGCTACCATGAGGGGCGAAGCTGTTGAAACTTTTTTCAAATTGAACAACCTTTGCTATAAAAACATCGGTGATGAAGAAAAAAGTGAAATTATACACTTTCTGAGAGAGTCCACCCCTCATCCGAATATTGAAAATATGAAATTCTACAAAGTGAAGTTCTATGAAGTGTTAGATCTGGTAAAAATGAGAAAAGTATACCTCAGTGGTGGTTATGCATACATTGCACATAAAGATTTTATATCTGTGCTCTCTGCTCAGTATAGGACTCAACTAAAGCAAAGCTTGGCTGTAGCTTGTCATCACTTAGGTGAGATTGAACAAGATGAGAGACTTGTTTCATTATTGAAGGGATTGCATCAATCATATTCTGGCAATGACTACAGCAGTGCTAAAGCTGTTATACCTATTGAGAGTCTGGACTCCTTAGCTGTGAAATCATTCCCGCTGTGTATGCGACAGCTTCATGAGCAGCTGAGAGTGGCCCACCATCTAAGGCATGGAGGCAGACTTCAATATGGATTATTCTTAAAAGGAATTGGTGTAACATTAGAGGATTCTATAAGATTCTGGAGAGAAGAGTTCACTAAAATAATGGAGCTGGATAAGTTCGAAAAACAGTATGCTTATAATGTAAGATACAACTATGGAAAAGAAGGTAGTAAGAAGAACTATTCTCCATTTAGTTGTTTGAAGATCATCAATACTACTGTTGGGCCGGGAGACTGCCATGGGTGTCCTTATAAGCATTGTGATGTTAGTATTCTGAAGAATAGACTCCAAGGTTATGGTTTTGATGCTCAAGGTATGTATTATTATCCTACCTCAAGAAAGAGGCTTACAACCAATATTTTTCATTTTTTATAATTATTATCATTTTTGTTTTTCAGCTGTTGGAGAAATAATAGACATGACAAAGAAAGGACATTTCCAAATAGCCTGCAGCAAGTACTTTGATGCTGTGCATCATTCTGACCTAGGACTGGGCATCAACCATCCCAACCAGTACTTTGAAGAGTGCCAGAAAATAGCTAAAGGAGATGTCAAAGTGGAAGTCAAGAAAGAAGTCAAATCTACAGCAGTTAAAAAGGAAGCAGTTGATGAATTAGATGAAATTGATTTTGATGAAATCATGTAAAGATACAGATGACACAAACTGATAGTATTGTTGATACAGTACCAGAGCAGTTATCTAAATCTCGTTTTCAAAAAGACTGACACCCGTATCTATAAACAAGTCAAAGTGTTTACTTAAATAAATGTCATTTTATAAGATAGGATTTTTATAATGCAGTTTAGTTATTTCCTAAAATTGGAACTGTAAAAAGTTAAAATTCTTAGCTTAGCTTTCTATGACGGTTCTTACTTCATTAAAATTCTAGTCTATTGGATAAAAAAATTTGCTCAAGTAATTACTTTAACTTGGGTCAATGCAAAATTTGTAAAATGTGCAATTTTTTTTATGCAATAGACAATAATTTAAACAAAGTAGGAACCGTCAAAGAAAGCAAAGCTAAAGAATCCTAACTTTTGAGAGTTCTAACTTCAAGCGATTAATAAACTGCATAATAAAAATCATAACATTTAAATAGTGACATTTACTCAAGTAAATACTTTGACTTGTTTATAGATTCGGGTGTTAAATATTTCACTATTATAATTCCAACTCTCTGTGCTGAGCTAAGCCTTGAAAATCCAAGTGTGTGTTTATGTGCCTAGTGAAAATGGGCATAACTGTATATACTGTGATAGTCATAAGTTATTACTTAATGAACATTATGTTAAAAATATCTTTTTCTAAATTGTTCATGAATAATAAAAACAAAATTAAAGTTTTTAAAAGATTTTTATTGATTTTGATTTAAATTATATTTATAATATCTATTTCTTTTTAACATACATGGCCTGTCTAGCCAAATTACCACAATATAAACCACATATAAAAATTAAACCTATAATTGAAATGCCTACAATTAAAAAGTATTTCTTAGACGGTGAAGTTGATATCTCATTATACATATCCCCAAAATTCTCTATCACATTCAACTGAAACAAGGAAAAAACAAATGTTATCAAAAAATACCTATTTATATTATCTTACAATAGGCAGGAACAAGAATGTTTTCAATGATAACAATAACACAGCCCGCAATACAACAGGATAGATATCATTATCTGCCTAGCCTTTTCCCAACTATGTTGGAGTCGGCTTCCAATCTAGCCGGATGCAGCTGAATACCAGTATTTTACATGAACAGACAAAGTAATACTAATAACTCGTAAATTCACCAAAACTTTTTGACACAAATAAAGTGCTCATCCAATTATATATTTATATTGAATAAGGCTGGTTCAGATTAGCGTATTTTCGGCGCGTAAAACCTCGTTTTTTGAAGTGCGTGTACTCGCGCTCGTACGAGTAACGAGCGCTGACGCGCTTATAAGTTCGTATTAGGGTTGGACCTCATCTGGCAGCAAGGAATCGCACTTTTCCATGCTCCTATCCATATGTGCTGCCGATCGCAAGGTCGATGCTGCCGCGTGCGATGGCATGGCGCTCTTTTTCTCGCTCTAGCAAATAACGGTTCTGAGCGACAGAAAAGGATAGGAGTGGAAAAGTGCGATTCCGTGCTGCCAGATGAGGTTCTACCCTTACCGAGACACGCTTCCGAGGAACACGCCGGTATAAGCGCGAGTACTCGCGTTCGATATTTTGAAGCACGTAATGAGCCACGCATGTACGCGCGTAAGCCGGTACGAGCTTATGCGTGCTGCAAAATACGCTAATCTGAAACCGCTCTATCCATAGCAATTTGTAAAAAAATTAAATTATACTTACTGCGGCCACATGTTTATACATTTCTAATCTACTAGAAAGTGCTTTTTGACATTCGGCCTCTAATTTTCTATTGCTATCATTCAGTATTATCTTCAGACATTTTAAACCTGAAAGAATAAAGTTAGAATTTTATCCAATGTCACGCTCTGTTAGATTTTCAACGTTCGGATCAGCGCCGAGACTTGATTGCAATAGTGGAATGATCTTCAGGCATACACCATTTTATATCTTTGTCGTTTAGTCTTTTATGAAAACAAGCAGTAGACTGAAATGAAAATTTATGCTCATTATGTCGACTTACGTCTGCCAGCACCATGCTCCAGATCTTTACAATACGTCAGTAAGTCCATCGCACAAGCCCGCTCCAGCAAAGGATCTGCCTCGATATCTACTTCCGTTTCCTCTATGATTTGCGCAACTTCTCGCGCACACTCAGCTGAGACGATTTTATGATTCAAAAGAGCATTTTTCAGACATTCTTCGACCTGTTTAGGAAATAAATAGAGTGTTTCAATTTCATTAGATGCAAAAACAATGATTATACTGACTATTGTATAGTGTATTCTTGCACAAACATAGAGCCTATTTTGTGTTGCCACTATCTGGTATAGTAGAATTGTTAGGCAGTTAGTTACTCAAAGCCTGGACTTGTTTTAACACAAGAAATTTTTCTGTACCTGTCCATCAGAATTCGTAATATCGTTTGGCACGGCACAAATCGTCTGTATTTCAGCTTTGCATAATTTACCAAGCAAAGGGTCCAGACGATAGTTCAAAGCTTGCTCTTTTAACACATTTGCCAGTTCATTCTCACAAGCTACCGTTAATTTTGATTCTCTAAACTTTTCTTTCAAACAATATAGCATTTTGCCTTGAAGTTCCATGTCTTGTGGTTCTTTTGCTGGAAAAGTAAACAATATTAAGATTGGGAGTTTCTTACTAGTAAAGAGTTTCAAGCAAATGGAATTGTTATCTGCTAGTAAATGTAGTGAAGAAACACGTTATAATTTTCAGACCTGATTAATATTGTGAATGGCATTGCTTGAAGAAACATGCATATGACACTCCATTTACTTACGACTCTGTGTACAAAATATTCAGCCCTAATAAATCTACACTACGGGATCCTAAATAATTTATTGATACCAAAATTATCTACTAGTTTGCAAATATGTCTACCTAATGTAAAAATGGATTTTATACCAATCACAACCGAACAAAATTTCGTAATATCCGTTTTGCAAGCTTTTTGTAAATTGTTGTTGAACCGGTAATCCATATTTTGTTCTATCATCCTGTTGACAATAACTACTTTGCAGTTTTCATCGAAATGTAGTTCTTGGCGATGAATCTGGAACAATTAAAACCATGAAATTTAAGAAATTGGGTATTTGATGGTGGTATTAGGGGAGAAAGAAAAATGAAGTGTAATAGATACCTTCAAACAATCTAGAATCTTTGATGCATCTGTGTTATGGCAATACAAGTCTATCATATCATTACAACTTGTAATTAAATGGTAGTCAACAGCATTGTCAGCAAACTCTTGTTTCCTAACAACAAATATAGCCTTCCGACAGTCATCGGATAACTTTCCTTTGGCTGTCTGGAGACATTCCAATGCAGCTGACTCTCCATGGGGTACATTGGCACAGTACATTTGCAAATCATTCTTACAAGCTTCTTTTAACTCTGGATCTAAATCAATATTTTCCTTTTGTTGGAACAGCTGTTGTCTCAGCTGCTGGCGACAATCCTTGAATATTGTATGCTTCCTCTTTGTTAGGGTATCATTTCTTACTATTTCACTTAGACATGTCACCACCTGACTTTTAGTTTGTGCCTTGGGGCAAAATCTAACCACATAAGACTTGCATGCATTCTTGAATTTTCTAGTAAATCTATAATTTTTCAGTGAGATCAGTTGCTCATGTTCTATGGCAGCTCTGCAGTTAACGTTAGCTTTAATTTCTGGATCATTTTTATGACTTATCAAACATTCCATGATGTCATCCTCCTCTTTCTTACTTTTCAGTTCAGATGAACATAGCCTCTCAATAGGAACCCTGCAGTTCATGTTAACAATGACATTCAGTTCAATATGGCCACTTTGTGTTTCTGTAAAGTTTGTTACAATTTCTCTGCACTTTGGTGCAAGTTCTTTTATTTTGTTTTGTAAACATGATATTTCTTCTCCTTTTCCAGTATTTTCAAAGCATAAATTGATTAGATCATCCATGCAATAATCTTCAATGTCTGGCATTAAATCCACACTAACAGCTCTCTGCCTCATAACTCTCCTCACTTGGGCCTCACAGCCAGGTTTCAACTTTCCCCTAAGATCTGGATTATAAGCGTAGTTATACAAGCATGGTAATACAACAGGGTCTTTTTCATTCTGGTGTTCACTGGCATCAGCCCACTGGAGCTTAGCTTTACACACTGTAACAGCATCATATTTGCATGCCTTGTATAACTGGGGATCCAGTTTGAAATCTCTGGATATAAAATATTGAATTTGCAATAATGCAGCTTCACAATCATTGGTCATTAGATTGGTACCTAGTTTTTCCATCAAGCATGACATAACTCGACCATTTCCGTAGCTTACTTCTCTACAGGCTCTGTCCACCACAGGTTTACAAGCCTTCCTTAGAATTGGATCCACTCTCCAATCTTCACCTGGATCAGCTTCTTGAACTAAAGTTTCCAAAGATTTCTGACATGGTATACTGATTCTTTTTTCTTTCCTTTTCCTTGGTCTAGCATGTTCCATGAGGCAGTGAATTGTTCGACCCCCAGCTTCAATGCCTTTACATAGTGTTGTAATATCGTTGGCACAGTTCTGCATCAACTCTGGTGACAGCCTATAGTCATCCATCAGCATCTTTCTATGATCAATCATCTCAGCTGTGCACTCTGGGCTTAATTTTGTGCTTTCATTGCGGGATACATTTTCCAAGCATAATAAAATTTGTGCGAGTCTGACATCCTTATCGTCTACAACACCTTTTCGGCAATGATATTTTCTAATGTCTTCTTTGCAAGACTTCACTAACCCTTTACTCATTCTATAATTCATAACAATATTTCTTTGGTCATAAAATAGTTGATCTTGACACTTTTTCCGCATTCCTGAAATAAATTGTGAAATTACATGAAACAAAAGTTACTTAAATCTAATTTGATTAACAATACAAAGACATGATATTTAAATTTTAATTGACTAAAGATTAAATTGTTGACTGCCTCGTTGGTTGAGTGGTCAAAGCTCAACTACTGAGCATGATGTCCTGGGTTTGATTCCCGGGTTTCGTTCTGGGGTCGTCGGGCAAACTGTTAATGAGTATTTCTATCAGGAATTTCTCAGTAGCAGCCACTGAGACTGGATTTGTGCCTGGTTGATGGCAATAGGCTCGCCCCCTATTGTCCCATGGGACTTAAAAAATGTCTGGCGAAATGTGGGTGTACTATTTAATTAGGTACACCTCTGCCTAAACATTTGGGTATTACAGGCATGATATTTTGTTATGAACATGTTTGATAACAGAGTGGATTATTGTGAATGGTACTTGAAAACAAGTGTTGTTTACATGTTATCAATTAACAATAAAATTTCCTTATGCAAGCGTAATATAAATAAGAATATTCACCATTTTCATATTTGTGTCTCAAAAGACACTTGTACATCAACCAGGATCCTGGTACTTCATCAGGGCAGAAGTTCTTCTGATCCAAGTTACATGCGGCAAATATTATCTTGTCTAATTGAAGGGTATCATACTTCATTTCCTCAAGAACAGTCATCTCAGACTGACACTCAGGTCGTGGGTGAATGTCCCGGCTTTGTAAGCAGTTTAAAGTTTGCTTCTGAGACAGGCTTCTATGATCAAATGGAATTCTACCACAAGTATGAGCTTCTATGTCATCATAACAGTTCTTTAAGAAATTGCCAATGATCTGCCAATCATTGAAAACCAGAGATTCTATTTTATTTATCATCCTCCAACATTTTTTGTCTCTTACACTTGATTTTTTTTTTAGCACACAATCTATCATGTATTCGTTTGGGCTTAGACAGTTTAATATAGCAGGCTCCTCCTGACATGGTTCCTTTAGTTTATACTCCACATAATCATTTTCTAAAAGCTCTGCTTGGTGACTCCATAGCTTATGTTGGCAGAGTAATAAAATTTGAGTTTTGTTGTATGACGCATTTAGTGCACATGACAGTACTGCGAGATCATCATCCAAGTGCGAGCACAGCTTATGATATAAAGCACATCCAGATACATCTAGAGTATATCTATCACTGGGTCGATTTATTATGTTACCCAAAACTTGTGTGTCGCAGACGAATATTATTAAACATGCTGTTAGAATTTCCGCAGTCGTTGTAACTATGTTATTTAGCATTTCGCTGCCGGCTTGCGAGCTTTTGTTAAAAAGTGGTCAGCAATTTTTACTCAAACATAATTTCTATCCATTGTGCGGATGACTTACACGAAATATATCATGACCGATTCATTAAAATTATATCAGTTCATCGCCTCTTCACAAATCCACTTAGAAACACATAAAATCACATATAAAACTAACAAAGCACTGCAAAATTTGTTTAGAGAAAATTGGTTGAAAAGAACGATTATGTTCAGTCCATCGAACGAATGACAGAATATGCAAGAATGAATGAGTGAGTGAATAAACAAAAGCAGAAGGCAGAAGACAGGACATTACAGCAGCAGTGACATCATCTTAAAAGTGTTGTCAACTAAAAAAAACATAACCCCATCTTTGCTGTCGCCCTGTCGGGTATAAGTCGACAGGGCGACAGCAAAGTAAAAGCAGTCTTCTACCTAGATTTAAATGATTTGATAGCTAAATTAAAATATATATATCGGAACCCTGGACTCCATGCAGTTCTAAAGTACTTGTCAGACGAGCCCAGACACGAAAGCGAGGGTTTTAGAGCCGATGGGTGTTGTTTTTGGTAGACTACTGCCCACTGCCTGATGGTAGTTGTCGGGGTTTTTTTGCGATGATTGCAGATTTTATATCGCACTGTAGGATAATGTCGGTGGTAGTTCATATGTGACGGTATAAATGTCATCACATGGGCTCTTAGCTTGATTGTGATTTTTGCCAGACTAATGAAAGAACCTGAGTGAAGTTGTCTTTTTAAGCAAGAGTGAGCTAATCGGCACCTCGGATTGATAAGAGTTATCAATCTGAGATAATGACGAAAACTGCAATAGCTTTGGCCGCCCGAGGCGCCCTCTTATATTAAACTTATAAGAAAGGCGACCTGCCCCCGTGTTGACAGCGCTTCGAAATCGAAATCAAATGATTTCGATTTCGGAAAGTCGTATGTCTGTCTTTTTTAGGCAATACGAAAACGAGCGAGATAGACATACGACTTTCCGAAATCAAATCGAAGCGTTGTGAATACGGGGGATGGACTTTCCTATAAGTTTAATATGTTATTCTAAAATCATCTAGCTGACTGAGGCTATAATTTAGTGCCTTATTGGCTTGGCTGACCGAACAACGAGATGCCTCACTGAGTCAAAATGGCTATGGACTCTCCAACCACTTTGCACCTTACTGTGCTAAGGATTTTTTTTAGATTTGTAGCAATAACTCTGGTTGTGGCGTAACCATAGTTATGCCACAATCAGAGATGTAACTAAAAATGCAAGTTTTATGTAATTTAGTAACTAGCGTGATTGATGTTTGTGTGTGAATAAAATAGCCAATAGCTAATGATTCTTTTTTGTTGTGGTAATATTCTTGCGCACGTCATAACGTCAATCAACCAAACGAAATATTTTACAAGCCCAGTCGTCATTCGTGTCATTCATTGTTTCATTCAATTTGATTCAATAATTTCATTGATGTGATGATTGAAAAAATATTTCTACAAGACGCCGTGAATAAAATTAAATAATTGTAGCAATTTTTGGAAGTAGTTTGTGTTTACGTGTGAATTTTCAACATGGAGGAATTTGTGGAAGTTAATCAAATATCGGATTTTATTTCGTATCTTCGCAGTGTGAGTATTATTGTTATTAGTAGTGCTAAGATTTTTATAGCTAGCTAGGCAGCTTTCAAAATAAAGTGCTGTTATAATAATTATCAACTATTTTCGCACTAAGTGATAATGTAAATTTGTAGACTCGTAGTTACAGTAATATTGCTTAAAATGTTCCCATCTGGGCGGTTACTCGTTGCCGTTGCGTCGCCCCGGTTGGCAGACGCGGGGCCAACGGCATTAATTATCAATACGTACCTGTATAATTATCATGTTACTATTGTTTTTCCAGTAACAGAGAGTAAAAATACATAAAATTAACATAATACTTACTGAATTTCATTATGGAAGCATAAAACTTATGCTAGAATGATTCAATTATGTATCTGGACTTGCAATGTGTACCTATTTTTGACTGTGGTTTACTTTGAGTAGAGGCTACTAAAATATTGACTCAGTATGATTCAGAATTTGCCCTGAGATAAAAAAAGAAAGTGACATTAACATCAAACTGCCCTCTGACCAGCAAGATAGTTCCTTTATGACTGAGATTATAGAAATCTTCATGCTAATGGCTTACGATGTGTTATGCTATGTAGATCATTCATCACGTTTGCCCAGGCAGCTAAAATCCCTTAGACAAGACTAACCATCAATCATTATTTTTAAACAACATCAAAAGGGGCAATATGATATTGCTTCTGATGTTGCTTCTAATTAAAAAGTATATAAATCAATAAACCACCCAAGGGCATACTTTTACCTTACATCATTGTACATTTTTACATTTACATAATTTATGTATATAGTCAATTCATTAAATTACCTTTAAATTGTTGATAGAACTGAAGGTCATCGAGTCAATACTTACCTTACAAATGTAGATGAAATGCAAAATTGTATACCAAACATTTTTAAAAACTGTACTGCCTTGCAACAGTAGAACCTTATGAAATTGGTTGATGCAAAATTGGACATTAAAATCGCCACACCAACATTTGAAACTGATCATTATCCACAACCCGACTTTACCCACTGCTGGGTATAGACCTGTCTTTGATTGTGCCATGATTGAAACTAACTCTTATTAATAGAATAACAAAGCACAAAGTGCTTTATTTATTTTTATAATTGGACCCTTTCTCGCATCAATTTTCTGTGAGACTGCTACGATGAATGATCACCACCTAAAGTCGTTTCACAGTTACTTCCCTCTGTCTTAACTACTTACCAACTTTACTGTCTAAGCCACAGTGATCTTTATTTTCAGTTAAATAAGGTTCTATGTTTAAAATTTTGTTGCTGCTGTCAGGGGTAAAAAGACTAGGTTTATTTTGTAATCTTGTTGTGGTCACGTTACCATTGGCCTATTTATTCCCCAAATATAGAATATCACCAATTTAATGATAACAGTTGCAATTATAACAACATAATTATGTTTTGTATTTTATGTTATCAGTGTGTGGACATTATCTTTATAAAAAGTGGTATGGAAAAGTGTAAACAATTTTAAGTGATAGTATTATAAATTATGAAAAACATACTTATTACTTTTTATAAAAATCATTTCATAACATAAAATGTAGATTAGGTACATTTGCTACTTATATTTGGGTTCTCCATCTGAATGTTTGCTAAAACATTGTTGGGAAGCGTCGGAGTAGCTCATATTCATCATCTGCCTAGCTTTTTCCCCAACTTTATTGGGGCCGACTTCCAGTCTTACCAGATGCAGCTGAATACTAGTATTTTACATGGAACGACTGCCTATCTATGCCCCTTGGTAAGACTGGTTGTCAGACTTAAAGACTTTCATGCCACTGACTACCTGTAACGACTGTCATAGATCTAAAATTAACAGACAGGTCCAACGGTTTAATGCATGCTTTCCGAAGCACGGAGGTAACTCGGTATATAATGGTGGTCACCCATCCACAGACCGACCTTGGCAAGCGCGGCTTAACCTTAAAAACGGCGCCGGCGGCGGCGGGTGTTATTATTTAGCCACAAGCTCCTCATAGTACAGTCATAGTATCGCATATTATGTAAAATTTATGTATTTACAAAAACTTGGCCACCTTGATTTATGCATTCTAATATTCAATAGAGGTCAATTCAAAATAAACTTGTTTGTGTACAACTACACACACGTACTGTTGCTGGTAATTTTATAGCCATTATATCATACATATCAAATAAGTACTCCAGAAATTAATACCTACCTACTATGTTTGCGTTTATTGAAAAAGATGATATATAGTAGTTACCTAAAGTACTTATAATAATTTATACCTAAACAAACTTTGATATAATGTTTGTTATTTGGTACCTACCTACTACTACTATTTATCTTTTGTCTAATATGATTAATTCGATAAGCTATTGCGGGCATGAGACGAGTCTGGCAATGACGCACTAGCTAGTGATTAACATGGTGGAAGTGAAAATGTAGCATAAATCCTTGTCAAGGATAAAACCTTGACCTTTCCTCAAATGACTACGGGCCGAGGTTAAGAGGCCCACGAAACGAGAAATCTTCCCTTTTTCAACGAACTAGGTACATAGATTTTGTTCGTGGTTTCGCCCGCGTGGTGGGCGGAAATTGTCACACGAGAACGTACTACCGGGATTAAAAAATAAAAATCTTATGTCCTAACCCTGTTCGTGGTCTAACTGTGTGCTAGATTGCCAAGCTCGAAAAGTTGAGTGACAGATAGACAGTTACAGAATTTGTGTTAACCATTAGTAGATATAAATTCGCTATAATTTTTCATAGTCTTTAGAGGCCAAGGTATTAAGTACACACATGTGCATTCGCAGATCAAAAAATTGCAACGAAAATTTCAACCTACCCATGGCAAAATCCGCAATTCTGCGGTCGTCAATTATACATAAATGCTAATAACGTTCTGAAAACCGTAATAGGTAAATTATTACGTTGGCCATGAACTGACGCCATCACTGCAGAATAGATCGTGTGGTCGTTGAATATGACGTTCACTCATGATTTCGCTAGTGTGACCTTGCTTGCGTCACGGATTCACGGCCCCAGGCATTCTCTGATTTTTTTTGGTTGAGCTTATGAATAATACAGCTCGTCCTACCCACGAACTTTATTTAACCGGCCAAGTGCGAGTTGGACTCGCACAAACCGTTGCACCAAACAATATATATAATACAGGAAACAAAATATGTTTTTTCACTCAACAGCAGAACTAAATTTGTTTTTCATAGTAAGTCAATGAAATGGCAGGAGAATGGTGATGATAAGTATTTTAATGAAAAACAAAGTTACTGCTGCAGTTTCATGAAAAAGTCCCATATATCAAAAAACGAAATATCAAATATTATTCAAAACAGTTTTACGTTCAACACACCCACATTTTCAGAATTTTCCACCTCTTACTTTAAAAATCGGAGGGGACATACACAATTTAGACAGACAGACCGACACGACGAATTTATAAGGGTTCCATTTTTTTGCCATTTGGAAACGGAACCTTAAAGAATAAAGAATTTTAAAATTGAGTACATGATCTGACCCCGCAAGTATCACCCGTCCTGACGTTTTGGCACCCTGCGCCGTCAGAATATAAATACAGATTTAAATTTAATTTGTCCGGGTTTTGATACATGAGGACTTCTATCGAAATTGCAACCCGACCCGTAAGGCAGTGAATGTAAAAGAATATTTAAATTTAATTTTCATACAGTATATTACTATACACACCGATATCTTTATTTACGAGATTCTGAATTTATGTTAAACAAATTGTGTTATCATTGTGCACTGACGTTAACACCATAACAACTGGAACGGTTTCTAAACATTTCTGTAACTAGAACGGAACTATTGGAATGGCAGAGAAAATTTTATGCATTTGAGTAAAGAACCTAGGTACAGTCAACCGCACATCAGTTACATTACGATATGGTTCCTGCTACTACGACATTTCAAAGGCGTTGTCAATAACAATCAAGTTGGCACCACTGATTTGCCTTTTACCGTACAACGCAATCCGCGACGCCCACGGGTAACGCCTGATTAAAACTCTGTGACGAAACTTTATATAGACATAAATAATGTCGTAGTCACTCTCATTGTAAATAGGACATAACATCCGTAAGCAACCAACGTCCAACATAAAATGCTGCCCACGTAGATCGTAACAATGACCCTAGTCTCCAGGGAGAGGTTAATGCCATGTAGATGCAGTAACACTTGCTTGCGATCGATATGTATGCCCACTATGTGTAATAGCTAGGTACTATAAGCTAAGTACATTAAGTACGAAGAATTGTGAATAGTAAACTAGTAGATGTAGTGAGAGAGATTCCTGTAGAAAACTTTTTGGAATAAATACATTCCTGAATTACATCGACGTCACAGGCCCGCAGTGCACGTAGAGCGCTGCTTACTTCGTTTCTGAGGGACAAGACAAAGACAATAATCCTATTTGAGAGCCTGGCTAAGCACCACAAGCACTTTTATAAGTATCACATTATCACAGAGGAGGCCACCAAAACGCGAAAACGGTGTCCACAACTAGGTCTATTAGTTAATGTGTGCAAAGTGTGTGTTTTCGCAGCAGTAGCTTGCTGCGAAAATCACAGTCCAAATTATCATAAATATCATTAGCTTATCAGCAGCCCAGATTTTGTATGTGTATTGTTACTGAAATGATAAAATACTCGGCGCTATAAAACAATTCGAGTGACAGTGCTAGGGACCATTAATTCATTTGAAGTCACCACAGAATAGTCCGTTTGAGCAGTATCGCAACCTTATAGAGTTGCACTGCAAGTAGCCACATCAAAAAGAAAGTATTGGGTGTGCAGAAAATTTCGCGAGCTCTTCAACGAATAGCTTTTCCAGCTAAATACCAATAAAATAATCAAGGCTCTGTGTTACTGTGGGTCCATATTCTTATAAATTGATGCTTCTTTCGGTACTTGCACACTTTTCGAACTCTGCTCTCTTGAAAAATATGAGAAAACAGTCATCTTCAGTTTTCCCGGCCTGTTAGTACATATTATCAGAAAGTGTAAATAAGCTACAACTACCGTACACTTGGTTACACTTGTTAGAGTTTGCAGAACATTTGCTAACTCGCTATTTATCGATGATGAGAGGTTGTGTTTTTTTTACATATGTATATTGGTTTTTGTTTTCACTGTAGCTTGAGTAACGACTTAATGAGTTACAATAAATATTGTATTGATCACTTAAATACTATCTCATTTATATATCTGTCATCATAGATTAGAAAAAATAATCGTCGGAATAATTAATCCCAAATTAAAGACGTAATATTCGGGATACGCGTTTTGATTGGTACCACACTATTAACTGCTACTGGTGTTTAAAAAAAGGTCTAGCCAAATGACTGCCTTGAGTGTAGTGGTCTCAAGCGCAACAGCTGAGCGTGGGGTCCTGGATTAGATTCCCAGGTCGGGCAAGATGTTATTTTTGCATCAGGCTTTTCTCAGCAGCAGCTACGGAGGCTGTATGTGTGCCTGGTTGATGGCCCACTCCCTATTAAATGGGACTTAAACATAACTGGCGAAATATGAGTGTACAAGTATTAGGTACATCTCTACCTAACCTTTCAGGGGAAAACAGGTGTGATGTTATGTGTTCGATTTATCCAAATGCTCCGTAACATTGCACTAAATAATTATTCAATACGTATAGAGACGTCAAACTTCTTCGAAGCACATGTAATCGATGTGATAAAAATATCACGTGCCGACCTGAAATCGATAAAGAACAGCCCTAATCGGTTTTAATAACCTTGACCGATAAAGTAGTCTAGTGCGACAAAGTAAATATTTTTTTTTTTAAAGAAAATGTCGCAATGTTTTTGCCTGAAATATTAAAACACAAGTTAAATAGGCTGGTTACATTAGTTTACTCTATTTAACGATGAGATAGGTAGGCGGTCAGGTTTAGGGCATGCGGAACCCGAAGGGAAGGCCATAAGAGACCAAAACCGTCAGGTTCAAGGCTCTGATTCCTCGACCTTAGAAAGTCCAAAACTTGTCGTAATATGCCATTATTACCAAAAGAAATTAGTACATTCGGATAGATGTAGACCACAGCAAAAACAGTAAATAAATTGTATTATAGGTATTCGCTTCGAATTATTTGGTGTCTGATCTGAGATTAGAAGCCTTAGTTTTACGCCTACCTTTGTTTTCATTCGTAGGCCTTATTTTTAATGTAGTGCTCCAGTTTCTTTACTTACTTTTTGTTACGTCTTTGTCATCCTTTGGTATGAATCACTATAAACAGCATTAATACCTGTTTTCACTAAGCGATACCTAATTTAATGACATAATATTATACCAAGTAGTAGTTTTGAGTTGTGGGTTCGAACCCAGGTAGGCGTAAATTTGGGTAATTTATTTCTTCACCACTGCTCCCAAAACGGTGAAGGAAGATATTATCGTGAATCTCGGCATGTAGCAAAAAATCTAAGACAGGTGACATCTACCAAACCGCGCTAGGATCTCGTGGTGGTTTACAGCCCACTCCCTCTCATGGGTCTGTGTGCCAGCATACATATATATATATTTAAGCCAAGGACAAAATTATGCCAAGTGAGACATCGACTGATAAAAAAAAATCCTTTCTTATAATTTCAGATTGAATGGCGCGACCCATGGCTAATGGCGCTGATATCTTTCCACATTATAATAACGTTCACTTGCTTCTCTACGAGGAACTATGGGAACTTCCAAGTCATATTATTCATAATATTATGTAAGTACCAGTACTTCTTAGACAGTACCTTATATCTTTCGATTTCACCTTCCAAATTGAAAATTTTATTTGAATCATTTGATGGAGCTAGTAAGCAAGGAGCCAGGAGTGTCTCCAATGACCTTTGTCTCAATCAACTGTAAGGAGAACGGAATAGGGGGATCCGTAGATGCATAAATCATCGGCCTATTTGCGGCCTTGAGGACGAGTTACTAACCTATCATTACATATTATTCGGAATTAACCATTTCGAAAGAAAAGTCAGAACATTGAAAAAAGGTTCTGACACTTTCTTGGTGTCTGCAATATCATTTTCTTTTATTAATAAATTAAAGTCTGGACGGAGTCCTAAAGATGTAAATAACCCTATACGCGATGCCAATTAATAACATCAAGTCTTGTAGACACAGAAATGGCTTCATACATTCTTGCAGTAAGATTTCTCAATGAAGGCCAAGCCTCTTTACAAACAAATCCTAGACACACACTACTCGATTTCAAAACAAATATCTTCACTGTACAGTGTACACATTTTAGCGTTAATGCGAAAACCGAAACCGCTGTTCAGAAAACGCCTCTGCGTCATTTGGCACTGCGTCAAACAAGTGAAAGTAATTTCGCGTTTCTGAAACTTATTTCATTGTTGATATTAAAAAAGAAATCTTTCTGTCTCCGTGGAATGAACGATATTTATTTATTCATTTAACCTTCAGACTCTGCTATCTTTTTCTATCAAAGATAGTATTCTTTTTAGTAAAATAAGTACACGCAATACCATTTCATTATTCCATCTTAAATTACAACATCCTATAAAGATACATCCGGCGATTAATGTTATTGTACTGGTAATTAATGGCAACCTTGATTTAAATGTTTCAGTGTTGCTAGTCTATTTTTCGGAGAATATCAACGAGGTTGCTGCGCGGAATTGGACCTTATTCTCAAGACAACAGTACTTTGATAGTAAAGGCCTTTTCATATCGGTCGTTTTCTCCATCCCTATATTACTGAACTGCATGATAATGGTGGTAAGTTGATAAAATATCGTATGATCTAGATATCGTAAATTGTGTATTTTACTTGTTATTGTAAATCGTGTTTATTGTTGTGAAATTGGAAAATAAGTATGTCGATGTGACCGTTTTTTATGTGAATGAGATTACTGTTCACTTGTAGCTGAATAAGATTATTGTCAGTGGCGTGCCTGGGGACCAACAATACGGCAAGCCTTCGGGGCAAGCAGACTGTTCAGAAAACCCTTACATCATGAAGAGTGGGAGGTTATAAGGGCAAACCATGCTTTTAGGCTTGTATGGAAGTATCGCCACTAATTACGGTTAACTTCTGTCTTAGTAGATTCATGATGAATTATGTTAAAATGAATGATAAGTGATTTGAAATTTGCTGATGGTGATTTCAATCATTTATTTCTTTGCAAACATGGGTGTACATAGATGTTTTCTTATATAATATAGTTCTCCATATTCTACCGCGTCGCATGGGCATGCAAATAATATTAAATTCCAAAATTAATGAGCGATTGTTGTTTTTTATTATTTATTTATTGTTGTTATTGTGTTGATGCCAAAGAAAATCTGGGCTCGATTGTCCCTGAAACTAGACAGAAATTATTAGTGACTTTGTCTTTTGGACAAAGTTTTGGTCTTGCCTGTCACTTATTTATTTGTACTACTCTAGGCAAAGTCGAGGTTCTACCAGTCAACCTTAGGGTTAAATATGACAACATTATGATAGGGTACAAAAAATTGGAATATAAAAATTTCTTGTCTATATTTTCCAGGGTTCGTGGCTGTACCAATCAACACAGATCATGACAAACATAAAGAAGGCACAGCTGAGACAGCGGTTGAAAGAAATGAACATGAACCGGGAACAACAGCAACACATCAAAGCAGAGTAGTTGTCAACTCAATTTTGTAGGTAACGAAAATCAAAATATTTTTGCTAGCATTGTGACGGAAAACGATGAATCTAATTCAAGGCATATGACGCAGTGATTTATTTTATAATTAATTATTGTGACAATGAATTTTCGTAGGACATCGTCCAGTAACCAGCGACCGAACGGTAATGTTATGTAAATATTTCAAAAGTACGTTTTTAAATGCGGCAGAAGTTCTGTAAAGCGCGGTCGTACGCGTTTTATTAATGCTTGAAATAAAATTAAAGTGTATTGTTAATGTAGACTTCACGGTTTATGAAGCACGTAAATGTCATAATTTGTGTTCGTTTTTTCCTTGTCTAACTTGCCCATTACAGTTGACTTTTGAGAGGACAATCATCACTTAATTTTTGACACTGAATATGTTAATTTTATTCATTGTTTTCTATAAATAGATAGCTCACAAACATGTTTGTGAAACAAGTTTGATTAAATTTTGAAATGATCGCATGATTCTTGCCTCTCGGTATGAACACTAGAATTAGTCCTTTATTAGTTGTAAGTAAGGCCAGTCACAGCCCACGGACTTGTAAGCATTTATTATGAAGTCACAAGACACGAGCACTGTATGAATTTTAATTTAGAATGCATTACAGTGACTGAATAAGGAAGTTTTCATTGTGATGAATAAATTAAATTGTTACGTTCAGACACATTGTTAACGTTTTGTGTGTACAATTTTATTTACTGATACGAGAGACTTGAGGAGCGTTTATTTGTCAGCGTCGCGTGTCGGTTTGCGTAAGCGCATCCTTTGAATACTTTCGATTTGGGCGACAATTTACAGCGCCACAATAGCTCAATAGTTGCATAACGCTGTCGAATTTTGTCTGAATCGAAAGCATTCATAAAACCCCAGACAAGATCAAATAGGAATTATATTTCCAGAATACAACGACATTTTTATTCATATGCTAGACACGCTTCCGAACAAAAGATTTTTTTAGTACAGACCTATCGCTTGACTGAGATGGTGCCTTAAGTAGGTGCGGGGGTAGTGTGATGACGTTTTACAAGAGCATAGTCATTGGCCCGCTGACAGGCGTCAACAGCCCTCTCGCTACTCGATGCTACCCCATACACTGCCTCAGTTAAACGGCAGACTTGTAGCTTGTCGGATGCGCAACAAATAATAATAAGATCCATACAATTTAAGGTTTCCAACACATATAGATTTGGCATTGCAACGAACATGAGCTTATGTAAAATGTGCGCTGAGAGTGCAAAAACAAAGATGGCGCATGCAGTCGCGCTTTCTAATGATTGGTCAAAATCGTGACAAAAATGCGGATATGTTTGCACATGCGCAATGCTTTTGACTTATTGAGAAGTCTATGCATCCAATACATAGAGGATACTGCCTTAAACACCAAGTTCCTCAAATCGTCATTTTAATATGTAGTGAGCTAGAAAGGTGTTGAAATAGTAGCTAGTGATACACCTTTTAAGGTTTTATCTTACGTAGAACTTGGCCTAAATATGTTTAGATAAGCAGGATTTAGTACATATACTACTGGTGACAATAAAACAAAAACCATCCTATCTGAACGGTTAACAAGTCAGCGGTAGCTTGCAAAGTTGCAATAGATGAAAATGCCTGGAACGGCTTAGAATAGAGATACATAATACGGAGAATGCAGCCGGTTAGATAAGGTCGGCAATGTAAACGAGGCCTTACCTTATTATACCATCTCTTCGTGCGACGCCTTGCCTACAGAGAGCTGTGTAGCATGTAACATAACATCACTCCTATAATCTCCGAAGGATTATGCAGAAGTGTACTTACTAGTACAGCCATATTTCGCCACTTATGTTTAAGTCCCATGTAATAGGGGGCGAGCCTATTGCCATCTACCGGGCACAAATCCAGACTCCGTGGCTGCTACCGAGTAATTCATGATTGAAAAACCATTGTAGAATGAAGAAGAATGAAATTGGGCTCAACATGCGCCCCATATCTGATGGCAACGTCACGTTCTTGACTTGAGCTATCTGTTCAGGAGGGTTACCATGACAACTTAAAGCAGTATTGTTTAATTGTTATTCCAGAGTGAGAAAGAGATGGAGCTATACAGGGCGTCTAGCTCTATCCTTTTCCCACTCTTGGGTCATGGTAGACCACCAACATTGCAGGTAACAAGGTTGAAGAGAGTTCGCTCTATGAGAGACTCTAGTTATCGAATCGACAAAAGTATTTCTTAGCTATGGTCAAGTATAGTTTTAGTCTACAACAACTGGCCCTTGGAACGGTTACTTGGTGGGTCGCTTAAGATCGATCGGACATCTGCTATAAAAACTTTGTATAAAGTCAAGGAAATTTATTGCAAAGCAAATTGACTACAAAAAAAATTATATTCATATATTCGCATCACGACTAATGTTTGACAGGTGGACATAATTGAAACTAACGCCGCCATCTTGTTTTTTTAATTTCCACAGACAATATCTGCAATTTAAACCAACAACGCTCTCCTGTCAATATCATTCAAGCTCAAAAAAATACTATTGCAGTCGGTATTTGACGTATTATCATACTTTGCTGAACAATTAAATTCCTTGACTGTTAAAAACTTACCGATTTCACACACAAAATAAAAGCTCGTTTTATCAATTAATTGTTGTATTTCTCTATTGATATAATTATGTTTGACTCCCAAATGTGATTGTTGTGTTGTATTTACTCGATATTTATTCCATTTCTGTAACTAATTGCATTTTCTTATTTGTAACTTATGTACTTAAAACTAGTTAAAACTAACTATCCATTCGCTTCGTTCTTACCACCAGTGTATATTGCATTTTCTTCTGTATTTTTTTTATATAAGCTGCCATGTATTTTAATGTGGTTTGGCACAGATAAGGTACCGGGATATTTTTTAAGCGAAATTTTATTTGGTGAGGACTATTAAATAATGTATGTTTTTTTTTTGTATAATTTGTTTATGTATAGATGTTACCAATTTATTTTTTGTTTTTAAGTGTAAACGAATTTCATTGTTGTTGTGAATGTTTTTTATCTGATTTGAAAGGTGTGGTAATTAGTAAAGTAATTTATGAGTACCTACGCCACATATATGTTATCTTTCAGTATGTTTTATTATGGACAGTGCCCAGCATGACCTTTTGCCCATCGTCCCCTCTTCTGCTTTTTAAAATGGGTCAGGTAAGGTAGGTAGGTCACTGACTGTACTAAAACTGTCTTGATTTTGTCAGCAGTACCTTTCTTCAGACAGAAGTGTTACAATTCGAATGCATAATTTCTCTAAACTACAAATACCTAGTAAGTATGAAATCTAAATACATACCTCCCGATGCAAGACAACGCAAGTGCCATTATCAAACATTCACAATGACTGTATATACGATTTGTGATAATTATTATAGTAAACAGAAGGTGCAATAAAATTAAGTTGGCTAGATTCGGCTAGAAATTTGATTTTTTATACATTTGTATATAATTTTTTCGCGCTAGATAATACAGAAATAATAACAGGTAGTTCTAAAAGGTGGAAAGGCATTTTTGTTGAATTTATTCGTCGTAGAGGTGAAAACACATTTGCATGCACGGATCAGCGTTTTCGAGTATCTGTATCTTTTTCTGTCGAGTAAAGGCGTCATTTCCGGTCGCAAGCATCCCTATTCATTCGCATCGGAAGCAGTTTAACATGCGATCGGACCTCTCACTTTACTGAGTTGCTATTCTAAGTGACAGAAAGGGAAAGATGCAAGAAAATGCTGATCTGTGCGTGTAAATGTAATTTCATCCTAAAATTACATTTGTTAAATTACTATAAGTATTTTGAATAAGAAATAGAAAATGTCCTAAAATCACAGAAACACCACTATTTTAGAATTAAACATTGTTAGTAGATTAGAATTTAAACTATATGCATTGAAATAGTTACATCTCATAATAATAACGCGGCAACATTGAGAAAAAAAAAGTATGAGTATGGAAATGAACGTTTCTGCCTATAGTAATGTTACGTCCATATCTAGAATATTGTCATATAAATAATATAAGCGACCGTGTTGCCGACGAGTAACGTAACGAAGACTGAGTTGTGTATAGTGTGAATTTGAAGTCATTTTATTTTTAAGTTTCATCCTCTGACATTCTATACAACCCCTACCATTAGTCTATCCACTCCACAATTTCCACCTCTTATTTTGTACACATCACTTCTAAACTTTTAAATTCTAGTTGTCGTAAACTCATGGTAGGGGTAATTTGTTTTCTTTTTCATTGTGTATCTGTAGATAGCAAACATGTACATGCTTAACACTGTTTTTATTATTCCTTTAAGCAAAGGTGATTTTTAATTTGTTTTATGCTTAAATAAAGGAATTGATCGAAATTGTTTCTTCTTTTATTCCCGTTCTTACTCCTTAGAGATTTATTTAATTTTGCTGTTTTCACTAGCAAGAACTGTATTTACACAGCCAGCCAACCATTTCAAGCAGGTACTTGGTGCCCTCTGGTGGATTCAACTTTAATTAAGGGATGGCATGGAAACTATTTAAAAGAAAAAACAATCTTTCAACAAATCAAGCGTGCATGTAGTGTGCAACATACCTATACCTACATATCACGTACAACTTGTATGAAACTCAAAACTATAATACCTCGATACATCACTTCCCAGCTCCCTGGTCCTCGGCGTATCTTTCCCAATGTTCAAACATGGTATTGTAACAAATATCCAAAACGTGATCCTATCAATCTACCCGAGGTATAAATAAAGAAAAAGCGACCCATACACACAGTCACGAACACAAGTATGAAAAAAAAAACTATTGCAAATTTGAGATAAGACTGGCATGGTTTCCAAAATACCATATTGTTTGCTACAACATAAAATTACGATAAGAGAAAATCACTTTTACTAAACGTATAATAATGTGGTCGTGACTGTATCTACTGTGTACTACCTGACATCATTTATGCAGCCTTCGGTCAATGCCATTAGGACAGGTATTAATATAATAAACCTAAGGGCTCATTTACGGAGACGCGGTGCGTTATGTGGCGCGGCCCGCTTTCAATTCAAACATTTATGGCGATGTATGAGAGCGTTTTCTGAGAAGCGACTTTACACGTCGAGCGGCGCGTTGAGCGGTGCTAGCCGCAAAAAAAGTTTGCGATCTGTTTGATCGATTTTTCAAACTGATCGCAAACTTTTTTTGATTTGTGTATGCGCGACCACCGCGCCGCGTCTCCGTAAACGAGCACTTAGTTATATCTATCACCCTGTACGATATGACATTGGCATAAAATGAAGACCATGGGATTGACCTGCAGGGTACAACTGCATGCAGTTTAACCTTTTCGTTGCAATGGAATGTAAAAATAAGTAAATATACGGAGATTTAGTAAAAGCGTTTATTTAAATTACATAGAACTATTTAAATCGCACTGAGGTCCATTTAGCAACAAAAGTGGGATCAGACTGCTTATGGGTATAAGACAGTCATTCGCAAAGATTGTCGTGTTCCTGTTTGGGGGAATGGGTACTCTTTTGAGTGACAAAGACAGCATGATGAGCATTGAGCGAAAACATGAGCGAGATAGCACGTTATGATAGTCCATTGGCAGCAATTTTTTCTTTGACCTCCTTGACCATTAGTTTGACAAGGTTGTCCAGATCGACCTCTGGTTTCCAATTCCAGTCCCGCCGAGCTTCGCTGTCGTCGAATACTTGAGGCCAGGAATCAGCTGGAATCAGTGTTAAAACCGAGCTTACGAAAATTGTTAGATAAAATGGTATGCTTCCGATGGAGAAGCTAACAAAATTGAACTTAGGGATCAATAAAAGGTAACTCGCAAGAATGTGCATTCAATACAATGAACTTAATTCCCTGCCGAAGTTCAAAAACCTGTTGCGCTCTCATCTAATAGTCACAATTAGTTAGTATTAATATGGATTTTTTTGTTTGTTATTTGATCTTTGTAAGTCACAGATGTTTTGTTTTCAATTTTTATTTTCTTTTTTGTTTCTATTTTATATTACTTTACGATGCTTTATTATGAGAATGTTGTGTACACCTATGATTGGCACCTACCTACATTAAAACCATATTCTATATATTTTATACTTGAATGTATGTACTGTGCTGTGTACTGTTTGTATCATGGTTGTTGCGGATGCAAAAATTTTGACATCCGCGGATGCAGATGCGGATTATTAGCGGTTCACATCCGCGGATGCGGATGCGGATTTCAGTTTTTTTAAGATATTTCAATTTTAAGTAGGTACTTACATAAATAAATTAAAATCGATGAAATTTTTAAAAGGTATGATTTATTTAGTCATATTTTGAGAACACTTTTTAGTGTTATGTTGTTTTTTCGGAATCATGTTCGTATTGTATAAGTATCACTATTGCTTCGGTGAAGGAAAACATCGTGATAAAACCAGCATGCCTGTGATATATTTTTCGACGGCATGTTAAGCCAAGTCAGAGGCCCATAGGCTGATAATAAAAACTGGCTACAGGTTACAACCATTATAATAACCACACGATAAAGAGAGTGTTTAAAACAGCTTTTAGTCGTACTTATTGGAATTTTAAGCCTTGAGTTTCATAAATTAAACAAAACAAACAAAGTCTGTAGGATCTTATCACCAATATGTGCTTTCGTTTTAGTCAGATAGCGAAGGATGAAAGCAACTAGCAAACACGCGCGAGGCACGCGCCTCTCTGGCCCCACCCACTTTCTTTACATGTCGTTACTAGTTGCAAATATGAATCCGCATCCGTAAAAGTCCGCATTAATTGATGCGGATGCAGATGTCGGAATTAATGCGGATGTTCCGCATTTGCGGATGCGGATGCGAATATCCGTAACAACCCTGGTTTGTATGTACTGGTGTACCTATTTTAAATAAATAAAACTCGACTAGGTACCGGTACTGCCTTAGGTACCCACTTAGTATTGCTTGGAATCGGTCTGTCCGATATCTCACAGAACCACAGATCCCAGAGCAAACAATACCTACACATAGATCAATAATATTATTATTATTTGCGGAGGGTTCTTAGCCCTTTACAGTTTTGAGGGATGCACCAATTTACTGGTGTTGCTGGATACATTTTTGCGATCGCTTTTGTGCATTTTACTAAGTATTTGTACCTACTTACTTGATTTATTTTCATGTCCTTAGTAACATATCTCATTCATAACAGTCTGACTTTGAACTATTCTTGTTTACATAAATAATATGATTTAACTCACCGATTTCCTGTCTGCTATCAGGCTTATATGTGATTTTGAATTCTGGTATATATTTAGTCATGGCATCTGTCAACTCTTCGGGCGTGAAACTCATTGATGTTACATTGTAGACTCTTCGGTTAAGGACCTCATTGGGAGCTTCTAAATATTCCGAGAGAGCTCGAAGGGCATCCCTAACGTGCATCATAGGGAGTCTTGTGTCTGGTTTGAGGTAGCATTGGTACTGGCCTTTGCGAATGACGTCGTGGAAGACTGCAATGGCATAGTCTGTGAACATAGATGTGACAGTTTAGCATTTGTGTGGAAGTATTGGCTCACGTGAATTGTTGGTATCTCTCTGTAGGCGGTATATGGTAAGAACCTTAATTTATAGATCTCAATAAATAATCAAATTTAGTTTTTGCAAGTCACGTTCTTGTAGAACTCATTCAGTTTCCTCGCACAAGGTTATTCGGAAAAAAAATTTTTGAATAATAAGTAGGTATCTAAATATAAGCAATTACCGATAAGCCCGTCTCATAAAATTTACATCGAAGACGTATTTTATTTACACGTATAGAACATATATCTAGGTAAAAAAATTCGTTGCCAAGCAACTTCTAATATTAAATTATAACTTTCTTCTAATTACTGAAAATTAAATCTTTAAGTAATGATTTTAACCAATGATTAAATAACAACAATATTAAAGACCGTTGTTTTCTCATTCATACTCGTAGTCTATACAAAAACATAACTACCTAAGTACCTAGGTATATAATAATGTGTTACTAGGCTACACACTACCGAAATGGTACCTATCTCCTAAGTATATGCGCGATCGGTTTTATTCACATACCTACCCATGTACCTACTTACATATTATGTGTGTCTAGTCAGTCGGTAAATACGAATAGAGTCCAGAAATCGATGAGAAATCAAATGAAAATAATGTAGCATTATCCTTACCTGTAGTACCTCCGCCGGGTGGATCACTAGATATGACACCAGGGAACCTCAAACAACGGAAGTCCAAGCCGAATTTATGATAATAGTATTCCCCTAACAGTTCCGCATGCACTTTAGACACACCGTAAATAGTTCTTGGTCTTTGTACAGTTATATTTGGCGTAGGATTTCTAGGAGAGTCTGGACCAAAAGCCCCGATTGTACTCGGCACAAAGAGCCTTAGATTATACTGTTTGGCAAGTTCAATAACATTATGCACTCCTTCTATGTTCACACGTACGGCTAAAGGAACGTTTTGCTCTCCAATTGCACTGAGGAGAGCTGAGAAGTGGATCAGCCAGTCCACCCTGTGATCCACGACGGTTTTCTGCAGGCCCTTGAAGTCTAAAATGTCCACGAATATGTAAGGGCCATCATTAACTATGTCCTGGGATGGCTTGATTATATCGGAGAGGATGACATTGTCCCTGCCATATTTTCCTCGAAGGTACCTGGCGCACTCTACGCCTAGTTGACCGAGACCTCCTGCAAATATAGAACATTTATGAGACTCGTAATCCTTTAGAAGGTTAACTTATTTAGCAGGCTCACAGGCTTGATTATTATATTGCATGGAACTGGAACTGCAACGCTCTTAGTCATAGGAGACAATTTTACTGCGTTGCCGAATAAATAAATATAGCACAAAAATTTATGCTAATCGTAGAAAATACGGCGACACGAGGCGGTTTTCCCTAGGCAAACATGTTTTTACAATACTTAGTTCATTTTGCTACGACGTAACATACAGATTACGCACTAGAATATTATTTATGCAAACAAATTATGCGGAAGTTTGAGACGTAGATTTGCGATCGTCAGCATTGAAGCATCGGACTCAATTTTGTCATAATTTTGTGAGATCACCGCTATTATTCGCGCAAAATCAACGAAATTCTTTCATGCAGTGTGGTGTCATGTTTGCATCGTGACTTCTTAGAATTCATAGGCAAAACTCAACCGAATGATATCTAAGCTAAATGCTCCGCACATTGTCAACGATAGGAATACTTAAATACAGTTTTGATAACAGGCGATGAAATAATAGATTCATCTTATCGGTTAACACAGGATGACAAGACCCTATTAGAGACACAGCTGCCATTGTGGCCTTGTGGGTCAGTGCGATCTTCGTAACATTAAACAATAATAAATGTAGAATTTATATGCATTTAGATATTAAATATTCGAATAGCTCTGGTGATCTTGGAAGAGGCCACATAGTTCGATACTACAATAACGAATTATGAATTGATTAAAACCAATAACCAGCAAACCATGTACTGATGCATATTTGGGATAAAGTATGACTGGCTTTGAAATAGATACTCCTGAGTCGCCCCGAGTAGTCTCGAGTGCCGCGTCCCGGGATTTTTTTTTCCCGCCGAATTCTTTAAGCTGTAAACCGGCCAGTACGGGTTTTCGTAATTCCAAAGTAATTGACCTTCTTTTGGAGTCAGAGAAAAAACTTTTCTGGTGCTATCTTTTGTTTTCGGCAAGGTATGGATGGCCAGTTTGAAGTCTAGTGTAAGTATAATATTTTACTATTTGGTTTCAAGTCAGTTTGTACCGGTTGATTCAACCGCGCGACTACCGATACCGGAATGCACGCGTTTGAGCAACAATTCGTCATCCTCGTGCTGCTATACTTTCGCTTTAATTCGATCATTAACGCTGATATTATTAGAAACTATTACATTCTTTTGAATAGGGTGTTTTATTATATATTGGAAACAGCCTTCACTGTATTTTATCCTTTCACTATTGACGGCGTATATGACCTAAAGACCTACACGTAGCGTTAGCGATTTATTTTCGATTTAGTGCCATTATTCATGGCTTTTATTTAAAAAATATCGTCGTTTCTTTCTTGAAAGTTATCAAAAATATTTTTGCAGATTTTTAGCAGTTTCACTTATTTTTTGAAGTCCACTAATTTCCCCAATTTACTACGTTCCATTTTCACTTTTAAGCATAAGTAAATACACTTACCCGTAATCAAAATCTTTGGCGGTTTTTTTAAAGTACTGTTTCCAGAATAATTTCTAATATTTAATTTAATACAAGTCCGATATAAATTCCTTATGAACATAATTACGGAGGTTCTAGCGTAGATAGCGACACGATAAAACACTGTGTAAGACAAACGGTAACTGGTAAACAGAACGGAGAGGTCTCTCGCGTTAGGTAGAAACAGGTTGTAAACCAATATTAATTCTACCTATGTACGAGTGTATCGTACGATAATACAAGCTATAAAGAAATGAGCCTTATTTCCTTGACTATAAGCTGCAATAGCCTATGAAGATGTTTGGTGGGTGTGTCGCCTCTCACGTCAATTTTTGGACAAAAACTTGACATTGAATTTTTTACACCTGTAAATTAGCAGTGGAAAAAATATTGGTGTTTATGTTAGCACATAAAGTTGGTGTAGGATCTTAGGTGGGTGTGTTAGATACAAGAAAAGTAAGAGCGGAATGTTTTTAGTTATTTTCCAATAAATTGGTCGTAACACGTTGTTACAAGATACGTTTTCCATGTTTTCATTGCCGTCACTGGCTAATTTACACAGGTGTGTTTTAAGCACATGGTGAGAACAAACTAATAATGCCTACTGCAGACTTCTTACCCAGAAACGAAAGCTTAAATCGCTACAGTACCATACAACTCTTCGGAATCATTGGGAATTTGGGATAGCCTCAATGGACTGGCTTCAGTCTTCAAAAATGCTAACCGAAATCCATAATATCTCTTACATTGAAAATTTTACAAGTAAGACAGTATTTTGACGTTGTGCTAGGCTCTGTCAGGGGCTAGACTACTTCAACTGGCAAGGACCTAAACCAGTTATATCGGGGTGGGGATGGGGTGGAGCATGACTTCAATTAGCGTGGTTTTGGGCTGGAGTAAGACGAACCTCAGACCCAGATTTTTTGTATGGAATTTCGAATAGATATTGGTTATCAAATCGTATAAGCCTTGTTTACCTATATAGGTAGATATACTCAAGAGACTGTACTCTATGTACTTAAGTATATGATTTGGATTTTTGTTGAAGCCTTAATTATTCAGCGGTTCCCAAACTTTTTTTTCTCGTAGACCTCTTTAATTTTTTTTTGTTTCTTTGGAATAAATCTCTGACGCCAACTTGTCATGTAACCATAACGTAAGTACTTACTAATAAATTAAAGGATGGACACGTGCTGTATAAGCACGTGAATATTTATCAGTCATCAAACAAATATGAAGCATGTCGGATAGGGTCACATTGGTATTAATTTACTAGTTCGCTTAGCAACTATATACTCGATTTGATTTGTTTTATTTTTCACAGAATATACATGCTGCTTCACAAGTGAATGTAGTAGGTACTTTAGTACCTAGGTATCTCACAGAAATTTTGCTGAGGGGAAATGCATCGTCAATTATTGACGATGCATTTCCCCTCAGATTATTTATCACCTATATGCAAGCATTAGGTTCCTACAGGGTAGGCGCTTTGCCCTGTCTCATCACAGCTTTAAGACAGGGAAGTTATATAATTTGAGTACATTAGGACTCTTATATAATAATTAAATTTAAACTCTCCAAATCGTAATTTAAAGAATTCCAGTCTAATTACACCGCACTCTTTAAAAAATAAATTATTTTTTAAGGCAGCATACCATACGTCCACGGTCCGTATAATAGTTTGGTTTCATTACATCGCAGATTTTGATCTTGGTGTTATTTGCCCAAAAACATAGATTATATTATTTTTTATGCGACATGTATACCAAGGTTAGCAGGACGTGAGCAGGTTTTCGCAAACTCACGAACATAAGAATTGACAAACAACTTTGATTTTATTTCGCAAATGGCGCTTCAGACTTAAGAGTTTTATTAGCACCTTCGCCTTTGCCGTCACGAGTTTTTTTGTTCAGTAAGGTACAATTAATTTGTCAAATTCAGACGTTACCTACACTGTAGATACTTTAAATACGCCTGTAATTCCTGAAGGGTTAGGTACAAGTGTACCCTTAGTACACCAACATTTCGCCAGTTATGTTCAAGTCCCATGTAATATTTAGGGTCGAGTCTACTGCCATTAACCGGGCACAAATTCGGATTCGGTCTGCTACTGAGAGTTTCCACAATGTACCTAAGTACATGTGTAATTTTAAGTGAAATTGCACTTGTATTGTTTGTATTTCTGATTACTTACAGACATGTTTCAATAGAGTAATTAAGGCGACACATGGCAATTTTATTGTCCAAGCGACCACCCTTCCTAGTTACCACATCGCACGATTTAATCGAGATAAGTCGCTTAAGCATTCTTTATTTTGCAACTTACGGTCAAAGAATATAAAATGTTGAGTAGATGGAGACGTGGTATCTAAACTTCTAGTCCAACTAGGGTAGGGCATTTGACCCTACAAATAGATACAAGCCAAACTATTGGTTACGTAAGTCAGATAGTCAGGACTCAGGACACAGAGCGATCAGGTGGGTTACCATGATCTGTTAGTGCAGGAATGTTTTAGGACTATTCCGAGAGTGGGAAAGTAACGACAGCTGTATAGCGCCATCTCTTACCCACTCTCGGAATAATACTAAAACATTCCTGCCCTAACAGATCATGGTAACCCCCCAGGTAGGTGATTAGATGTCCTCATAACTCAGACTCATCAAATGGACTTCCTAGATGTCAAAAACACAACTTTATATCCCCGAATTCTAGCATTCAGCTGGTTCTGGTTAGACTGGAAGCCGACCCCAACATAGTTGAGAAACGGGTAGGCAGATGATGATTGTCTTTGTCTGTGACTGCAGAACAGTTGCAAGGTCGCCATCCTACTGGCCTTTGGTCAGGTTAAAAACTCCTGGAGGTGGATACTACAGTTTACTGATCTCTCTCTTATTAGTAGACTCTAGAGTCTACTCTGTAGTAAAAATGTTGTGGTTCATCATCATTCATGGCATCCTTGTTCCAGTCACTGCTGAGTATAGACCTCCTCTCTTTTGTGGCATTCTTCCCTGGCTTGCGCGAGTCTCAACCATGTCTTATTCGCGATCTTCTGAATGTCATCCACCTATCTGGTTGTTGGTTTGTCAACACTTCTTCTACCATCTCTGTGAGGGCTCTACTCTACCTGTCATCACCAAATCTTGCCAAGTGTCCACCTCCCCTTCAGAGCCGCTACCCGCAATCCGATATCCTGGACTTTTTTAAGCTCCGGGATTCCTCGAAGAGGCAAATAGCCAACAAAAAACAACAGTTGAACGAACATCCACATCTATGATAGTTTACAAGTAGTTACGGGCGGCAGCACGCGCCACAATGGTGAAAGATAAGTTACTTGATGTGCATCGAGCTGTGAACCGAAAGTCTGGTGTTTACATGCGAAATACTCGCATCCCAGTTCACGTTGGGCCACCATAAGCCACGCTTGTCCAGTCCGTTTTGTTTGTGTTTGTTGCGTAACAGTGATCGTGTTTGAATCGACATCAGAGGAGTTGACGCTGTGTTTTGTTCTTCATCTTTGACGGTAAATCGATTGAGTTGTAAATAAATTATAAAATTGAAGGTAACCCTAGTGTTTGTTTGTGAATGCGTCTATGGAAATTGCATTGTTTTCTTGGCTCAAGATAAGATAATATGAGGGTTTTCTTCTTCAATGTTGACAGGATTGTAATTATTGCTAGTTATTTTACTTAAATATTTACAGCCTCTAGTAGTCTGGGTGTTGAGACAGGTTTATCTGTTTTTTTTGACCTAATGACACATGAGTTCTAGGAAGTTAGGTGTTTTGCTGTTTTTATTATTTATTTGATAACCATTCTAATGAATATGTTTAGCTAAGGTTTTTGTGCAAATTTTGGTAAGCAGGCCTTAAATTTAAATTAGACTCTTTTCCTCCTTATTAAAATTAAAACTTCCAAAATACAAACGCGCATCTCTACCTATGTATATCGTAAAAACCAGTACCTAAGTTTTTTTTTATTGGGGAAATAAATCCAACATGTCTTCTTATTTCTATTAGAATTTTCCCAAAACACTGGAAAACTATATGACCTATCGTATTTTTTAGAAAAGCCTTATATTGTCCCTTTATTTTATAAAAGTGCATTTCATATTGCCTTTGTACCGATACATTTAACTAATAAATATGCAAGAGATTAGGATCTGTTAGCTGCATGCGCGTGCGCAAATGCATTTGCTTTCCCTTCAGCACGTGTGACATTTGATGCTCCATGTTTTGTTCGAGAACCCAATGTAACTCGTTTTTTCCGACATTTTCCTTCTGTTGTCACAGTCTTGAATTAGTTGACGCAGCTGGCATTTGTATTGGCTGGATTGAATTATATTAGACATAGACTGCTTCGTTATAGTTTAGCGGTCGCAAGCGCGACTGCTGAGCATGAAATCCTGGGTTCGGTTCCAGGGTCGGGCAAATTGTTATTGGGTTATGACATCAGGAATTTCTCAGTAGCCGCCACGGCGCCTGGATATGTGCCCGGTTGATGGCAATATCCTCGCCGCCTATTACATGGGACTTAAACATAACTGGCGTAATGTGGTTATACTAAGAAGTACACCTCTGCATGACCCTTCGGGGATTACAGGCGTGATTTTATGTTAGACGCTTATTAGTCTTAGCCCAAACAACAAAACTAAAACATGCATATTATGTGACCTCTGCGCTGCCACCGACGACGCCGGGTAAGTTCTTGGCTCACTCATCATCTGCCTAGCCTTTTCCCAACTAGGTTGGGTTCGGCTTCCAGTCTAACCCGATGCAGCTGAATACCAGTAGGTATTTTCCATGGAGCGACTGCCTATCTGACCTCCACAACCCAGTTAGTACCTACTGGGTAATACGATACCCCTTGGTAAGACTGATTGTCAGACTTTCGGGTCACTGACTAGGTACCTGTAACGACTGTCAAAGATTCTGAGATTCTGTGATTCTGGTTCTGGGCTCACTAAGTAAATATAATACAATATCTGTCGTGCCAGTGACTAGAAGATGAAGAAACAGTCTTATTACCTAGGATAGGGAAATAGAGTAATCATGTAGAAGCTTCCTTCCTTTCCTAACTGACATAAAAGACTGTGCCCTTGAACTTGGAGCTGAATCAAGTTGCGCATCTCTATGCTAAAGTTGAACTACCGTCATATGCCTCTAGCTTGCCCCGAAATATTCGAACGTAAGAAAACCGTAAACTTAATCAATCAAAAAATTCTTCGCACTACGATCTTGTTTCTACGACCGATGTTCGGCGACAGATGTTCTAGTTAACCTCTCAAATTGGATATATCAAAGGATTGGAGGACTTTTTTATTGGTTATATCCTTACAATCATTCAATTTGCAAGCTTGTTTCAATGGTCAGATTGGCAAAATCGGGGTCTTAGCAGACTGTCCGCTATAGTATTGTTGTAGCTACTACACAAAGTCAAAAGATATTAATTTCTCAAGAAACCAATGGTCATCATCCTGCTGAACAATATAGAAAATCTCGGTCCTTCCATCTTTCATGCACACAGTCCAGCCATCGTTTCTTTGGTCTCTTTTAATTTTCTTTATCGTGTGGTTAGTGCCGAACCTGGTGTCAGAGATTTAATGCCGTCATGAAATATCTTTTAGGCATGCTGGTTTCCTCACGATGTTTTCTTTCACCGAAGCACGAGATCATTATACGATACGCACACGATATCGAAAAATCAAAGGTGCGTGTCTTGGGTTCGAACTCGAGACCTATGACTTGGCAGTCCATCGGTCACACCAGTAGGCTGTCACTGCTTTGCATCTTCACATTATTCTTCAGCAAAAGGCATAGCATCACTCTCCATCATCTAATGGGACTATAGACATTTAAGAAGTTAGATAGAAGTCACTGGGTTAGTGTGCTTCATCTAATACTTACATTATTTTATGCGTAATTTACGATCGTCTGTAGTCCATGGTTGCGATTCGCTCCAGTTTTCAGGAAATTGTTTGATTGCGTAATAAGTCAATCAAATATTGTATTATGAAAGGAAATGGTTACTGTATCTTTAGTATGCAAATTGTGTTCTCCATTGTTATTGAAATATGATAAAATCAGTCGGTTACGTTAGATTTTTTCTTTATTTTATAATGATGTAGTGCATTGATGACTTATGTTGTAAATTTGTGTCCATAACTTATCTCTAAAAAAATTGGTAGGTCTCCAATATATTGAAAAGTAATTTACAAGTTCACAACCTAAGTAAGATAGATACCTACTTAGCCACCTTTCCATGTTGATAGATGCTCCCTTCAACATTATCATGTCCTCTCCTACTTACTAACCTCGATGCAAACAAAAAACCTTAGCTGCCCTATTTTCCTTGTCAAGTAATTGATAACTAGAAATTAAAACCTTATGGTTGAATTTGTATTGAACATAATGTAGCTTATTAAATTGTTATTACCTATCCACTAAACGTTACTTATAACAAACTATTTCGATAAGAGAAGTCATAGCTTAACATCCAAAAAGAACTGTATCTCTACATTGCCGATCTTACATCCCAATCATTTAGGGCCATAGAAGACGCGACACTTCGACCTATAATAATTCAGCGACTGCATGGTGATTTGGCGACTCGCTGTGATTGATTTCGAGATGGCTTTTTGTCACACGCTGTATCGAGCTAACGAGAACCGCTGGTTAGATAAGTGGCCACTGATACTGAGAGTATCGTATCTGAAAATGTTTAGTTATGATGAGAATCACGGCCAACATTTTGGGGGAAGCGCCAGGGGCTACCACGAAATTAAAATTTTCTTAGGTTTTTTGCAATTTTCAGGTCAGTGTCAGGTCGTACGTTGATTAAAATTTGAATTTCGTGGGCTAACCTGGCGTGAGTAACACATTCACAGAGAGCTATTTTAGTACTTTATTTAGGATTAGTATTCAAAGAGTGTGAAATCCTCGACGTGAATATTATTGTTTACAATGTAAACTAAAGCAAAAGAAATCGAAAACGTAATTACATTGCGCCACATACCGTAATCCGAAAATAACTCGATGAAAAATTCGGAGGTTGTTATTGTTCTTAACAATGAGGAAGCTCGCTCTTCCGGAACCATGTGCTAACAAGCTTATGGGTGATTCCGTGCTCCTATAGTTATCAGATAATACCTACATAATATTACGAGTATATACCTATCTGTAAGAATTACGGCAAATAAATATTTGCACTGAGACTAAGCCAAATCGAACCTGCGAGTCCCTGTACCAGGGACCGTAAAAGATGAACCCGTATAGAGGTTTTAATCGGGTTAGGTGAAAAAGTCTAGAGTAAAGGTTAACTCATATTATTGGTTATGGTTAACCGGTTATTATAGGGTTAATCACCCTATAATAACCGGTTCACGAACACAGTTCATTTTTAACCGACTTCAAAAAAAGGAGGAGGTTCTCAATTCGGTTGTATGTTTTTTTTTTTTTTTTGTGTTTGTTACCTCATATCTCCGTCATTTCTGAACCGATTTGAAAAATCGGTTCAGCAGTTTGGTTTTGAAATCAAAATAACTGGAAAAAAAATGTCATCCAAGTAAAAGAAATTGCGAAATTGATACTTGACAAGGATTTGTGTGTGATACGATAACTAAAAAGGGTAAAATAAAAACTTTTTTGCAAAAAAAACCGATTCCCAAAAAAAACACTAAAAAAAAAGTGGAAAATAACTTTACTTTCGGAAGTCGGTGGGAAAAAGTCAATGAAACAAACAATAGTCACCGGCTTCCGAAAGTAAAGTTATTTTCCACTTTTTTAGTGTTTTTTTTTGGAAGTCGGTTTTTTTTTGCAAAAAAGTTTTTTTGTACATAAAAATTGTTAGCCCGCGCTTGGTGCTTTGTCTCTTTCTTTCTGGTTAATCAATCAGCAATATTTTAAAGGCCATCAATAGGCCATTTATACATATATTAAATCTGTAGACGTGGCGTTTCTTTACATTGAAAATATTTACAAAAAAAAATAGTAGGGGTGTTAAAGGATAACAAACAGAACCCATTTCTACCATTTTTAATTTGTTTGTTTGTCTGTGTGTCTACGAGTATGTTTGTTTGTTTAACTATCACGTGAAATTTACAAAACCAATGTGGTTAGTTTCAATGCACAAGTATTGTGCGTAACTTAGAGAAGGTATTAGTTTTTGTTTCATTGCAATCCGTGCTCTTAATCAAAAGATATATGAATTTAAAGTGTTCAAGAAGCAATCACTTTCATTACTTCCGATACCTACATGCAACGACATCTATTGAACCAAAATGGTACTAATGAATAAATGTCCTCACAAGATCACTTTTAAATCGACTGCCCGAGTTTTTCAAAAAGTTATGATAGCAAAAGGTACTCTATATGGCGCTGCTTTGAAAATCTACATAACATAGTGATTGTTCCATGCATTATATTTTGGCAGTTTAACTCCGTGATCGATAAATGGAATTTGACGCCAGTTTCTGAATCGCGGCATTAAGATTTTCCGTGAATGAACTAGCCTCGCGACAATATGTGGTCGTAAATTTTGATTGAAATTAACAGTAAGTCAGTTAATTAGTAGGTATATTATTTATAGAGGATGTTAGGAATGTAGGTACTATGACTTCACGTTCCCATGTAATGTACTCTGACAATAACAAAAGAATACGCGGTCACGTCAATGATGCCGCGGGCACAGCTTGTATTTTATAAATTAATAATGGTTATTCAAACATAACTATGGGTCCGACCAGTTAACCTTTAAACCCGATTAATCGGTCCCTGCTTGTACCCATAGACAGAAAGTTACTTTAAATGTTTTTCTGACGTCAGTGGCTACCTATAAGTCTACGTATAGCTACGTCAAGATTATAAACCTAGAACGACCACTAACCCATAATAAAACAAAAATAATGACACGTACGAGGTATAAGCCCGTACCACTTACGAGTACCTCCAAGATGACAGTCTGCAACAGTTACTACGGAGATAAATGCAATAACTGTACCCTAATGACTGCTGTCCCGTTTACGGCATACGTACACACGTACTTACTCGCTTGATGCATACCCATCTACTATGTAAGATATTTATAAAGATAAAGATAAAGATAAAGATATATTTATTTTGTAAAAACATGAGTAGTATGTATACAGGTCTTATAAGTAAATTAGATGTAGCTACATGTTTTGCCATTTAGGAGTGGCGTACAAATTTTTTTTTTGGCCTTATGCCATAGGATGAACTTAATTAGTATAAAATTTAAAAAGTTGAGGTAATTACATAGTTATATTAGATGAAGAAATGTCGTAATTGAATAGCCGATACTTTCGTTTTTTAATCGTTTAAGAATTCTGATAGGCTGTAATAGCATTTAGTTAAAAGAAATCGTTTAAGCTGTTTTTTAAAGAGTCTAGTTGGTAATTGTCTAATAAGTTTAGGGATTTTATTATATATTACTGGTGCCAAATAGAATATGCTAGTATGCATCAGTGTCGTGTTCGGCCTAACTATTTCTAGCATATCATTATCACGACGACTCCGAATCGAGACTTCTGACATTTTTTTGAATAATTTAAGATTAGTTTGTACAAAATTAGCTACTTCATATATAAATAAGGAAGGTAAACTTAAAATATTGTGCTCAATAAAATATGGTTTGCAACTATCGGTAACCTTTAGACCGAACATAGCCCTAATGCACCTTTTTTGTGACTTAAATATCATTTCCTTATTGACCGAGTTTCCCCAGAATATAACGCCAAACCTTAATATAGAACCGACAATCCCATGGTAGGCAGTAAGAAGCGCATCGGTGCTTATAACCGGTGCAAGTTTGTAGAGTGCGTAAGCCGAGGAATTAATTCTTTTATTTAAAAGCTCTGTGTGCTCTTTCCAATTTAGACTTTTATCAATTGTTACACCTAGAAATTTTGTGGAGTTTACTTGTTTTAGAATTGATCCTTGGTAATTGATATTTAGGTTTGGTGCTGCTAGACGTTGACTGAAAAATATCACTTTTGTTTTATCTAGGTTAATTTTTAAATTATTGTTATTTAGCCATTTAATTATTGAAGTAATTGTTTCATTAATTTCGTTTTCGTAATTATTTTTATTGTTAGAGTTTATGGTGACCGTACTGTCATCAGCAAAAAGTGAAATCGGATATTTTGTTATTCCGGGTAGATCGTTTATGTAGATAATAAATAGTAAGGGACCCAATACACTCCCCTGTGGGACTCCGTACTTCACTATTCGTTCTTCCGATTTATATACTTCTTCTTTTTTAGTTGAGATGTTTATTTTGGAAATTTCAGTGTATTGTTTACGATTTTTTAAGTAGGTTTTTATTAGTTCTAGTATGTTTCCCCTGATGCCGTATGCTTCTAATTTACTGATGAGAATATCATGATTGACGTAGTCGAAAGCCTGGGTCATGTCGCAGAAAATTGCACAGACCGGCTTTCTTTTGTCTACGTTAGCCATGACATTATTAATGAAATCAAAAATGGCCATATTTATGGTTTTATTTTTACGGAAACCTTTTTGATCCTCTGTAAGAATGTTTTGTTTTTCTAAATAATTGTACATTTGTGTATATATATATTTTTCAAAGATTTTAGATAATATGGGAATAAGGGCTATGGGTCTGTAAGAGTTCATGCTTTCTTTATTGTCTTTTTTAAATAATGGTTTTACTATTACCGTTTTCAGATTCTCTGGGTATATTCCTGTGCTTATACATATGTTTACAATATAGCTTAGGTGATCACAAATATTATCAGCGACATATTTTATAATTTTTGTGGATATCCCATCATGCCCGACACTTGAAGTGTTTTTCAGCGATCGAATTATTTGCAGTATGTCGTATGGTGTACTTGGTGCCATAAACATAGATTGATTTGATTTGTTAATATTAATATTTACTTTCTCACCTGAATCAGATAAAGGCTTAATTTTGTCTACAAAAAAATTGTTAAAAGCATTTGATATATCCTGTGGATGGGTTACTGTTTTATCACCAATTTTTATGGAAGAAATGTTATCCTTAGGCTTGTTAAATTTTGATCCATTTATTATTGCCCATGTGGCTTTGGATTTATTAGGTGCTGTTTTTATGTTATGAATGTTTTGAGCTCTTTGTGTTAATTTAATTATATGTTTATAACGTTTGGCATATGTTTTATATTCTATTTTATTATGATTATTTCGATTTAGTCTATAGTTCCACATTAGCTGTCTCTTTTTTTTACTACAGATTCTAATTCCGTGTGATATCCATTTTGGTCTATTTTTGTTTTTAATAGTTATTTCTCTAAATGGAAAGCATAAATTATATAAAAGTAGGAATTGTTCCATAAATGCATTGTAGGCTGTGTTTGGATTTTCAGTTTCGTATATTTCGGAGAAGGAGATATTTTGTATACAATCTTTAAATTTTTGCATATTGTCTTTACTAAAATCACGTCTTTTTATTTTCCACTGTTTTAACAAATATGTTTTAATCGGTAATTTTAGTATCTGAGCTGTGTGGTCTGATAAGCCAAAATCAATCACTTCAGATTTACATTTCTGTCTAAGGTTATGCGCAAAGTTATCTATGCACGATCCACTTACAAGTCGTGTGGGCTGATATAATTCTAATTTTAGGTTAAAGTTTAAAAGCAAGCATTCCAGTTCCCGCAAAGTGTTATTACGCTTAAGAGCATCAATATTAAAGTCACCTGCTATTACGACATTTCTTTTTACATTTTTTTTATTTACAGTATGTAACAAGTTTTCAAACTGTTCAAAAAATATGCTTAATTTATCAGTCTTTGGTACTCTATATATGCAGACAATTATTGTATTACTATCAAATAACTCAATGGCGCAACATTCAAATATTCCATAAATCGACAGTTTCGCTATATCTAAAATTTCTTTATACTGGTGTCCTTTCTTAACTAGAATGCATGTTCCACCTCTCTTGCTATCTTTTCTGGCATAACATGCCGCCAAGGTGTAGTTGGGAATAAACAATAACTGCTCATGACCGGCCATCACAAAGTGTTCTGATAGACAGATAACATCGATTTCTGAATCTTTCTCCGACATTTCTTCAAGACAAACAGTAATTTATATCATACAGAATGATGGTTAAGAGGTCTGGTGCTTTCTACGGTAAAATGATCAAGGTCATGATATCTGGGTTCAAGTAAGATTATCGAGAAACTAGGCAAAGATCTACATAGATTGATTGATGGATCGATAAAAACACCTTGAAGACAATTGCTGGAAGTTACAGGAGAAACTGGTTTAAGCACAGAATTTTCTACAAGGGATTTAACGTAAACTTAACTGGTGAAATGTGGTTACACTAAACCTCCTATCCCCTGTGAATTAAGTACTTATAAGTAGAAGATTCTCGCCTAATTAGGCTAGGATCTAGATTGATCGACAAAAAACTCGAAAATAATTGCTGATTGCTTCCTATCTTAGTCAAATCGTAAACCGACGGCAGGGACCAGTTAATGTACGGAGATGTCGAGAAATTAAGCTGGGATCTAGATTAGTTGATAGATCGTCGAAAAGCAACAAAATAAGTCATAAAATTCTGTCAGCTTATGTGATCTTAGCTGTGACCGAGACCTCGCACAACTGCATGTCGAATAAGATAGACCAACAGTTACAGAAATGGCCAATGCGCGGTATGTTATGTCTGTTTGCCTTAGCACACAGCACTTGATGCCTAAATGTTATTGCACTGTTGGAATCTCAACTATCAGCGCTGAGCCGAACGTTGAAAACTCAACAAATAGCTTTTGACGTGTGTATTTTTCATTTTTATGTTCATGTTTGCTGCCCAGACGGATGTAATGACGAATTTAGCAGCTGTATCTACCTACCAGTGCCGACATCCTATATACCTAGAGTCAACAGCAAAGATGCGTCCAACTTTTTGCTTCCAATTTTAATATTTTAAAATATTCAGCGATGAGCATAATTCGTGCATTTACGTCAGCATTTTAATTATTTTTGGAAATACAGAAATTATGCTAATCACACTCGCAAAGTAACGCTTTAAGCCTTTAACGAGTTGTATTGTGCAATATAATGAGTCGTTTATGAACACATTGCGAAGTTAACTGCGATGCTTAATAAAAAATGTTACGTTTGTTAATTACTGTTAGCTTCTATATGAGAATACACACTGAAAAATTAAATTTCAATAATTTTCAAATCTTGCTCCACCACTCTACCCTACGCCTATTCTAAACAGATTGCTAATATTCGCAATACGAGTAATTAGCTATGCCTCTTTCAGTAGTTAAGAGGCGTATTACAAAAAACGCGAAATTGCAAGGTTTCCTCGTTGAAATTGTATGTTATCCGTTCGTTGTTTGAAATAACAACTACTTGTTAAAAATAGTTCGTTTCCTCTACTACAATAATAATAAAGCGAATTTTAGATAAATTATTATTTTATTCAGTAATAATAATTCTCCCGATGCATGTTTAGACAAAAACTCACGGAGACGTGATTTGGGAGCTCTAATTTGTAGATTCTATTGAATATATACCATCAAAATATATTTTTTCATCTTACAAATATCCCCAACTTCAATAATGATTGAATATATTTTCGTTATATGCCTTTATTGTAAAGAAAAAAAATTGAACCTAATTTAATTATTGACCGAAAAGACTTCGAAACAAGCCGCAAAACCTTGCAATTTCGCGTTTTTTTTTTTGTAATACGCCCCATAAATATGAGCCTCTAAAATGCACCGAGGCACTGGCCACTTGAAGAATGAATTTAATCAGACTCCATGATACGCTTGCAAAATTAAGGCAAGTAGGTAATTACAAAGCAAGCAAGCCCCATTGTGATGATCTCAATAAACCAAATCCGAAGGACGAATAGTGACCTACATCAACCTTACTTCATCAATGACTTGCATAACCCTAAAACAATGATGTAAATAACATTGCACACCATAGATCGCCGTTAATAACAATGGTGAATAAGTGAAAGTGCAACTCAACCACCAGACCGTTCCGGTCGGCTATTGTTTCTATAACGCATTGTTTTCATTAGTACCGGTCCTTGGCGCCACCGGATTACGAGTTCGCTGTCTAAATAGATGAAGCAATCAAGGGTTAAGCTAGGTTAGAAGGAAACAAGATAGAAACGATGTTTCCTTTCCACTGTCAACATCGCTTGAACTTAGACCTGTTAAAACAAGGACCCACTGTAGCTTACAGCAGTTGAGTTCGACGAACCATGCTTTGGAGGTACAACTGTATTTTAAACCATTATTTCATAAATTTTCAGATAGAAAGGACTGAATACACGATAAATATGCTACAATGATCATCTACGGTTTAGAGGAATGGACCCAAAGAAAGGAGTAATAGTCTCATGGCTCCTCTTCTTGATATTTTCTTATGTGACTGGACAAGCCTCGATATGTCCAGCCCCAGAGACAATCCTACCATGCATATGCACAAATCGACACGAAGATGTACAGATATGGTTGGTATAAGTAGTCGCTGTAACATCAAGAACATTTTTAGCTGAGTAATAACAAATTTTAACTTTACTTACAGGTGCACACACAGCGACTTGCCCCAAGTAATAAAGGGTGTCCAGAAAGTAGGAGAACTTGTCAGAAAACCGATAGATGAGCTGATCGTAGAAAACAACTATCTCCCATCCCTCCCAGGGAAGATATTCCAAAATGTGAAAATAATGAGATTAATGCTCCGGCACAATGGACTGGAGCGAGTATCCGCTGCTTGGCTGGAGACGCAAGAACAGAATTTGGTGGAAATATTCATCGTAGAAAATGATTTGAGAAGTCTTCCAGCGGAAAGTCTGATGAAACTAGACAACCTCCAAGCTTTAACTATACAATCGCAAAATCTGAAGAGGATACCAGCGTTTTCTGGCTTGCAAAAACTACGATACATAAACATACAATCAGAAAGTCTGAATGCCGTCAACGAAAACACATTTGAAAACTTGCCAAACCTAGAGAAATTGTTTATCCAAGGAAGTGTTAACCTCAGAATACTGAAAGAAAACGCATTTTACAATTTACCGAAATTACGAAGACTGGAAATAACAAATTGCGGAATTAATCTTATACATATGAGGGCTCTATCTCTGCTACCGTCTCTAAGTGAAATTTCACTGAGCAACAATAAGATCGCAGATGCTACGATGGTTGGAAGGGCTTTAAGAGACTTGCCAATGCTATCCCATTTAAATCTTAATCATAATTTGATTGACAAATTAAGCGAAGGCGGATTTGTAGACCAGCCAATGCTGGAGCACCTATTTTTGTCGCACAACAACATAAATATTATACACCATGGTGCTTTCCATAGAGTTCCAAAGCTAAGAGTGGTGGATTTGAATTACAATAGAATAAGTCAAATACACCCTGAATCATTTCTGCAACAATCTGGTAGTGGGGTTGAGGAGCTCACTTTGATCGGAAATCAAATAATGCATATTTCAGAATTTCGAGCTTTACTAGACGCTCTACCCCGTTTGAGATTCCTGGATCTGAGTCACAATTTGCTTCAAGAAATTCCAAGAGGCGCTCTTAGAGGTCATCCCAGTCTTGAAAGATTACATTTGAACAAAAACAATATTAAGTTCATACAGGCAGATGCATTCGTTGCAATGCCAGCATTGAGAGAATTGCATCTAAGTAACAATTCGTTAAACGATATGAACGAAGGTCCATATTGGAATTTGCCAGCTCTCAAAGGACTAGATTTGTCTTACAACTACTTCACACGGTTACAACCAAAACTGTTATACAATCTTCCATCATTGAGAAGGATTAACTTCAGTTTCAACCAGCTAGCGATTATAGACCCAATAACATTCATGGAATCATCTTTATTGGAATATGTGAACGTGTCAGGAAATAGTCTAGTTTCAATACATCCAGCTACTTTTAGGAACTTGGCGAATCTTTACGAGTTGGACGCCAGTGCTAATAGACTGATAGAATTTGTACCTGGATTACCACGAGGGCTTGAGAAGCTATATTTACATCAGAATCAAATAACAAGTTTACCAATGCCTCCATCGCCAGACTTAGATTTACCATCTCTCAGAACTTTGGATATTTCGAGTAACGGGATTCAGAAAATTCCTCATGGGAGCTTGAAAACGCTGCATAATTTACGGCGATTTTATATGAAACGAAACGGTTTGAGACAGGTCGAAATGACGACGTTTAGCGATCTAGATCGACTGGAGATTTTAGATTTGAGTTATAATCAGATAATGGCCATTCACCCAAAGAGTTTTAGCAAATTAAATCTACTGAAGCAAGTGAACTTGCATGGAAACACAATTGAAAACTTCGACTTCATGGCAATTCAAGACAATGCAGCCCTATCGTCTTTGGATTTCAGCAAAAATAAACTAAAAAGTATAAGCCCAAATATTGTGAATAGGGCTCTAGATGTAGAAACTTTAAATATTTCTTCGAATAATCTAAATGAATTGCCAGCTACTTTGAACATGATGTCTAAGTTAAAAGTTTTAGATGCTAGCTACAATCACATAAAACACTTCGACGGCAATTCTATTAACAGCATAAACACGTTAACAGATTTTAAAATGCCTAACAACAAGTTAGTGGAACTACGAACTGGAAGTTTCAAAGATCTACGAGATCTTGAAACGATAGACTTGGACAACAATAACATTGAAGTGGTCCATCCAAAAGCAATAGCCAATCTGCCAAAACTGATGTCCATATATTTAAGCCGGAATCACATTATAGACTTACCTGACCGAGTACTTTCAAATCTGCCTAAGCTGAGGATAATAGAGCTGCAAGGGAACCGATTACAGTACATTTCGCTGCGAGCTTTCGAGAATTTACCTTTGGTGCAATACATGAATTTGAGTAATAATCAAATTACGAATATCGATAATTCGGGGCTGAGACAATTATCTTCTTTAGAAGTGTTGGATTTAAGCTTTAACAAGCTGATGAGGTTGACGAGAGCGTCATTTCAGTACATGGAATGGTTAGTGGAGCTGAATTTAGACAATAACATGATTTGCCACATTAGCGGTCACCCCTTTGATTTCATGCCTCGGCTGAAGGTTCTCTCTTTGAGACATAATAAACTTACCACAGTATTGGAGAACACATTTACGAAGCTTAGAAATAATATCGCAATTTTGGATATTGATGGTAAGTAGACGTTCAGGTAGAGGAATTGCCCCTGTTGTTGCAATTTTTCGAGCGTGTAATTGGTAGCTAATATATTGATTTTTATTTCAGGTAACCCGCTAGTTTGCAATTGCCATATTATTTGGCTAAAATCATGGCTATCGGAATCGTCTTCTATTGGACCGAAATGTGCCGATGGAACATACGTCAAGGGAATGCCGTTCGGGAGAAATGACTGTCCGAACACAGCAATCAACCAAGTGGATGAGGAAGATCTGAGGACTTGTATGATACATGAAAATGAAGCGCTTCTACCTAATTTGGCGACTTCACAAGTGTATTCAACAATAGACAAAATAAAAGACTACACTTCACAGATTAAGAACATGTATCAAGCTAACAAGATAAACAGACCGTCTCCAGAAGAATCGGATTACTTCTACGACGAATATGTCGATTATCCTTACAATGAAACTTTAGTAGATGGCTTGAACAACGAAGTAAGTGCGACGCAAAATAATAACAGATCGTCAGGAGGACTTCCTACAATATACGCGGCAATGAAAAATACGACAGACAGAAACAAGCAGGCTCCAACAAACGGAGCTAACAGCGGATTCACATTCTTCGGTATGCCCCTGCCACCGTTAGACATGGGAAAGATACTTAACACAGGCCGGAAAATAGACTGGCCGGACAAGAAAAACTCACGCCCACATTCTCACTCCCACTCTCACAATGGAAATAAATATCAGCTACCAGAACCACCCAAGTTCGAAACTGGTGGGTTCTCACCAATTCTTCCCACAACTGCTGGTGGTTTTATGCCAATACCTGATCCTACACTAAATGTTTCTAATACAGCTGTGCAAGCACAAAGTGCTACAACTTACACTAAGCAAGGTGCTATAGAACAAGCTATAGCAGCAGTTTCAACCAAACCACCTACTAAAACATCTCATAACAACACAACCCATCAGAAAATGAAAAGTGAAATACATGAACTCCAAGCATACATTGATGATAACAACAGCACTCATGTTGCATACAACAGAACTAAGAATGTTGAAGAACAAAAGAGTGATCCCAACAATTTAAGCAAATACAATTTGATGGAGTCAAACTTGACTATAACACAAGTGACAGAAAAAGAAAGTATGCTGATAACAACAGATACAAGTAATGATATGTCACTGCAAGCTTGGATGGAGAGCAGTACTTCATCTTACTCTTCATCCACCGCAGTCACATCTAAACCACCAATGAAAAAACATATTGAGCCAGCACCTACTGCTCTATCTGCAGTCTTAGTACCCAGCACTGCAGAGTTATATGAAAGGAACCATGGCAAGAGGCCAGCAACCATCACCAAAGTAAACCTTCCAAACATAGAACATGAGCAAAGAGAAAACTTTTCACCAAACAGAGAGCCAAAGACAAGATTTTCAGAAATTATGAACACAGGCAACACTAAGACAAGGCAGATTGGTGATAATGACTGGTATTACAAAAATTATAACAATTCGAATGTAGAACCTTATATAGCACCTGGTGTACACAAGCCTGCATCTAAAAGTAATGTTATTACATACAATAAGTTTATTTTATTTGTTATATTATTGTATACTATGAATAGAACACAATTATAAGTGCATTGTGAACAAAATTCTACTATTAAAAATATTAATCTAACATTATGATGAATGTGTAAATAAGTGGCATTGGTAATAATATCATAATAAACAGTAACATTTTTCATTTAGTTTTATTTTAACAAAACAGATAACTTTATCACATTTCAAACACTGTTTTAAGCTTTCACGGTTTATAACGGAACTTACACTATCACTTATGGGATATGTTCCGCGATTATTGTTTATATTGAGCTCCCGATATTTCGACGCTGTTGCAAGCGCCATGATCATGAGATGACTCATCATCATTTGTGTCAATATATCCCGTAAGTGATAGTGTAGGTTTATCACACTTATTTATAGGTAACATTGAACCATATCATAAACCACATTTGCTAAGACACACCAATGGAACAAATTATGCAGTTTTTTGATTTAAAAAAATAAAATAATAGAATTGTCTCAGTTATTATGACTTCCACTGTGCATTTAAAGATTTTCAGTGTGGTTAGAAACACAGGTACATACTATTTATGAAATGAAATTATTTGCCCTAAATTCCATTGGGTCATCTTAATCTTTAGATACATCACAAGACAGAGTTTTCATGAAAATATAATTTGAATTTTTCTAAAGCTTTGTATCTGTGAGATATTTTATTCTTCTCTGTTTTTGGTAGTTCAGCATAAGTTTCAGTGTAGCCATCAGGTTGGAAGACACAGTCCCAACCGAAGTCTCTAGTACCTCTTGGAGATACAATTGTTCCAGTAGTAATGCCTTGGAACAACTTAACATCTAGATCTTCACAGTTTCCTGCACAGTAAGCAAATGTGCACACAGCTTTAGCGGATTTATTCTCCCATCCATTCAGCAGTTTCACAAGCCCTTCCGGTTCTAATTTCTCTAGGAACCACTTGATGTATGGCCCAGGAAGACCCTTTAGTGCATCAAAACAAAGAGCTGTATCTTCCACTAATACTGGCCTTTTCAAACGCCGCGCAGCTTCTTGGCACTTTTTAATAGACACCTCATCGATTTCTCCTTGAAGTTCCGGCAAATCTAGCTTGTGGCTAATTATTTCTAGAGGAAAATTACTGCCGACAATAGCCCTGAGCTCTTCTAGTTTCTTGGCATTGCCAGTGACGAAGGTTATGGATCTTTGCGCCATTTTTATTTGAAAATGCACTACAAAAGATTTGTTAACGCAAATATACGTTAAGAGTTATACATCTAGTCACTTTCAAGCAACAGTTTAATTTATAATTGTAAGAAAACTTTAAAATAAAGTTTTCAGAAAGCACGGCTCAATACGTGACAGTATTGTTGACGTTTTATTCGACATTGACAGCTGATTGTGTTTTTTTTAACCCTTCTCAACTATCGGCTTTTTGCGATTTCCTCATCTTTTATCTTTTTTTTTAATGGCATAACGAGAATTTCGTCTGTAGTTCAATGTTGCCAGCCAAAAGGTGTAATTCCATAGAGACGAAAATATCCATAGATTTTCTTTTTCTATAATGACTGTCAAATTTTAGTTTTGATTGCCGCTTGGCAAAAATCATTGTATTTTGAGCGAATTGTAGTTGTGAGTAATTATTGTTGTCTTGATTGCTGTTCAAAAGCAAACTATAATAACTACCGCTAAAATACCACAGCAATAATGCCGAGTCAAGAAGTCTTAACCACAAAAGTGGTTGTTCATCCTTTGGTCTTACTCAGTGTAGTGGACCACTTCAATCGGATGGGCAAAATAGGCAATCAAAAACGAGTTGTTGGCGTGTTGCTGGGATGCTGGAGAGCTAAGGGTGTCCTGGACGTCTCCAACAGCTTTGCAGGTAAATGACTAACTTATTATTTATTAAACTATACACAGTTGACTTTGAGTCCATGTAACTTGAGTAAAACCAGAGTAATTTACGTTATTTAATTTACAATTGAAAAGCCTTTGAACCTGCCTAACTAATAACCCGCCCTTAAGATGACCATAAAGTTGTATTTAGTATTCACAAACATTGTTTTTTCAGTTCCATTCGATGAGGACGACAAAGACAAGTCAGTCTGGTTCCTCGACCATGACTACCTAGAGAACATGTACGGTATGTTCAAGAAAGTGAATGCCAGAGAGAAAGTAGTGGGCTGGTACCACACTGGGCCCAAACTCCACCAGAATGATGTAGCCATCAATGAACTAATCAGGCGCTACTGCCCTAACTCAGTCCTAGTCATCATTGATGCTAAACCTAAAGATCTTGGTCTCCCTACTGAGGCTTACCAGGCTGTAGAAGAGGTACATGACGATGGTTCACCCACAACAAGGACCTTTGAGCATGTACCCAGTGAGATAGGTGCTGAGGAAGCTGAAGAAGTTGGCGTGGAACATCTTTTAAGAGATATTAAGGATACCACGGTCGGCAGTCTCTCCCAGAGAATTACAAACCAGTTGCTTGGTCTGAAAGGCCTGCACTCCCAACTGAGTGAGATTCGAGACTACCTCACCCAAGTTGGCCAGGGTTCTCTCCCAATGAACCATCAGATAATCTACCAACTGCAGGATATCTTTAACCTTTTACCTGACATTGCCAATGACAGCTTTATTGACAACCTTTACATCAAAACAAACGATCAGTCACTTGTGGTGTACTTAGCTGCACTGGTCCGATCTATCATAGCATTACATAACCTCATCAACAACAAGATTACAAATAGAGATGCTGAAGAAGGAAAGAAAGAAGATAAGGATAAGAAGGAGAAAGAAAAGAAAGAAGGAAAAGATGGAAAGGAAGAAGATAAGAAGGATGAGAAGGCTAAAGGAGATAAGAAAGAAAAAGATGAGAAGAAAAAGTAATTTAGAATCATCATTAGATTAAGTTGTTTGTAATGCTGAATTATTTTTAAATAAATTGTATTTACTAATTCGACTGTTGGCATTATTGCATAGAACTATTTTAAGACATAAATAAGCCATGTTTGTGTTCTGCGATTTCAAAATTTCAGTCCACTGCGGTACGTAGGCCTCTCCCAAGTTCAACCATAACACTATTGTCATGGACTCATAATATTTATAACCTAATGTGGGAAGTTAAAATATGACTCAATATATTTATTTTTACCATGCATTTTATGAGTTTGAAATAATTATATTTCTAAAAAAGTCTTTGTTTTCCATTTTGTTCATTTCACTAATACGGTAAACGCTTTATTAGCGCGTGAGCCAGGCCGAGTGCCAAGTCAATGTCCAAATGTAACATTGAACATATACCATTACCACTGATTACGATTTTGATGGTAACATAAATTGATATATTTGCCGAGATTAGTATTAGATAGCAATAAATAGTTTCCTAAGTACTTCAAGCTAGCAATAAGCACTAGAAAGACATTAGTTTTAAAACAGAAGTGGCTGTTTCAAATTGTTATAATTTGCAATAAACGTAAAAATATATCGGAAATTCGACAAAACAATGGGAAATGTTTTATAGTTTTTATATGTTGTCTCAAAAAGTCAAATCAAGATTTATAAAATTATGAAGGATTTTTTTATTATTTAAGTTAATTGAGGCTTGATAACTATTTGGTAGAAGTTCATATCTAAAAATATTTATGATAAGTCCGACTTGCTATCAGATAGTGATAAGACAAAGCTGAACTATTGATAAAATTCGGCAGTCGTCGAACAAGCGTCACGCGGAATCTATGAATGTAAAAATGACGGTGTCCTAAATTTTTGTGGAGTGAATCTCAATATTATTTCAAGATGGCCGATCGAGTAACTTTAGCGGTAAGTTTGTCTGAATGTTTACCTAAGTGTAAGTTTACACCTAATGTAAAAACTGGTAGAAAAAAATTACTTGGGTAAGTCGCATAACATAAAACATAGTCATGCTGTGTGAAGCAACCTGATTCGTCAACAATGAATTTATGATACCTAGTACCAAAATTAGGTATTTAATAAGTAAAATCTGTCTTTGCAGCTCTACCCCTGCTTAGATTGTATTTCCCTAGAAGATATAATAATACAGTAGGTACCTACCCTGCTTACCTTGAAATATAGGAGGGTAGACATACACCCTATAAAGTCAAAGAAAACGCTATTTTAGGCTTCCAAATCAGGCTGAGTTAGGCCGACCTGAATATAATGTGTGAAGCACGCCTTCCTTACTTTAAAAAAAAACCTATGCATCTATGTTACTTCATTTGACCATAACATTACAACTTTCCTACACCTACCTAGGTTTCATAACATAACACTCGCTTTTACCATCCTTTCATGCGTTTCAGGACCACGTCTGGCTAAAGCCACCGGGGACCTCTGAATTCGACGTCCCGATAGCTGTGAAAGTCCTCAAGAGTGCTGGTGATAAAATTGAAGTGAGAGATCATGATGGCAACAAGTTCACCACCTCCATCCAGAATGTTCTCAAGCCGCTGCACTCGACGTCTATACAGGGGGTCGAAGACATGATCACTCTTGGTGAGCTGCAGGAATATACGATCCTCCATAATCTTCATATGCGGTACGCCAATCAGCTCATTTATGTAAGTCTACCTTTAGTTATTTCGCAATAATTAGTAGCGTCGTCATGCGATGGTTAAACCACACAGCGTGGTGAATTTTTATTGGCCACGAGTGAGTCTTCTTCGTGTCGTTGGCATGAACATGATGGAACCCTATACTTTGGTGGCCAAGAAGTTCGATACTAGCTAAGCACCTAGTGCTAAGTAAATACTTGGATCTCGTCGCAATAAACCTTAAATACAGGATGTCGATTTAGGTACCAGACTCCCTCGAGTAGGTAATAGAGAAATATGGATGAAGAAGACATGCTGCGCCGACCCCAAATAATTGGGATAAGGTTAGGAGAATGATGATGATGCTTCAAGGAGGTGAGGCTAACCTCCTTGAAGGATAATGCTTATGACTATTTTTAATTATATGTACTATGCAACGCGGAATGCCCAAATATTATTACACTGCTAGAATTTCAACTCTCGGCGCTCTAAGCCTAGCATTGAAAATCCAACAGTGCGCTTTTATTTAGGCGTTGATTTATGTATCGCATAGGTTTTAGTGAAAATGCAGTTCGTAGAATAATAGGTACCTACACATACCTGTGTACCTACCATTGTTGTATCCGATAATTAATTGTAATATACCTTCTCTGTCCATATCTACAATAATGACTTCTTGTTTTCACCTTATTAAAATGTTTGTAAGAGCTTGCAGCAAATTGTTTATCTGCCCCCAGTTTTTAAATAGCCCGTTGTATAGCACGTAGACTGCAACAGCCGGGCAGAAGTACGACCGTGCACTTTTTATACGTATCCATGAAGAAAAACACAAATGTAATTTAAGTACATACAAAATGCATTTGTTATTTTTTTGTTCTCCAAAATATTTACCTACAAGAATGACGTTATTGGCTTATCTCAGTTATGTCGAATAGATGATAATTATCGACTTATTTTCGTGTCAGTGATATTAATAATTCTTTACCTATCCTTTTAATTCCGTTTTGAATCTAAACTGTTTTGAGCTCCGCCACAATGGAGTCAGAATTGCAAAAATCTAGTTTTCCAGAATCCATCATTTCCGAGAGAACTTATAAAAATCCACTGTCACCTTTCTTAGCCGCAAGCGCAGCTATTCATCCCAGATTCCATCATCAAGTTGAACATGCAATGTTATTGGATTTTCCCAATAATAAATTCTCATCAGTATCAGCCCTCACAATTTCGGGGGCTTAAGATAAATGGCGGAATGTGGCTGCACTTGGTACAAGCAAAGCTCTGCCTTCCCCTTTCAAGAACGACGGCGCGCGGCGTAATCCGCGTAATGTTCTGAACCTATTTTCCGTATACTATCTAGCTCGGAACTGAAATGTCCTCTTCAGTGTACAGTGACCTATTGGTAACATGAAAAATAATGCTCCCATCATGCTTTCTATCTTTTCTGATTTATACGATTTCAATGGCGCCTCTTCCTTGACCAGATATATTACATTAGTAATTAATTTTGGTAGAATATTTAACTTTTCTTTTAATTGACTAGTAAAATCTGATATCTTCACACCCACTCCCTTCTTCAACTTTCTAAAGCCGAACGAAGACCATAAGAGACGCGTGTAAGACAATTAGTGGTAGATAACGATGATGCTTAGATAATAGGTAAAAGGGCGATGAAAAGAAGCAGTTAAATGTGGCTTATAAAACCAGAGATCGGAATAGAAGCATATTTACCCAAACTTTAAGGGCGTAAGTAACATGTGATCAATACCTCCCTCTTAACAATTTTATTAAGTAGGTACGGAACTTAAAATACTCCGGAGTTTTAGAGAGAGGTAGAATCCACATATTACTAACTTCCTTAAAGTTAAAGTTAATTTGCAGTGTTCTCTCTACATATTCCAATCTCTGCTTTTAACACAGCTGAGGAAATATGTGTTCTACCGACCTGTCTATCCCTTAGGAGCATACAAGCGAGCGTTATATTGGTGCATTCAATTTAACGTTTATGATCTTTATTCCAGACATACACCGGATCTATGTTGATAGCAATAAACCCCTACGAAATTCTACCGATTTACACGATGGATCAAATACATTTTTATCAAGAGCGCAGTCTTGGGGACATCCCGCCTCACATATTTGCGATCGGCGATAATTCCTACAGAGAGTTGTTGAATACGTCGTCCAACCAGTGTATCGTCATCAGGTAATAAAACATTATTAATCGCACTTATTATCGTCACTGATAAAAACATTTTATTATCAATAACAGTGTTTGTAATGCTTGTAGGCAGTCTTCCATCATCAACTATCACGTAGCGCAGAGTGTGCTCGGGTGAAGGTCCACAAGCACACTACACTTTCACCCCACAGACATGCACTGCACTCACTTAAAACGCTCCCACATGAACAACATAAGCACTTACCTATTTCACAGATAATATAATACTATTAATTATTTTACTATTTTAACTTTTTACTATTTCATTTTTTTACGATTTTAATTGTTTACTAAGTACTTTGTTTTTTTTTTTTAATATTTGTTATTGTTCTTTCTTCACCCCTACTGTTTATTCATCTTTGGAATCTGGAACGCTGTCGTCTCCCTCTTGGAGGTGGGCGTTAATATCTACGACACAGTTTTGTAACTAATGTAGCTATTTATGTACGCAATCAATTTGTAAAATGTCTTTTTGTTCCAATAAAGATTATGATTAACTCTGTCAACCTACTGATTGTTTATATTAAACTTCGTTTAACCGACTTTTCAGTGGCGAAAGTGGAGCCGGTAAGACTGAAAGCACCAAATTGTTACTGCAATATTTGGCTGCAGCCAGTGGCAAGCATTCATGGATAGAGCAGCAAATTCAAGAAACAAATCCTATTCTAGAAGCATTTGGTAACGCTAAAACAGTGAGAAACGATAACTCATCCAGATTTGGAAAGTATGTTAACATCTATTTCAGTAAAAAAGGCATCATTGAGGGAGGAAACATTGATCAGTATCTCTTGGAGAAATCAAGAATCGTTTCCCAAAATAAAGGAGAAAGAAACTATCATATTTTTTACTCTCTTGTATCCGGATTATCTGCTGACGAAAAGAAGAGGCTGGAGTTAGGCCGACCCGAAGATTACGCTTACTTAAATTCTGGCAAAATGTTAACGGCCGATGGAAGAAATGACGGCTTAGAGTTCAATGACATAAGATCCGCTTTTAAAGTCCTGAATTTCCCGGATAACGAAATTTGGGGAACCTTCAGTCTTCTTGCCGCCATACTGCACTTGGGAAACTTGAAATTCAAATCGTTAAACGCAAACAATATAGAAGGTTCTGAAGTTGCTGATGCGACAAATGCGACTAGGATCGCTAATCTATTAGGAGTTACCAAAGCAAGACTGAGTGAAGCTCTAACAAAGAAATCAATCGTAGCCCACGGGGATAAGGTTGTATCCCCCCTGAATGTCGCGTCTGCTATTGAAGGCAAGGATGCATTAGTAAAGGCCATATACGGGCACATTTTCGAGTACATAGTTGGGATGATAAACAAAACACTTTTCAAAGACCAACAATTAACCAGTGGATCGGTTGGAATCTTAGATATTTTCGGGTTTGAAAATTTCGACTTCAATAGTTTCGAACAGCTTTGCATTAACTACGCAAATGAGAACTTACAGCAGTTCTTTGTTAAACACATTTTCAAGCTTGAACAGGAGCAGTATGAGAAGGAAGGGATTAAATGGACCAATATAAACTACGTGGACAATCAAGAGAATTTGGATATGATAGGGTTAAAACCGATGAATTTACTGTCCCTAATCGATGAAGAGTCAAGATTTCCTAAAGGCACAGACGTAACTTTGTTGTCTAAGTTAAACAGCAATCATGGAACTAAATCTTGTTATTTAACTGCGAAGTCATCACGCGAGTATAAGTTTGGTATCAAACATTTCGCAGGAGATGTCTCATATGCAGTTCAAGGTAAGATTAAAATGATTTGGAAACTCATAAATTCAGTCTATAATGCGACCTAATACTGCGACAATAGCCTCCTCTCTGTGAGTAAATCTAATCTACTACGGAGGAATGAGGAAAATGTCGTGAGGAAAGTTTTGAGTAAGAATGTGGATGGGTGTAAGAGTAAAGGAAGACCAAAGAAACGATGGATGGACTGTGTGAAGGCTGATATGGCAAAAAAGAAGGTGTCTGATGAAATAACACGTAAAAGAGAAGTATGGAAGACGAAGACAGGCTGCGCCGGTCCCAAATGAATTGGGACAAGGGCAGGAGAATGATGATTACGCTGGCCATAGTAGCAATGAAAGTTGGTGGATGTTACAAGTCTTCTAATTTTAAGTTCTAAGACTTTCCGTTTTCTTCACGATGTTTTCATTTACCGCTATAAGAGCATTCATGCTCGAACATTTTGCGCAAAGTAAGTGACTGTGTTTGAACATCCGACTTCATAAGTCGCGACCTTTTCATTGGGCCACAACATCAAAAGGAATTTTGAAACTCTACAAGGCTTTTCATGAAAAAACAAGTGTAATTAAATTTTCTTTATTTTCTATTCCAGGCTTCCTTGATAAAAACAGAGACATGCTCACAGCAGACGTGAAAGAAATGGTGTTAGATTCAAGTAACGAATTTTTGAGAAATCTTTTTATCACCGAGTATGCTCCCACGCAGACTGGGAGCCGGAAAACTGTCTCACTAAGTCATCGGTTCAAGACTTCTCTGGATGCTCTAATGAAGACCTTGTATGCTTGCCATCCATTCTTTGTGAGGTGCATTAAACCCAATGAGTTCAAGAAACCTAGGGTAAGTAGTATACCACAAACCAGTGTATCATTTTCATTCCTTGCAGATAAATTATTGCCAAGATAATTGAGAGGATTGCTATCATAAAACGTGCGAGCAGGACGATAAATGTTAAGTACGAGATTTCTAAAAAGTCTCGTGTCATCTCACTCCCACCTTTTATGACCGCGGCTTTCACTAACGTTGGTGTATACTATAGCAATCTCTGTTTGCTTACAGATCATCGACAAAGGTTTATGCGTCCGTCAGCTACGATACGCTGGTTTGATGGAAACGGCTAAAATCAGACAAGCTGGCTATCCTATACGTTACTCATACCATGACTTCGTTCACCGATACCGTCTTGTCGCCCCTGGCATACCGCCTGCTGACAAAACTGATTGTAGAAATGCCGCTATAAAAATCTGCTCAACGGTATTTACAGATGAAGATTATCGTTTCGGACACACTAAAGTTTTCCTGAAAGATTACCATGACACTGTTCTAGAGGAACTTAGACATAAAGTATTGATAACGGCCGTGATTAAAACTCAAGCGAATGCAAGAAGGTTTATTTATAGAAAGAGGTATCTAAGATTGCGAGCAGCTGCCCTCCTCATACAGAAGACTTACCGCGCTCGTGGCTATAGAAGCAGATTCCTGGCAATGAAACGAGGATACTCCCGCTTACAAGCAAAGATAAGATCGAGAGAATTGAGGAAGACGTTCATAAACATGAGAGTGTTCTTCAGGAAATTCCAGGCGAACTGTAGAGGATATCAAATTAGGAGATTGGTTAAGGAGAAAGGACATGTTATTAAAGCTACGTTGACACAACTTCATAGAGAGAGGGCGGAGGCTCTAAAGTCAGGTCGAAGTCCCGATGCCGCAGGTGACAGTTACGAGAAGAAGTATGCCAGCATGATGAGATCTATTTGGTTCGTGAAAGAAGCGGCAACAGAGAACGTTGCACAGAATACAACGGCGATTGATGATAGATATGTGGATGATGTGTTTGGATTCCTCAAAGATTCAGCGACTCCTGGTGGCACAGTTAGGGGCACTGGTTTTGGAGTGGTGAGTTCTCATCAAATAAATACTTGTTCGAGCCGTTTGGGGTTGCAACTCTGGGGCCGTGGGGTCCGAGAGTCCGAGTGCTCACAGCATTTTTAAGGAAATTTTTAGGCGCCTAGTTGAAGCTTCCCGTGACTCAAGGGCTGCCATACAACGTGGCAACGCCGCCAGTCTCTTGAGTACATTTCCAGCTGACAGAGTTAACAAGGAGTTTTTTGAAGCTCCTTTATATTTTTTTGTTAGTTTAGTTTCGTTATTCGTTTTATAATTGTAATAATGTCTATAGTTAGTTTATTAAATAAATAAGTAGGTAACTACTTTTGAATGATTAACAGAAAACAAATAATTTTAAATTCATGTATTAACGTTTTGAAAACTTTCACAGACAACAACAGCAAAACCAGAAATATCATCAGTAATCCCACTACAGCTACAAGAAATAGACGAAGAGCCTTTCGACGAATTCAACTTCAGAAAATTCGCTGCAACATATTTCTTGGGCAATTCGACACACCAATATTCGAGGAAACCTTTGAAGCATCCACTTCTAGATTTACCCTCGCCTGTAGACAGAATGGCAGCTCAAGCATTGTGGATTACTGTACTAAGGTTTATGGGGGATTTGGCTGAACCGAAGTATGTTGATGAAAAGGTTGATAATATACCTGTTATGGCCAAGTTGACTGATACGCTTGGTCGAGCTTTCCAGAAGAGCAAGGAGTTCGATGTGAGTATATACTTAGGTTTATTTATTCTTGAACGAATTTATTAGATGTGTTTGATACATAGATAGGCACGCATATCTTTTATTAGTACTTGTGAGGGTGGCGGCTGAGTATGGGTCCTGTTTGAAATAAACAATATTTATTAGTTTAAGACTTAACCTATAATAATAGGGTGGGGTTAGGTAGTAAATATTAGGTTGGACCCGGTGCAATTGGTATACATTGGATTATTGTCTGGAGTTTTGCCCATACCGGGCAAATAAATAAATAATAAATAAATATCGCTGGACATTACACACAGCGCCATCTAGTGCCACACTAAGCAACGAGGCTTGTGTCGTGGACACCAGATAGTTGATATACTACATAGATACTTTTTATTTGTAAATACATACTTATTATACATATAAACATCGAGTCCAAGATCAAACAAGGCTAATCGATCCAATGATAATAGGCTTCCTTGGGATTTATGATATCTGTATTTGGAAAAATCTGGGTGAACCATTTTGCACACGTGTGGGGAACATGGATACGACGTTATATTTTTATGTGTTCAGAATTGATGGGTATGCATTCATGTTTTCATTTTATTTTAGGAATATATGCAAAAAGATCTCACGCCAAGTAACAGAAACAAACTTATATCAAAAACCCTAAAGAACCGGTCTAAACTGGACGAAGATTTAATGAAGAACTTAATTAATGACGAAGTTACCAACGAAATGTACAGCACCTGGCTTAACACACGACGAAGTACCAATCTGGAGAAATTACACTTTATTATTGGACATGGGATCATAAGGAAGGAACTCAGGTATAATTATTTAATAATGATTAAACTTTAACCGTCCACAATACAAGATTTTACTTTAGCACGAGCTCAAACTACCAGTGTCAGTTTTTGTTTTATGAACCTTATTCCGACTGCCGTAAATATTTTTACAAAATTGACAACTTAGACTCGAAAAAATAGGTTACATGGTACTTTAACTTCGTGGAATAAAACAGCACCAAATTCAAAATTGGCTGAAGGCAGGCTTCCAACCATTTCTGGGTATCGAACTTCGAATGTAAACCCAGAGGACAAAGGTAGCGATGGGCGATTCCGAGATGTTTTAACAATGGAAAGCATCGGAGTCGTTAAAATAAACCATCGAGTCAAACGATGTTTTTCGATTTTTTCGAGTCAGCGGAATCGACCGTTAGTTTTCGATTGGTCGAATTAGTCACTCTCACTCACCGAGGCTCGCTCGATTACCGGGGTCAGTCCACAGATTACTAATATGTAGCAAGCAGTAGAATGAACGCGCCATGCGCCAGTCGCAATCAAACAGACCGAGTCGGACTCGAGTCCAAGTCGAAACAATCGAAAACCATCGAGATGTTCGAACAATCGAAACAATCGAATAAAACCTCTCGCCATCGCGCATCGCTAGACAAGGGTAACTCTTATTATGTAACAAGGCTATAAACAACTAAAACGAATTCTTTCCTGATACTAAATATCCTTTTTCCAATTCCAGAGATGAAATATTCTGCCATCTATGTAAACAACTTACTAACAACCCATCAAAGGCATCGCACGCACGCGGTTGGATCCTGCTCTCACTGTGCGTCGGTTGCTTCCCGCCATCCGAGCGATTTGTTAAATACTTACGAAATTTCATACGCTCTGGCCCACCGGGCTATGCTCCTTACTGTGAAGGTAGACTTATGAGAACCTTCAAGAACGGTCCACGCACCCAGCCACCTAGTTGGCTCGAACTCCAGGCAACCAAAACCAAAAAACCTGTGTTACTGACTGTGACATTAATGGACGAAACTATGAAGACAGTCCAGTCAGATTCAGCATCGAATGCTGAAGAGATTTGCCAACAAATAGCAGAGAGTATCGGACTGACAGATTCTTTCGGCTTTTCGCTATACATCACGCTATACGACAAAGTTTTATCACTAGGAAGTGAAGGTGAACACATAATGGACGCCATTTCACAGTGCGAACAATTCGCTAAAGAACAGGGTACACCCGAAAAGAGTGCCCCCTGGAGACTGTTTTACAGAAAAGAAGTATTTAATCCGTGGCACAACCCTGCTGATGACCCAACCGCTACTAATCTAATATACCATCAAATAACAAAAGGAGTTAAATTTGGTGAATACAGATGTAACTCAGAAAAGGACTTGGCCATGATCGCGGCTCAACAACATTACATTGAATTTGGAGAACGTATAGATCCAAATGTTCTGAGAAGAGTTATCGTGAACTACATACCAAACCAATTTATCCAATCAAATGAAGCGGCCCTAACAAAATGGGAGCATTTAGTTACAAAGGCATTCGAAAACTCGACAAGTATTCAAAATAAAACAGATCCTCTAAGATGTAAGGAAGACATAGTTATATTTGCTAAATTAAAATGGCCGATGTTATTCTCAAGGTTCTTTGAAGCTATTAAAATTAAAGGAGATCCTATTAATAAGGATATAGTCATTATAGCAGTGAACTGGACTGGCATTTACATCGTCGATCAGCTAGAACATATTCTTCTTGAAATATCTTTCCCAGAAGTAACTTACGTCGCGTTTAATGCAGACAAAGATTACGAGAGTGTCGGCAGAATCACAATAAGAACGATCCAACAAGAAGAATTTGAATTCCAAAGTGTAGACGCTAGCGAATTGAGTTCACTTATAATATACCTGATCGATGGACTGAAGCGGCGGTCCATCTACGTAGTCGCTCAGTCAGATCTACAAGGTTACAGTGACGCATCATCTTTCCTACAGTTCAAGAAAGGTGATCTGATAGTGCTTTTACATGATACTACCGGAGAGACTTTAACTAACACTACTTGGGGACACGGAGTATGCAATGGCGAAGAAGGGCTATTCCCAACTGAGCAAGTCTACATCTTACCCACTCTAGAAATGCCAACACCCGCTACACTTGAAGTGTTCAAAAAGGGCAATATCAACACTGAAAAGAAATCATTCTCGAAATATAATACTATTCAAAGAAAGAGAATGTACACGCTTGAAAGTTATGCGAAGCAGCACTTTAGAGAAAATTACGATATCAATCAGACAGTTTCGAGAGGGGCAACCCTAACTACAGCCAAACGAGTAATGGCTGGTGACATATGGGCTCATACCAGAGAACCTATCCGAAAACCACTGCTAAAGAAATTGGTGGGTGACGAAAAAAATTCAAAGATGGCAATTTCAGCTTTCTTCGGAATCCTTAAATACATGGGAGATATGCCAGCTCCCAAAGCCAGAACTGTCACTGAGTATACGGACGAGATATTTAAATCCGCTGTATCGGAACCGCACTTACGCGATGAAATCTACTGTCAGATAATGAAACAGTTGACAAACAACAGGATACAGTTGAGCGAAGAGAGAGGTTGGGAGCTAATGTGGCTCGTGACGGGCAACTTTGTCTGTGGACAAACGCTACTCAAGGAATTGGTAGAGTTCCTCAAAACGCGGCCACACCCGATAGCCAAAGAATGTTTGAAGCGTGTGTTCAAAACGCAAAAGAAGGGACCGAGACTGTATCCTCCCTACATTGTGGAGGTCGAAGCTATACAACATAGAAGTATGCAAATATATCATAAAGTTTACTTCCCTGATGATACTGACGAGGCTTTCGAAGTGGAGTCTTCGACAAAGGCAAGAGACCTCTGCGAACAAATCACGGGACGATTGAATCTAAAGAACAGTGACGGATTCAGCTTGTTCGTCAAAATTGCTGACAAAGTGTTCTCAGTACCTGATAACTACTACTTCTTTGACTTCATTCATGAGCTTGTAGAATGGATGAAGCAAACACGCCCGACCCGTGGCGGTAAGTTTTATTTCCAATTTTTAAAATTATTAATGTGATAATAGGTTTCTACAATGGGCGTTACCAATGAAGGAGAGCGAGAGGTTAGAGATTAACTTCACAGAATAAGTAAGACTTTATGAATTTTAGCGCACAGTAGTGTTGCTAAACTTTTCGTAGACAAACTTTTCAATTAAATCTATAAAATGAGAGGGCCTTTGGTGTGGGATGCAACATGTGTCGACACCCTTGCGCCATCCCATCTTCCTAGCACGGCGGGCTGTGTGGCGGCTGATGCAGGTGCTGAAAACTTCAAACGGCTCAAATACAATAACCTCATTGGTAGCTATGTGTTTGAGCCGTTTGGGGTTGAAACACTAGGGCCATGGGGTCCAAATGCGCACCTAGTCTTTTGGGACATCGCCAAGCGGTTGGTCGACTCTTCTCGTGAGTCGTGACCATAGGGCTGGCCTATTTTTGGTCAAAGAACTTGCATTGCCATTCAACGTGGCAATGCTGCCAGCCTTCTGGGCACTATTCCTGTTGACAGCCTTTTTATCGCCATTTAGTGCTTTCCTTGTTTTCTTACATATTTTTATTATTATTTTAAGTTTCAGTACAATAAAAAAGTATGCTTGAACAAACACTAAATGAGTAGCTTCTATTTCTTTATAATAATAATATAATATAAAGAAAAATAATCTAACCAAGCCGAGGTGCTGCCTTTTTTGAGATCTTGCATTTTAGATTCTTTGAAGAACTGCAGTTGCATCCGTAAATAGTAAACAAAACCTTTACAAATCTGTTTCCATTTTTCTCAACTTCCTGTCCCTCCCCCGACTCAAAAGCCATATTATTAATAAAACTTTATTTCAGGAGGTACACAAATGCAAATGAACTATCAAATCTTCTTCATGAAGAAACTCTGGATTAACACAATTCCTGGGAAGGATAAGAACGCAGATCAAATATTCTATTTCCCTCAAGAGTTGCCGAAGTACTTGAGAGGATACCACAAAACTTCTAAGCAAGATCTCGTGGAATTAGCAGCACTGGTTTATAGATCGAGATATGGCACTGACAATTCCATGCTTCCACAAATAACGCAAGCGCTTGATGACTATGTGCCTGCCGATTTGGTCAGAATCCAGACTATCTCTCAATGGAAGTCATCAGTGCAAAAAGCATACATGGAACACGGTGCTATGACGGAGAACGAAGCGAAAGAAATGTTCTTGAAGAAAATCTACCACTGGCCGACATTTGGCACTGCTTTCTTTGAAGTTAAACAAACATCAGACCCTACATATCCAGAAATGGTTGTTATAGCGATCAACAGGAACGGCGTCAGTGTTATTCATCCTCAGAGTCGAGTAAGTTTTGCTGCATTTTACAAGCTTTTATTTAACTTGCATTGTTCGTATGGATGTAAGTAAGTTATCCGTTTCAAAATTTGCAAACCATTTTTCGACCACTTGTTGGTATCCGATTGAGCTGAAATTTTGCAAACATCTTTACAAAACAATTTTATGACAGACTATGACTTGATCTTGCAGCCAGGATCGTCTCCTCGCAAGAGAACTCCTCGACGGTTAATAGCACAGACACAATACTTAGTACTCGTATACGTGTGCAATTTTGATAGATAAACCTAATTTTCTTCTTTTCATTTTAATGAAAGCTAGTTTTTTTTGTTATGTTTTATTTTTCTTTGCGTAATTTCACACAATGACCTCCCTGAGGCTGACAAGTAACGGATATAACGAGTCCGATTCGAACATTGCCCGTTCTGTTTTTATTGTTCAAACAGCCTTCTTAATCTAGTTTCATGAATGAACGAGCCGAGATAGTCTAATGCGTCGTATTTAAGTGCTGGATTTAATACAATTGTTTATTTTTTTCAGGATGTATTAGTGACGCATCCATTCTCTCAACTCTCCAACTGGTCATCAGGCAACACGTTTTTCCACATGACTATGGGCAATATCTTACGTGGAACTAAAATTTTATGCGAAACCTCTTTAGGATACAAAATGGACGACCTGATTTCTTCGTATATAGCCGTTTTGAGACAGTATCTGAACTGAGTAAAAAATAAGGGTTGTAAATGGTTTAAAATTTAATTAATTATAATCTATATTATATTGAGAATGTATAAAATATATAAAATAAACAAGACGCTTTAATAATCATGTGTTCTTATTTATTTACTTGACTTAACTGTGTACCTTACAATATACAGAATTAAATAAAAGCCTTGTACTTTAATAATTATGAAATCAAATAAATATAACGTCATAGCAGTAAGAGCGGTGTTCGTAGTCGTGTTTCCGCTTTCGAGTCAAGATTGGCCTTAGAGTCCACAAAATAAGTTCCACAGTTGGATCTATAGATTAATGGTTGGATCCGCATATCACTGGTCAATTTCCCTGATTCGTCACTTAATTTAATTCTCCAGTTTCGTTGATTAGTTAGTTTCGGTTCCTCTTATTTATCGTGTGGTTAGTGCCTAACCTGGTGTCAGAGTTTTTATGCCCAAGGGCCTCTGACTTGGCTTTTACATGCCGTGGAGAAATATCTCTCGGGCATGCTGGTCTCCTCACGATGTTTTCCTTCACCGAAGCAAGTGATAATTAATAGGTTTTAAGTTTCGCTCATTGGAAAGTTTTGTGCATTTGACAGTTGCTTAAAAATCTACAGGTTCCAGTGTAAAAGTAAAATGTGGTCCACAACTGCGCACACGCATGAACCGCGCACTTTACGCGCCTCGAAAGGCTATGGACGCGTCTCATGCTAAGCGTGCGCGCAACGGTTTCCCATTGAAGTGCGAATGAATTGAATGTTCGTAAGATGAACACGAACCGCACTGTTCGCGTCCGCTAGAGGACATTATAGCTTGCACGCGAACTATTCGCTAACCGCTCGTGAATATGTTCAAAAGTGTCCATACTTTAATCCTAAGACGCATACACACAGGTGTGCACCCGCCTTTTTACGATTGCGCGTAATCAAAAATTTCATTACCATTGGTAACACACAAGAAACTAAACGTCAAATCTTTTGACAGTGGCAGACGTCACACGTCCATTTTCATTAGAAAAAAAGTTCAAATTGTTTGTATTGTTTTTGAGTTTTCTATTCGAGTGATTGAGTTTTAATTCAAAACAAAAGAATAAAGTAAAAACTGCACTCAGTAAATTGTGTAATTGAAACAATGAGCTCCAAATCCTTAAGTTTTATGTTAGAAAATGGTCTCGATCTAAGGCAAGTATTTATTTTATACAAATACCCTGAGCTTTCTTTGAAATACCGTAAACGGGGTGAATAGAAACGCGCAGGGGTGAATCGAGAGGTAACATTATTATGAATTCAATGAATCCTTATCAAAGTTTGGTCTCGATTCAATCCCTCGTCGCTATTCACCTCGGTTTTCCCGGTACCTACTTTTTTTAGTTATTAAATTGTTTTGAAAATACGTACCTACCACACAACATGAAGTTATTTTCTTCCTTCCTTTATTTCAGGGAAGTTATGACCACCGGTTCTATTCTACACATCAACCAAGATTTTGATGAGAATGATTTACAATTGGAACATGACAATGCAGATCAAGTACTAAATATTGATATTCTTGGCCAACCAGTTCCTAATTTTGCTGCATTGGCTGAAAAACTAGATCCCATTGACAACACTGGATTTGTTAAAAAGAAAATCATTGAAAATGGAGGCGGTCTACCTCTCCACGAAGGTTACACTGTGTGTATTGCTTTTTCTGGTTACTGGGAAAACGAAAAAGAACCTTTTGATGTGATACAATTGAAGAGGCCTATGGTAAGATTAAAATAGTTAGTTATTCTTTCCTAGTTTAATGATTTTTATTTATGAAACTACAGAATTTTGTTTTATGACATGCTCAAGATAAGTAAATATGGCATTCAAAAATTTCAGGAGGTGGATTTAAAAGAAAATGGATTATTACCAGGCTTTCAGATGGCTATAAAGTCTATGCTAGTAGGTGAAACAGCTGTGTTCCTTCTCTCATACAAAGTCATGTACGGTGAAATGGGGGTTCCACCTAGGATCAAGCCTAAAGCTGACTGCGTTTTTTATATCAAACTTACAAGGAGCATTTTAACTCCCAAACAAGGGTTAGTATGAAAAACTAAAGATCATTAAAAAAAAAACACTTTTTGAATGTCAATTACACAAGACAGTCCCGCCCTTCGCCACTTCCTAGTGTTTTAGCTGGGAAGAAAAAAGTGGAGGAACAAACTCCCTAGCATCATCATCTGCCTAGCCTATTCCAAACTATGTTGAATTTGACTTTCAGTGTAACTGCATGCAACTGAATAGTAGTATTTTACATGAAGTGACAGCATATCTGACCTGAAGGTCACTGAGCATGTCTGCATGCATGCATGTACTACAATACCCCTCAATTGAACTGGTTGTGGGCCTTTCGAGCCATTGAGTAACTGTAATGTGTGTCAAAGATCTACAAATGTCATTAGGGAACACAGCTTAAAAGGCTTTCCAAAGCAACTGTGTTAAGAACATTCAACTGTTGTTTGCTACCTCAAAATCATTAGCCGATGAATGGTATTCCATCCACAGATCGACCTCGCCGGGTGTAGCTTAACCTTCGATTGAAACATGTGGCTGTTATTTTTTAGCCACAAGCCTCCCAAAGCTTATTTATACCCTTACTAAAATAAAATAAATTATAATAGGTTCTGAATCTGTTTTAATAAAATGTAAACACTTGTTTAATGGGACCCATAGTGGTATTTTTTATTCAGTTTCATATTCTTTAAAAAAATACAAGGGTACTAAAATACAAAAAAAATAAAATATAAATACAATAATACTACTTTTTTACAGGAAAATAAATTTCTCAGAACCCAACATGTTCCAAAGGGTGCAACATGAAGCCACATTACTATATGGCTCAGGGACCACATTGTACAAAACAAACAATTACATGGCAGCAATTCAGTGTTTCAACAAAGCAGTCAACATGCTCCACCGATGCCGGCTGGCTGATGAGGAAGAAGAAAAGGTACAAGAAAAATTACTCATAAAATTGTACATTAACCTTGTTGTATGTTACAACAAAGTGAACAAACCCCTTTCAGCATGCACCTCTTGCAATGAACTGAACAGACTCAGAAGTCTTTGGAATAATGCAAAGGTGCTCACCCATAATGCGAGAGCATTAAGAATAATTGGAGGGTATGATGAGGCCCAAAAGAGACTCAAAAAGGCAATGAAATTAAAACCAGGCAATGAAGAAATGGAAGCAGAGTATGAACTGTTAATGAAAACTTGGAATGCCAATAAAGAAGCAAAGCAAAATGCTAAAACTGTTAGACAGGCTGCAATTGGATTAGTCAGTGATGAATTTAAACGAGAAGTTGATGATTTAGTAAGCAATTTCAAAATGAATGATGAAGAAGATCAGTTAATTATACCCTCATACTTCAATTCAGATGAAATTGCTTATTTCAAAGAAGTATGTATTAGAGAAAATTTGTTTTTTAATAAACTTGATAAAGCTGTGTTACCGGATGAGAAACAAAGCCAAACAGATGAAGAACATTCTGAAGATCGATTGAATTATGCATTACAAAAAAATAATTTGGGTAAATTGAATTAATAGTTGAAGTAGAAAATACTGTCGACTAAGTATTCATTATACTGTAAGTTCAACTACTATGAACAATACAATTTTTGAACTTACACTATCACTTGCGGGATATATTCCGCGATTATTATAAACTCTTTTGCAAAACAACGGGCACTTTAGATTTTTTTCTCTACTTCAATGAAGAAGAACAAGAAATAGGTTTTATTAATTTGACGATGTATTGGCATGTTATTTGAAGCATCCTGGCATGATTCTTTACGTTCCAAAATTAAAATTTGAAATTAATAAAAGAAAAATAATGATTCTTGTGGATTATTCTAAAATTGCTTTACTAATGGCGCGAATTGCTGAAACGATTTTTAACTGATTACGATATTTTAAAACTTTTTGGATATTTTCTGCAAATTAAACAATTTAATCTTTCTTTTTACATTAAATACCACTTTTTGATATGAGTGATAAAGCGATAAGGGCCGGTAAAATTATAGCCCTACTTGAAGAAGGTTGTTCGCAAACTTCGTGTCTCAGCGGCTAAATGTGAGTCGTTCAACTGTCCAGAGGACTTGGCAACGGTATCAAGAGACCGGTTCGGTCAAAAGAAGACCCGGTTCGGGAAGAAAACGATGCACACACACACACAGAACCAAGAGATGACCGCTTCTTGGTGAGTCAGGCGTTGCGGAATCGTAAGGCGTCAAGTGTGGACCTGAAGAAGAGCCTTGAAGAAGTAAGAGGAGTAGAAGTTAGCTTGTGGACGGTCAGGAGGCTTTTGGCTGCCAATATCAGGAGTTACCGCCCAGCTCGGGGCTCTAAATTACTCCGTGAGCACCGTGTTGCTCGACTTCAGTTTGCTCGGAACTGTGCTTGGACTCTGGAGGACTGGAATAAAGTATTGTTTTCTGATGAAGCTAGAATCTCTTTGTGTGGAGAGGACCGACGCTGGCGAGTGCTGCGAAGACCACGGGAACGCTATGCGGAAGTGTGTTTCCAAGAAATCACTCCTTATGGCGGAGGCTCCGTTATGTTTTGGGCAGCAATTAATTCGACGGAGCGTACGGAGTTCGTTTTCATAGAAAATGGAACATTAAATGCACACCGGTACATAATGGAAGTCCTAATTCCATATGCACAACCCACATTGACTGCACTTGGGGAAGATTCCATTTTTATGGACGACAATGCTCGCCCGCACCGTTCTGGCGACGTGGAAGCGTACATGCAAGAAGTTGGGATCCGTCGTTTAGATTGGCCAGCTCGAAGTCCTGACCTCAATCCAATTGAGCATGTCTGGGATGTTCTAAAGAGACGGGTAAGATCAGTGTAACCTGCTCCACAAAACATCAGGGAGCTAAAAAGAGTCATTGCAGAAGAGTGGGAACGTATTCCTCAAAACGTTATTAAAAACATCGTGGAAAGCATGCCCGGAAGGATTCAAGCTGTGATTTTGGCAAGAGGAGGTCACACTCGCTATTAGGGTTTTACATTTGTAACTTTATTTAATTAAAAAAGTAAAAAAAAATCTTGTCTTTATTGCCGACCACTTCTTATTGTTTGGGCGTGGTGTGACTGACACTGGCTTGGCCACCATCAGGGATTTTAATTTTGATAACACAAATAATTTGTCGGTAATTAGTCGAAATTTGTCGCCCAATATCAGAATTTGTCGGTCACTGGTTCAAAAGTTATAAGGGTTTATAGGTGGCCGATCTGTAGAGACTCTCCCCAGCTTGGCCACATTTATATCTCAAAAACTAGGGCATCTAGCGTAGATCTGTTTTCTCCCAGATTTAGTCGGCAATTTGTCGGAATTTCTCGCCAAGCCACAGATTTAGTTGGTCACTGGTTCAAAAGTTATAAGGGTGTATTGGTGGCCGATCTGTAGAGACTCTCCCCAGCTTGGCCACATTGGTATCTCAAAAACTAGGGCGCCTAGCGAAGATCTGTTTTCTTCCAGATTTAGTCGGCAATTTGTCGCCAAGCCACAGATTTAGTCGGGTCTTAGGGCCAGGCCACAACAGTGCGTTGCGGCGTCGCATCGCAAAAATCAACGACGCCGCACAACGCATCGTGGAAATTTCCGATGCGCTGCCGCAACGTACAAATCTGCGATGCGACAACGCTTTGCCGTTTAGTCGGTGTCCATACTTTGAACGACCTGCACGTGTTTTTTAAGCGATATGGCGCAGTACGATGTCGACCACCTGATATCTTTAATTTACGAACGTCCCGTCCTTTGGGACAAAACTATATCACAATTCAAAGACAAATTTTTAAAAACAGAAGCATGGAGGGAAGTGTGTACAAGTTTATATTCAAATTTTGAGGAGTTAAATAGTGTTGAAAAAACAAAACTCGGTAAGTACTTATAAACATTTATATTTTTGTTAACTGCCAACTAAGACCTCCAATGTTACTATTAAAATAATTACAAAATTCGTTTCTGATTATGTTAGCTCCTGTTCTACTTTCATGTGTTGTTTCGTGTAAAATTTGCAAAGAATCGTCAATAATCATTTCTTCAAACGTTTGTGCGCCATCTCGATTCAATACAAAGTTGTGTAATACACAGCATGCTTTTATAATGTCTATTGTGAAATCGTAAGAAACATTAATGGGTCGATGAAATATGCGCCATTTATTTGCGAGTATGCCAAAAGCGCTCTCAACATATCGTCTGGCTCGGCTCAAACGATAATTAAAAACTCGTTTTTCTATCGATAAAAACTTCCCAGAATATGGGCGCATTATATTATTTGTCAGTGGTAATCCTTCATCCGCCACGAAGACAAAAGGAATTTCTTTTTGAAAGGTAACGGTTTTGGCGGAGGTATAGATAATTGACCTTTTTTTAATAAGTCGTATAGATTTGAGTTCTGAAAAACAGTGGAGTCACATTCCTTACCATATGCACCTATATCGACATATATAAATTTGTAATTCGTATCAACAAGTGCTAATAGAACAATGGAATTATAATTTTTATAATTGAAAAATAGGGATCCACTGTGATCCGGGCTCAATATACGAATGTGTTTTCCATCTAGCGCTCCTATACAATTAGGAAAGTTGGTCTTTTTTTCATACTCTTGAGCAATTTGTTCCATCAGCTCTGTTGTAATTTTTGGTAATTCCAACCTTTTAAGAATGTTCCATACAATACGACAAACAAATTTTATTATTCCTGTTATTGTAGATTTTCCACGATAATATGTGAAATGCATATCTTTAAAAGTATTTCCCGTCGCCAGGTACCTGAAAGAAAACAAAATAAATCATTATTCGTCATATTTTTTTAGGTAACGATGTCATAAAGAAATGGAGAGGAATCAAGGATAATTTTACAAAATACGAAAAAAAATTAAACGAGCAATGTAAATCCGGAGCTGGGGCCAAAAAAATTAAACAATATCATCTATACGACCAGCTCCTATTTCTGAAAAAGAATTCTCAAAATAAAACAACATCAAGTCTTGACGATGAAGAAATAAGACCAAGCACCTCAACCCAACAAAGCCAGCAACCTGTCATGCCACGTTACCAGCCTGCATCGCGTAAAAGAAAAATTGACGAAGACGAATTTGAGAAGAATATTATAGCTGCTTTAAAAACACCTGAAAGTAGACATTTATCTTTTTTTAAAGGACGTTTGCCATCATTGGAAAAATTGAATGATAATCAAACAATAATTTTCCAAAGTCGTGTCCTACAGATATTAAGTGATTTACACCAACCATCATACTATCCCAGCCACTATCAAACTTCACAAACAACTGTTCAGACTGGCTATCAAACAGCTCAAATGTCTATGCAGAGTGGCTACCAATCAGCTCAAATGCCTATGCAGAGTGGCTACCAATCAGCTCAAATGCCTATGCAGAGTGGCTATCAAACATCCATTCAACGCAGTGCCTTCCAAAGCGGATGCGAAACATCACCGGCACCTATGCAATCGTCTCCACAAACGCCAAGGAATGATGATGTAAATGAGCCAGAACAAATTCATTTCGATGAGGAACTAACAAATTTGACGAATGACACACAATCGGAATACGAGTTTTGAATAACACTAAATTATGAAAATGATTAAACAGTATGATTATAGTAAAAATAGTTTATTTTTTTCTTACCTTACAGTTAATCCCAGCATCTCCAGAGGTTCGATGGGTTTTCTAAATATGTATTTCTTTTGTAAATGAGGCTTTATCAAACTAAGAAGTTCTTCAAAACTTACTACACTCATCCTAAAGTAATCGAAAAATTTAACCTCGTCCACTTTTAGCGCCTCATATTTCCTTTTGAAGTGGTTTCCATCTTTATTCATAATTGTCAGTAATGGGTGCACCCAGCGACTGATCAAGAGTTCTGACCGCCCTAGGCTAATTATGAGGACGCGCCCCCGTCAGGTGTGTTACGGACGGCCTAAAAAGTAGTAAGTGAGTAGAGTAGTAGTGTGAAAATTTTAACATTATTGCGAGGCGGATTAAACAAAACTCGCACTAGGCACTCTGTTGCCAGCTCACCCACTCGCTCCACCACCGACCGATTCGAGTAACAAGTCAGTGTCTGTATTACGCGCGCTTTTTAAAATTTCAAAATTTATTGTTAAAATCAGGGATTCTCAAGCGCATTTAGTTTTAGTGTTTTATCTCGGTCTAGTTGAAATATGTAGGGTAGATGATGGGTAGATGCAATGATGCTAGATTAGTGCTAAGTGCATGCGAAGACAGGATTTCAGCGCGCCCCTCCCGATCCTCGCGCCCTAGGCTGCAGCCTAATTAGCCTAAGGGTTAATCAGGCCCTGGGTGCACCCAGTACTTTCTTTTCTGTTTCTTTTTCTTAATACGCCTTAACGCAAGCAGAAGTAGAACACGCGCAGTGCGGTCCATGTCTCACTAGAAACTGAACTGACGGTTAGCGTCTTGTCGTACGATGTCGTATCCGATGAAATTTTTGCGTTGCGACATCGCATCGCATAGCTGTGCAATGTTGTTTTTGCGATGCGACGCCGCAACGCACTGTTGTGGCCTGGCCCTTAGTTTAGAAGATATAATGAGTTAATTTTTTAAGGTATAGTCCAAGAGCTAGGTCGAAGAGTTTACGAAACGTTGGCAAGAGAAAAATATTTCTAGTAATATGTGTAATATACTTCTAGTTTATTGGTCTTATGTCCTTAGAAATGTCAGGAAGAGATAAATTCTCAATTAGATACATGTTTTTATGTTTTAAATTACTAGGTTAGAGTGTCTTAAACTTCTTTGAAAACATTAATCTTCTCTTGGTCTATTTGGTGAATTATTGGTGTCAAGATGTACAGTCGCATGCAACTGTGTTACCAAATTATAAAGTTAGGCTCTTACTTTAGAATAATAAAACTTCTGTTGTCGAAATATAAAAAAAAGATTACTTTAAAATAATTGTACCTACTCACAGTAAAATTTAAAAAATACCTATATAATCAAAGATGTAGGTAAGTACCTGGATACCTATTAAGTATATAATATTATCTCTCAATAAAAATAACAATGAGTGTTTCTTCATTGCACGACCCTCGCTGAAACCAATACCGATGCCAATCGATACCTACTCCACAACACGTCATCGAAATTCTTCATTTCGTCACCGACACAACCGCGACCCGATACGACGCAATTACCTATAATGCTACCCGCATACAAATAAACTATATAAACTTTATTCAATCGGAATATTCGGTAATCTATTGCATATTGATAATGAAGTAGGACAACAAAAAAAAAAAAATGTAAATTAAGAAAGAGAAAGAGAAATTATTACAAACTTTTTTTTTATCTTATCTAATTAAAAAAAAAAAACCGTTATTACTCGAGTTACTAACTATTCGTAATGAGTTCCACTGTAAACTGACTCGCATCTATCTCTTTCCTCTCACCATAAATGAAACGGAGCGTAGCGATTTATCTGCCAGCGACTAAGTGCATATTTTGTTCGATAAATAATTACATATATATTTATTGTAGATCTGTTTAGTAATGAATACAGTTTTCCTTTGGTGGGTTCAAATTATAGAATAACTTTATATTTATATATTTCGAAACAAAAATTCCACCATATGACATCATAGATACTGTCTAGAAACTGCTTCAAATATTTTGTACTTGATTGTACCAATGAATGGAGAAATTGAATTATTTAATATCTTTTTAATTACACACCGACTAAATCTGTGGCTTAGCGACATATTCCGACAAATTGCCGACTAAATCTGGGAGAAAACAGATCTTCGCTAGGTGCCCTAGTTTTTGAGATACCAATGTGGCCAAGCTGGGGAGAGTCTCTACAGATCGGCCACCAATACACCCTTATAACTTTTGAACCAGTGACCAACTAAATCTGTGGCTTGGCGAGAAATTCCGACAAATTGCCGACTAAATCTGGGAGAAAACAGATCTACGCTAGATGCCCTAGTTTTTGAGATATAAATGTGGCCAAGCTGGGGAGAGTCTCTACAGATCGGCCACCTATAAACCCTTAGAACTTTTGAACCAGTGACCGACAAATTCTGATATTGGGCGACAAATTTCGACTAATTACCGACAAATTATTTGTGTTATCAAAATCAAAATCCCTGATGGTGGCCAAGCCAGTGTCAGTCACACTTGGGCGTGTACATCGGTTTTAAAGAATCCATCGTTTTTTTTCTTTTCATTGCCCGAATTCACTTCACGCGCATTAATTTACACGATTATAAGTATACAGACTACGTCAAAGAAATAAATTTCATTTAATTAACTCAAATCGACCTTAGAACGTAAATTTCCTTAGGTGCCCGTTTTTTTTTGCAAAAGAGTGTATATTGAGCTCCCGATATTTCGACGCTGTTGCAAGCGCCATGAGTTCAGTTAAACAGTGAAAGCTTAAAACAGTGTTTGAATGCAATTTTTATTTCAATCATAAATACAAAGATTATTATTTTGTATGCTAGTGTAATTTATTTCATTCCACATATCTATTGGGGTCTAAAAACTAGCACGTTGCGCGCGCCGTCTTAAACTAGTAGTTTATTTCAAAGATAGCTTGTGATTAAGTACATAAATATTCTGTTTTCGATATGTGCCGTTTGAATTCTAACTGTGATTCGTACCTATAATAAATATAGAATAGAGGCATTCAATGTCTGTACCTCAGAAGTAAACAGTAGTAACTCCATTCTTTTCGAAGTTGTGTTTTTTGCACCATTGAAAATCGCAAGAACCAGCTCTACATAATGGGATACGTCCTACGACGTCTATAAAAAGAAATATCCAATCGTATATAACATTAAGTCCAGGAACTTTTTATGGGTATAAGACTTCAACTGATGATTACTTATACCATTACCGACTACAAATTTGTCATAGGTGCGGGATTCCAATAATATCCACGACTTTTTTTTAGAGGTAAACGATAGTATGACATGATAATGGTTTATTGCCATACTTGTTCCAACAACAAAGTTAATTTATGTTACGAGGTAAATAGCCTCAAGTCCACAAAATCAGTTAACTTTCTTTTATATAATAAAATATTGTAAAATGCTCGAGATAACTAAATTGCAATTAAATAAATAAAAATAAATAAATTGTTTATTACCACAAAGATCAAGTACATTGCACTGTATACAGATTAATTATAATTGTCTTTATTAAGTAATAATTTCGTCTAATATATAGCAAATAGGTACTGCTGAGTTGGTTGCAATATCTTTACACACACACACTGGATTGTACCCACATGATACTCCATAATTATGTATGAAGAATTCAATTTAATAACTTTTTAATTACACGCCGACTAAATCTGTGGCTTAGCGACAAATTGCTGACTAAATCTGGGAGAAAACAGATCTTCGCTAAGTGCCCTAGTTTTTGAGATATAAATGTGGCCAAGCTGGGGAGAGTCTCAACAGATCGGCCACCTATAAACCATTATAACTTTTGAACCAGTGACCGACTAAATCTGTGGCTTGGCGACAAATTGCCGACTACTTCTGGGAGAAAACAGATCTACGCTAGATACCCTAGTTTTTGAGATATAAATGTGGCCAAGCTGGGGAGAGTCTCTACAGATCAGCCACCTATAAACCCTTAAAACTTTTGTACCAGTGACCGACAAATTATTTGTGTTATCAAAATTAAAATCCCTGATGGTGGCCAAGCCAGTGTCAGTCACACCTGCATGGCGGGTATCGCGAGACTAGTCGCGGACGCGTTGGATACTGGTAGCGAAGTGTGCGATTCTCCATTTAAATATAATTATGTTGGATACTCCGCGGCGACTAGTCTCCAAGACTCCCGTAGGATACTAGTCGTCTGCGTGTATCGTAATGGGAGAAGGGCTTTAATATTTTTTGTCTGTGCTGTACGAAGTAAGGTTCGCTAGTTGTGTAATAAAACAAAACTTTCAACAAAATTATAGTTTAATGCGTAATTACAATTTTTCATAAAACTAATATGGACTACTATCTATTGGCGCAACCATACCTTTGTCTCAACAAATGCAACATACTTATACAATATTAAATGTTTTGTAAATACAAATGCATTTTTCAGAACCAACCCCGATTTTAAGTGAAAACGTCCAGCGTTATTTTAGGCGTAACTAGTTCTGTGTGGGGAGATTTAGGAGGACATTTTGTCCAGCTGGTAGGTAGGTAACGTTGCGAGATTTAGATAGTTGGTAGGCGATGTCTTCAGCGGCTTCAATACGACGGAGTTCAACAAGACCCTCTCCAGCTTGTCCGAAGGATTTGGCGAGTAGTACGGCGGCTTGGGCGTCACCCTCAGCAGCAATGACAGCCGCCTTCTTCTGTTGTTCAGCCTTTTCTACGAGGAACCTCGCCTTCTCAGCGTCTTGTTGCGCGACCTGTTTCAATTCGACGGCCTGGGTGAACTCCTTGCCAAAGGTCAAATGTGTGATTGAAATGTCGTCCAGGATGAGCCCGAACTGTTGTGCCCTCTCAGTCAAGTTCTCGTTGACTTTCTGTGATACAATCTGTAAAAAGAGATATTGTGTTACTTTGTGACGTTTTTACTGTCACAGATAACCTCCACTAGATTCCGTATCATAAACATTTTATTTGAAATCGAGTTCACTAAATGTAGCGAAGGCACGCGGTGCGCGGGGAGTGACAAGTGTAATCCGATTGGCTATTTCAATGTGACGTCACCGGCCGTAGTGATGGGACAATGACATTAAATGTAGATTCTGACGTCGATATTTTTTGTAAAGATCCTACTTCATTACAATATGTAATAAATTACCGAATATTTCTAATAAACAAAGTTTTAAATTTAACATTTTTACATGCCATTGTTTTAATTGACGGTTGAATTCGCACAAAACTTATTTTTTCAGAATGAACCGTAAATTGTATGTATTTATATTTTAATTGAAAGATTTTGTCCAAATAAACAAGAAAATATCGATAGCATCGATATTTTATTTATCGATAAGCAAGAATGTATTGCTCATGACATGACACTTAATTTCCAATTTCCTTTAGTCTTACGGAATTAAACGGTTTAAATAATAAAAATGCACCCATTAAATAAAATATAACTGGAACATCATAATATTATAAATAGATAGAATAAAGAAACGAATGATATAATCAAATATAATAATTAATTTCTTAATAAATTAATTATATAAATACAATAAAGAAAAACAGTTTACCTAATTTAATTGTGTTATGGAAAGTTGATAAAAGCGCTCTTCCTCTCTCCTACCTATTTATCTAATTTTGCTGTGCCCGACAGGGTCCATAATTGTGTCTTCTTAATTGTATTTTACCACCTGTATATGTACATTATGGATTGCAATAAATAATTTGAATTTGACACTATTACTTTTGTAGGAAAAAGGCAACAATACAGTAGTACCTAATGAGTGAAAGGGAAAGACATCAACGAGAGTCACTACCACAGCCACAATAAGTTGTGCTCTTTCTAAATTGTTTGATTTTATAATTTTACTTAACAGTTGAATATTATCCCATCTTTTTTTATAACTCAAGGTCCTGAATAATTTTCCTCACCATTTAACAGCATAGGTAGTCCTTTTTTTAAAAAAAACCGTAACAAACTTTCATACATATTGAATTCTCTAAATTGCTAGCGTCATTACGGGTCAACTTCTGGTCGACACTGAAGAGATTGATACGTGCATCGAGTTTTACTAGTGCTAACTCATAAATGTGCGGCGCGCATAAGTTGCCTTCTATGCGGAATCTAGTGGAGTTTATCTGTGACTGGAGTGGCGATCTTAGCATGGTGGCTGGTAGTAGCTGGATGACAATCGTCGAAAATTTAAAATTATATTGTGTTATTATGTTTGACAAAATTGTAAGGTAATTTAATTTTTTTTTGCTAAGTATAAGTCAAAATGAAATTTTAATTTTAAAGATTTAATAATCACTGTATTTTTCACTTTTACCAATCTTGAACTGAATTTCTTGGGGCTATTAAAGCGATTGTGGCGACAGAAATCGACCTTCGGCCGGACACTATTGTCTGGCGTACGATTGGCGAAGCCAATGTTCAGCTGTAGGTTGATGAGGGAATAAAATGGATGGACCGGGGTTACAATCGTCATAAAAGTACTAGTTTTCAGCATACTCGCAATCAGTTAAGATTGATCAGGTGACATTCTCACTACACGTGTGAACTGTTTAAGTCTTTACTCAGTATTAATAGAAACAATGATTGCCAACATCATTTCCATCCTTATCAGTAGCCAATTTAAAAAATATTCTCTGCTTGCTTCTTTGTGTAATACAGGCATGGTGGATTTCCCTTGAAATGGACCTCTCCCAGGAATCCCTAACAGACTCCCAAGCCCCGGTGATGATTATAATCAGAATAAATTAATCTTTTACATACTTCTCTCTGTGTAATGAGCTCTCCAGCATCGAATTGTGCAACAACTGCCTTCAGGACCTCCGCAGTGATTGATGGCAGCACCCTCTCATCATAGTCAATACCGAGGATGGTGTAGATCTTTGGGAGCTGGTCAGGGATAGGTCTGAATAGGATACGCAGTGTGATGTTTACATTTTGCAGATCTGGAAAAATAGAACAAAATATTTTGTAACAAATCAAAACTATTTGGTAGAATGTGGAAATAGGACTTCTTATTTCTCCATATCACTGACTATAACATTTTCTGATTATTTGTCGAGACAGTTTGTAATATTTGAATTATTGTATCATTTTCATTTTTGTGAATTGAGTAGCAAATAGGCAATTGACGGTTCAATGCGAGGATTTAACAGAAGAATAATATTAAAATTACCTTTGCTGCCAGTAACAGTTGGAACATTTCTAGGACGTGATCTGATGTCAAAGATGATGGGTCTCTGTACCCATGGGACAAAGAAGTGGGTGCCCTCACCAACCACCAAGTTTTTGACACCAGCGAATCTGTCGAAGATCACAGCCCTGTGGCCACCATCAACTGGAAATTGAGAAAAAATCATATGAAGTACAACAGCACTGATGAAATCTTAAGAAAATAATGCATAATGTGACAACTACTCCCTCAAAAGAATAACTGCCATTATATTAGGTACCTATACATAAAACGTGACCAACTAGGTTTGCTAGTAACTTGTTACTATGTTAACTTATTAGCTACATTAAAGATTCTTAGGTGCTGATAAGAATCTTGTCTTGATCAAATTTAATATAGGAAGATGTTGATTGATTAAGTATCAACAACTCAGCCTGCTGTTAGACATGTGCAGCAAGACAAAAACAGTGTTATGTAAACAAATATTTCAAACAGGTTTAATAAAATAAGTTATTACCATTGTAGAGAGCAGAGTTGACGACTCCACCAACAAGCGCCACACCTAGGCCCACCTGACCAATTCGGTTGAAGAGCTGAGCAGCCATTTCTAGAACAAACAGTAAAAAAACCTCATTTAATTATCAGACATAGTCATAAAATTGGGTGGTTTCTGGTTGCGGCTTTAATGGGCACTATTGCAGCATCGAAGTGTCATTAACATCATTCTACTCCGAAAGAAAAATACCCTACGTAAATATGTTTTAAAAGTATGAAAAGTAATATCAGACACTTTTTGACTATATTATGCAGTTATTTACCGAAACACTTAAAGAAATTCACTCGCAATCCCAAAAATGATCTAATTCCACGATATGTTATCTAACCTCAAAATAGATTTCGGGAATGGAACATCGGTTTTTAGTTAATATCGGTAAATATGACTTATTAATGCCTTACCTTACTACTTTTAATATCTGCAATACAATACTGATTGTATAGTTTGTATTATTTAGTTAATTTCAGTCTCAAATTCAATCGAAATTCAGCAAGACCGAGCACAGATAAAAACAACTTTAAAAAAATGCGCTACGTTTCGTTCGTGTTGGACTTGATAGAACGTTAACAAAAATAAACGGCTATGTATTTTAACACAGAAGATCTTATGAATAGCTAACTAAATCTGAGAAACATTTAATTTTGAGTATTTTAAAGTTTTCTCATCATTATTCGGTAGCTACTAAAGAAATCTGAATACTAAAGTATTCAGTTTCTCTGATTAATAATTGTAAAGTGATGTGACAACTAAACGTAGGTTTTACGTCTCCTGATAAAAAGTTAATGGCAATAAGTTTGTATCGTGTGGCCAGTAAGTTATTTTTGTGATTTTTTAATAAGGAGTTTTCACTGTCTCGTATCGTCTCCTGATGGAGGCAGAATTCCGAAGATTTTGATTACTGTCGAATGGAGTCTATCGGGATAAGGGTCTTCCCTTTGACTCTTCGATGACATAATACAGGCTGTTTCAAATACACTACATATTAGGTATATTATGAGGTTCGTAGGATTATACACCTTTAATAAAATTAAGTTCCATCAATGCCGTAGAAGTGCAACGAAAACTTGAGAATTAATTAAAATCAACCCAGTACCCAGTGTGGTTGAAGGTACTTGATATCTATACGACCCTCAATTATGTATGTATAAGGTCGCGGGTTTCAATCCTGATAAGTCTTCATCCTCATACATACCTAACATGTGTGTGTAATTTCTAAGTTTGGCTGGCCACCACCGACTTTCAGTGTAAGGCAATTTATTCTGATAAACGAAAGCACTTCTAAAATCAATCCACTGTAGTTAATTTCAAAAGCAAACTATGGGTCTGCTCGATACACGATACTGCATTAGTTAAATCAGCAAACAAACCGCTAATACGGTTAGCTGGAACCAGAGGTAATTGAACGAAAAATAAACAATGAGGGGGATAATCGTTCGAGTATGTTGGGGGTCGTACGTTGGGTGGCTCAATTATGCAATAACTAGCAATGAGCAAATGATTCTACAAGTGTACTAAGTACTTCATGCAATATTCATGACTAAATCCGAGTCAAGGAACGTTGTTGACTGTTCCTTGGCCTTAAAAAAACAATGTAATTAAATCAACATCGTCGATTTGTTTACATTTAGAGTCAATGAACTTATTGACATTATGACTTCTGAGCAATGTTGGTGTTGACTTATTGGATAGATAATGCATACATAATCGTTAATAACTGCATAATAATAGTTTTGTTTGCACAGCGGAGCGCGTACCGACACCGGTCTCTATTGTTGCATAATTTGAAATTAATATTTGTGTTTAATTAAGTTTAAAAATGCGTATGCGAGTGCCAGAAGTGAAACGATGCTGTTGCTGTTTTCCTTTGCGCCATGGGATTATTATGTTTGGATTGATTAACATAGTAAGTAACAGAGTAACTTGACTACTTGGGTTCTTGTTTGTGAGAAGGCAGCACATAATGGTAAAAAATAGATATGTTCCAGTCGTCGTCATCTGTAGTGTATTATGTCATCACCACTGCTCTCGGAACGGTGGAAGAAAACATTGTGAGGAAAACTGGCATATATTCCTAGAACCAAAATATTGAAGGCATATACTAGCACTGGGCTCGCGAAGAGTAGGCCTGTATCCTGTATCCCTGCAGTGTAAGAAAATTCTAGGCTTAGTATGCAATAAATTAGAACAACTGGTTATCTGGCTTTCTATTTATGCCTTTCGCTATGGTAGGGTGGTTGGAGAAGATCGGTTCAGTCTTATCAGTGCAGCAGCGGTTGGTTTGGTCATAACGTAATCTATGTTAGTAGTACAGCGGGTTTTCACTTGGTCTATAGTGTCTGAAGTAGTTACGACTGCCTGTAGCAATGTAACTGCATGTTTTTCCATTCACAGATATTCTCTATGGTAGCAGTAGCATGTCTCGTCATAACAACGGAGCTGAAGAAGTCCAAGCTGATTGACGGTTCATCCTTAGAGGTGGTGACATCTACCGTGTTGTTCAGCATCTTTGGCATGAGCGTCATACTGAACATTATGCTGCTCTTTGCTAGCTGTCAGGTAAGCCAAGTCAATAAATAGTTGCTCTAATATTTGTTCTCGCTAATACTATACGTAGTACAAAGGGCATCTTTGCTAAGGTGGGTGTACCATGGAAGGCCACTCTAATAAATAAACAGTTATTATTCGTTCATATACTGGATAAATGAAACGAACGAATATTTAAGTAATACTTTGTTTTATTCCGTAAAATATAAAACCACTTTTTTAAATTTCAGATTTGATCAATATTGATTAAACTTAAGTTTCATTGAACTCTTAAAAATGGCCTTGCTAGGAACAAGGCTCCTTAGAAGGCCATTATAATAAATCAGTCATTTAACACTAAAAGTTAATAAATAGCCATTAAATCTACAATAAAAAGAAGTGGTTTATATATTACGTAATAAAACAAAGTATTACTTAAATATTTGTTAGTTTCATTTATCCAGTAAATAAACGAATAATAACTATTTATTTGTTAGAGTGGCCTTCTATGGTACACCCACCTTATTTTAACGTCGCCGATTTCCGATATCAATGAAGCAAGGGACCGTACTGCCAAAATAGTGGCGCGAGCGATTCACCGCCGCGTCTGTGATTTCTAGTTCGATGGATGTTTATGTAGATAGAAGGAATTTGTCATCACATGCCAATAACTACGAAATTTTAATAATTGGCCTTCGAAGGAGCATGGCCTTCCATGGTCCACCCACCTTAATTATATGTAGTAGGTACCTAAGTATTTGTTATGACGGGCATTAGTTTTATAAAAGGTAGATAATTGATTAATTGAATGAGTAGAACCGTGGTGATAGATTAGGCGGTCACGACCGCCCGACAAAGTTGATTTTTAACATAGAACAAGTCCTTGTTCTTTGTAAGAAATAATGTTAAGTGGGTATTCAGGCTCAAAGGTTGGACAAAAAGCCTACCTCAGTAACATACTTATTAGTTACTTGGGTTTTTTGAACTATGTGCATGTAGGTAGGTACTAATGAATAATTTGTTGTGTCTTGCGTAGCAGAGCTCGAACTTTATTATCTGATGTTTACATTTTCGAATGATGTGAAATAATAGATACCTAAGTATATTATGTACCTATTCCACTCATTTGTAGAACACCTCCTACTTTGATAACCTAAAGCAATTTAGTAGGAAAATTCAATATTTAGGCTGGACATAAGTTTCGTTATACTTTGATAATAGGGCAAAATCCTCGGCTTCTTGGAGAAATAGGTAATGAATGATCCATAATTATCATAGAAAGAAGATTGGTCTTGTCTCTGGCTACCGCAGAACACCACCAATCGTAACTACATCATCAAGACTTCAAGATCATTGTCTCCTCCTTGCTCCTTTTCGTGTTTATGCTTGTTTCTTTTCTTTAAAAAAAAAAAAAAACTACAGGTTTCCCGGAAAAGCCTAGGTGCTTCGACAATCATCGTCTATCTTCGGGTGTCTTGGCATACTGTCCATTTTCTATTCTGTGATCATTTTGAAACACCAACTGAAGCGTCTATCTTTTTTGGCTAAACTGTATGGCAAAATTTCTAGAAAGACATACTGATGCTGCGACTGTACCTTTACTACGGGGTGGTGATCACACTGGCGGCACTGGTTCCTACGTTCATCCTGCTGTCAAGAATGATGACCTTCGATGTTTGTATCGCGTTATTTGCGTTATGTAAGTATACAATTTTCTTATTTTTTTAAGGTAACGTTTCCAAAAGATGGAAAGTGTTGTTTAGCCGGCCTGAAATAGGTGGAGAGATGACTTTCACCCGTATCTATAATCAAGTTAAAATACTTGAATTATTTACAACTTGTAATTACTTGAGCTTAAGTAATTACTTGTGCAATTTTTTTATGCAATAGACAAGAATTTAAACGATGTAAGAACCGTCGAAAGAAAGCAAAGCTAAGAATGATAACTTTTTACAGTTCCAACATGAAGCAATTACTAAACTACGTAGTAAAAATCGCATCTTAAATAGTCATTATTTACACAAGTAAATACTTTGACTTGTTTATAGATACGGGTGTTAGGTGCCTACCATGAGGGGGCTGGTTTGAGACGGTGTGGGAAAAGACCTTTGAAAGCCTTTGCCCGACAGTGGGACAGAACGTGTAGAGAGAGAAAAAAAGAACACGTCATCTTTTCCAGTAATTTTGATCTTACAACGCTAAGCTATGGATATACAGAGTGTATCGGAAAGGTTTGGTCATCTTTCAGGGTTTTTCAGACAAACAAACAGAACAATTTTCTCCATACAAAACATCAATTACCTCCTCGACCCAAATGTATGAAACAGCAAACAGCTGATTATTTTTTGCGCTTACGATGTTCGACCCCTGAAGAAAGTTATTCAGTATGGTGGTCTGAATCATATCTTGACATAATATGACCACACCTTTTTGATACATGTTGTATGGACGGATAAGTATGCACAAAAGGCATCCGATTGGGTTGGAACATTCTCGCTTACAGATTATTTTCTTAAAACTTTTCAATCTGTTTTACCTAGGTTTAAATATAAAATTTTAACTAATTAGTTTCAAAGGTACATGTTTACCTACTTCCAATTTTAACTTTAGTATCTTGACCTAAAGTATTGCTTTAAATAAAATGTTATATCTAAGCCGGAGAGGTGATTCGTACCTCAGGACCTTCCTACTTCAGAGACCGTTCTCGATATAAGATTGTGTATAATGTGAACCAGCGCCTTTTATTCTTGATGTCGAGATAAATAAAGATCCACCATTTTAGAACTACCAAAAGTAACGATTGGCGAACAAAACGACACGTGACACGTTTTCATACCGACGTTGGTATTTCACAATAAATATTTAGTTACCCGTTATATTATCTGTGCCCGTAGGTACCACTTCCCGTCCGGGACACATACCTAAGTACTTAAGTACACTACTGCGGTTGTAAATGCAAATTCTTACTACTATTGCGTTGATTAAACCCCCGTCTATTGGCAGTCACGATTGAGCGATACTTACGGACTGACGTTTCTGCTTACCCCCTAGAATAAAAGAAAGTGTGATACGTGACTTTACATACGACGTTTTATAAAACGTTTCACGTTATCTTGTATATTTGTCGTGTTTGGAGTAGGTTTGATACTCACAAGTAGCAAATACAAAACAGATTCTGATAGAACGATTTGATTAAGATTTACTACAGCTATACGAAACTTTTCCTATAAATAGCCTCTATATAGTTCACTACTACATATCTATCGTAACTAGAAACATTGCATTTTTTTTTGATCATCTGAAAAAATCGCAAAAACCTGGGCTTTTCTGTTTGCGTTCCCTTAATTCGACGAAGAGTATTGATTTATTTTTTAGCTTTAGATTTATTTATTATTTAGCGACAAGAGTGCTGTACAAAACACTCCCTTAAAAATAAAAGAAGTAATAGAAAATGTGTATATAACCCGCAGGTATGCAGTGGTATGTCATCATCCTTGTAAGAAGCGAGATTGTGAAGTTGGAAGAAGCGAGCTTGAGAGCGGAAGAAAGAAGTCAGGTGCACGAAGTGGCCATCGATGTGCCTGACAGAGATACTTTACTGTAGAGGATAAGATACTGAAAACAAAATAATGTATTTGTTATGTAGAAATATAGATGTTTTGTTCAAAAATGTTGTACCTACCTTTCAAATGATTAAGTTCAACCTAAGGCTTGATGTTAAATGTATCTATGTGTAAATGTTGTACGTACCGATTTTTTGGAGTCAACTTATCCTGATTTTTTAGTTTGGTATTTGTTCACCTTATTTCATTTATATTTTCGCGAGTGTGCTGTCCGAATATTACTTAACCAAGAAAACAAATGCCTCACGAATTTCCGATTCGTTCCTGTTCAGTAGCAACCCGTAAACATATTGGGCAACACAAAATGTGCTCAAAGTAGCCGCTCTTTGTTCAGAGATCACGTTCGCAGTAATGATGCCGTCAAATTATTAAAAGAAATGTGCTAAAATATTTCCAAATTTTTCATGAGTGTGGGGCACAGGTGGGTGCCCGCGGGACTCCAAGTCGTGACTTACTCCGGCGGCACCATTGTCAGGACCCATTGCACTCGGGATAAGGTTGGCTTTGAAAGCAGCGGCCCATATTGTGTTGTGACTACTCCAAATTGCCAATTACACCAATCATGGGAAACTTAAAGACACCGCAACACGAATGTTCCTTAAATACGGAAGTATTCAAGTGCTCATATTTTTATACCATATCTATTAAAAAAATATTTCTTCTTTCTTCGGAAAGAAATCTTTCTTTCCTAAAAACCATCCTCCTATTAAGTTCCTCTCAAGAGATTATCTACTTAACGGTACCTAGATACTAAAGTGAAAATCCTTTTCAGGTCTCGTGGTTTAGCTTATAGTCAAGATTAGAAGTTAAATCCGGATAATCTATTCCTCTATTTCTGCAAAGCAGATGAGACCCTTTTGTTTCGATGTGTAGGTAGTTTTCAAAACATTGAGGTACTTATAGATAGGTGGGCCTATAAATACCACATTAAATTAATATTCAATCATACGTGTTCCAAAAAAGTGGTTATTACAGTAATTTGCTATGTTTTACGGTAATATTCCATGGGATGTATATTTAAATGCCATCTGGTATTCGAATGAGAAAATTCTGGAAGCCGCAAACTCTGTGGGCGGGAATTCCGACTGGCGATGGCGGTTACCAGAGACAAGTTTAAGGACGAAGCTATTATTGAAGAAGTTGAAACATGTTATATCTACCTACTATGGTACTAGCTAAATATCAAAAGTATCTTAGGAATTTTATTAATAATTCAGTCCATTATTCCTCAGAAAATTGTAAGACAGAGTAAGAAGATATTCTCAAAGTAAAGTACCCATAGATAAACTGAATTTTATGTAAAGAAACAGGTACAATAATTTATATTTAATTATTTGAGTGCTCTTCAGACCCAGCAGAACGAATGGGACTAAAAATGTTAGCAATAATTATAATTATCGCCAACAATAATTACATAACTATTTTATTGACAGTTAAAAGAAGATAAGTAAGTAGGTCCCTTCATACTGGAAAATATTTCATTATCATTTTTTTTAAATGGCCTATTAGGCAAAGGTAGTGAAACACAGGTAGACCTTTCTCTTAATTAAGTGAGAAAGTCAGCTCAAAATTTAAAAAAAAGTTTACAATACAGCCAGCGCTACTAATTACAAATAGGAGCACTTATTCTCATGATTAATTAAACGAATTGCTTAATAACTACAATTAGCAATCATTTTAATATCCAGCTGAATGCAAAATGGCGGAGACGGCCATTTTTTAAAAGTAGAGGCTTTAACTATGGCACTAAGGAGTCCTGTAAAGGAAAATGCACTTATTAGCCGAGGAGGGCGCATGGAGGGTTCTGCCTAATGGTTGCTATTCACGGCTTGAATGGAGACGCCAAATTGCCAACAATTATATACTCCCGCAATGATAACCGGTGGATGTTCTGCTTCGGCAAACTCTGGTTTGGCCGTGTGCACGTTTTAGCGAGATCCGACGACTTGAGTGGCAATTGTTCGTCTCGCAGTTTATTTTCACGATGTTTTGCAAACATATCTCCGAAATATCTACAGCAGAATTTATTTACACAAATCAATATCCAAATCTCCATTTTCAAATCCAACCCGGAAAACCGTTTCGGAGTGACAGGACAACTCCAAAATCTAAGCAGAATGTGTGGTATTGTGCTTGGCGTGCGCCGGGGCGAGGTGACGTCACAACATGGCCGGCAGGTAGGCAGGAGAGCGGAGATAGGATCCGGTCATCCTGCCCATTTCCGGTCTTCACGCGGCCGTGACGCTTCCGGGCACGCGTCGCCGACGCCGCTCACGAGGCTACTGATTCACTGGAAGAGACATTTTGGAGCTGTTTAATTGAATCAGAATAAAGCGCGCAATTGTGTCATAGAAAACATAGAAAAGTATTGAGAGAGAGCAAGTAGAGTAAGTAAAAAAATAAAAACATTTACTTGGCACAGCCGACAAGAACTTTATTGAAAAAAAAAAACTAACCTGCAATAAAAAAATACATGATTATGTGTGCCTCACAACAGCGCCAAAGCGTTAATTTTAGTATCTATTATAGGGTATGAAGTGAGAAGGAATGTTCCTTGATATTCTAGAACACGTTTACAATAAGTTGGAAATAGCTTTCCTTAGCCGTTTCTCAGAATAACTGAACCGACAGAAGCGGCCATACTAAAAGTTGTTGTTTAATTAACCCCCGTGTAAAAGGGATTGGAAAATGCTTTATGAAAACAAATATACATTTTCCCTTGAGAAGTAAAACGACGGAGAAATGCCAAAGTCTTATTGTAAAAATACAAACATATTTTTTCATAAATGAACGGTCCCCTAATTAGCAATTTCTAGATTCCAGAGTTGATCTCCAACAATATTCAACCAGCTTGGAGAGATTCAATCACTGCTGGTATCATTGATCTAGTAGATCAATGATACCAGCCTAAAAAAACTACTCGCCGAAAAAATCCTTGTCTCTTCCAAAAAAGGTAAAGTTTTCCCGCCAACTTCTGTGACGCTGTCACACGACGCGACGTCTACAAGATGAGTTTTGTAAAATGAATTCGTTTGCAGCTACAATTGAACACGGTCCTTGTCGCTCCTTAGATGTGTTGCTATCTTCAAACTGCTAGATTTTCATGGAGTTTCCCAGCGAAGTTTCCGTTGGTAACTTCGTGAGAGCGCTTTTTAATTGCGAATTACGAATTGGTGTACCTATACGACAGACAAGGTGCAAATGTTACAGGATACCGATAGATTTGGGTTTGATACTGGAAAAATGCAATTAATACAGTTGGTAGGGTCTTCCAATTGTTTGGTCAAGTCTAAGAGAAAATCTGTTGTCATTTTGACGTCTCCATACCGCTACATTTTTTAATTACGTATGTACGCAATAATTGTGTAAAATGGGAAATTTTGTTTGCGAGATTAAGAATACTGTTCAAAATTTAGGTACACATTCTTATAATTATGTTCACTGAAAGCACTTTATGTATTTTGGAAACGTCAGAAAATAACGAAAACACGTTAAATTAAAATGTAATTTCGCGCTCCTTTAGCAATCGTGACGCCAAGAAGCTACCTTGGCCGTCATCCATCGACGTTACAATTTCATAATATTGACAGGTGCCTCAGGGCCCATCTGACAGCGGTCATGCCCATATGTCGCCCTCCACTGGCGGCTTGGCAGGCCCGCACGCGAACTACGCCCTTTACTTACCAACAACACTATTATACACTACTCATAATACGCTGAAGAAGTTGTACTGTGGGCCGATAAAGTGTATAAACAAAATCAGCAATGGAAAGTATTCAGGCGTAAAGTTTTGTAACAAAAATAACACGATTATAGTCCTTAAGACACTAGCAACTAAAAGAACTATTGAATAAAACTTAAAGTTAAACAGTAAGCGATTGTTATGTGTAATTAAAGACGTGTTTTGTACGACGCCCTCTTAATTTGTCCCCCTTTTGTGTAGGGGGACGCGACATGTGCGAAGTGGCACTCTTGCCTAGCTTTTAATCATCTCAGGTTTTTTTTAGCTTCCTTCATTAATTATTTTAATTATTGCGGTTTTTTAAACGGCAATTTGCTGTTTCCAGTCTTAATGTCAATGATAAATATTGAAAATGTTGTCTCTCACTTAAAATAAACTTCTTTTTCTAATTTTGCCATTAATTATTGCCATATTGTTGATATCCGGTAATTAATTACACGAAACAGAGTGTTGAAAAGTTTTTTGATTTCCCAAAAATAGCAGAAACTAATTTATTAGAAACTCAAAAATAAATAACTAGTGTGGCGTGGACGGGCGTGACGAAAAATTATATTTTGTTTTTACGTCATTTTTGGACGTGATACGACTTACAAAAAAGGGTGACGACGCGGTTTCGATCTGAGACAAAAAGGTCGAGAGCGAAACGAATTTACGTATTTCGATGTATCTAAGTATGCGTACAAGTTACCAGTGAAGCATCGATGTAACAAATAAAAGTTGGATGTTTGTTTATAGATTTGTAAACCAGCTGGGTGATCTCACAATTTACAAATTCATATCAGGAAAATCCGCTAGACAGGTGCACATGATGGACTGCCATAGAAGTACCAGGTACAAACAACTTATATAAAAACAAATGATATTAATGTTGATCAAATCTTAGTTCAAAACCCAATAATTACATCGACTGAAAAACGTTGACAGTTTTTACAATTTTTTATTTTTTATTTCAAGGTTTTAAATTTTTTTTAAATTTGCCTTAACGCTTTTCCCTGAAACCAGAGTTTCCTCTTAAAAATAGTTTAGGACACTTTTTTGTTTTCCCGGTACACTCTCGCCGGGCTCGTTAAAGACTCATTTCTAAAAATACAACCACAGATATGTGTGTATCCTTTCCTGATTAAAATCGACATATGGTAGGATTGGTGGGCTGGAGATATCCGTCCCGAATACGTCCTAATTCGACGTATCTAACACGACCCTTTGAGTTAATGAGATTGATGCGGTTTCGATAGATACCACTTTATATTTTAGGAATATTAGGAATAATTTTGGAAATTGCAGCTATTAATTTGATATCGACCCGCTTTCGTAACGCTGGATTTTGTTTCTATATTTTTTAATTTAGGGATGGGATTTTTAAGTGCTTCTGTGTCCCGAACTGTTTTAGAGATCACCAATTCAGTATCTTAAATATCAATCTAAATATTCCGATTAGCTGGGGCCAACCCCATAGTCACATCGGCAACATCCTGCCCTAAACTGAACCAGAAAAGTACTGATACACTTTCTTCCAAAAAACCAGTTCCAAAGAATTCAGTCCAAATAATTGACACCTACAGTCGTGACATACTGCCACTTGCAAATCGTGCGGCTATTCGGGCAGCTTCAGATCACATATTTGGAATTACAAGCCGTTTAAAAATTTTAAACAATTTCTGTGTGTCCCCGCGTGGACTATTAGCGACGGTAATGGCCCATAATGACAATATGCTCGTATAATCAGGACATTAAGTGATGTGCGCGACGCCTGAGGCCGACGCCACTACGCCATCGCTCTGCGACCGAAGCCACTTTAACAGACTTCATTCTTCGACGAATTTTCGAATTTTCGACGCTACTACGTGTCTTTTGTGGCACTGTTAGGATTTCATGCTGAGAATCGGAATTGTTTTGACACGTCAATTCAAATGTTCTGATTCCGATGAAACTACGAACGAATTTATTTTTTGATGCCCAATCAAAATTTAAGTTTAAAAAAAAAAACGTTGCTCCACACTAGGATTTTTTCCTGTATCGTGGTTGCGTTGCCAAACATTTAAACTCACAGACACAAACAGCCAGATCTGGAACAATTTGTTCTATGCGGGGATCGAACCCGCGACACGCAGCGCAACAGCCAATTGCTCAGCCACTGTGCCAACCGCGCCGTCAAGTTATGTCATAATTGTGGCAGGTTTGAGTCAGCCTAAAGAATCTCTTGAAGTGCCTACTACTGGCAGTTCATAGTACCGATATTCCATAACCTATTCACATAAAACACACCTAAAAACATTAGCCACTACCTACATGTCATCCACGGTAGGGGTAGATATATTCGCGTGAGTCGGTCAATACGCTCACAGGCTCGCCTTCAGGTAACATTTAGTGTGACTTAACAGTACGAAATAAGTGTGAATCGTGATCGAGACACAGGAGAAATACTTTAGTGTCATTTGCTTTGACGGTGCTTTCAATTTTGTCTCATCCTTAAAGGCAAAGGCCAGACTGGAGCGTAAAGCGATCTCCCAATTCATTATGCATTCTTGTTTTATGAAAGTTGTATAAATCGAGTAGTTATTTTGGCATTTACATTACCTTTGTTTTTCACGGGGTTGTTATAGTTGAATAATAATATATAGAGAGGGCTTTCGAAACAAAACGGTACCTAAGTTTTACACTTATTTTATAGTCATTTCTACTGTAATCTGTACTCACAGACTGACACCTCGTTCTCATTCCCTATCTCTTGTCTTTCAAACACCACTATAAACCACTACCACCACTATTATAAACATATAATTGTCTATATGTAATAGGCAACTTCGGGAACAAGACTGGTACTAGAATCGAACTGATTCGAATATGAACGATAAAACGACTATATCTGCGTGTATTTTGGTAGGTAGCAACTTTCCACCATCAACTCTTAAGCCCTACAAGCCCAGCATTTAGCCAGGCAGGTGAGAGTAGTCCACGCAGTCAGTATGTCGGTAGTGGAACTCAAAGGGTATACGTGTAATGAGCTCGCGTAGTGCCGCGTCACGTACCGTAACGAACCTCTCGGACGAACAGTCGAACACTCTCGGACCAGCCGTACCTCTTAACTTAACCATAGTACACATAAAAGTTACAGTATTTCAACTAAGGATAAATAATTGTCCGAATCGGCTCACACTCATGCAAAACGTTTACACGAATTCTAAGAAAGTTTCTAATAACGGGTTACGCGTGAGTAATTAGGGGCAGTCGCTTCGAACCCCGGAAAGAGGTGGCCAGGTGACCTAGAGGGCAGATGCGCGTCACGAAGGCTGGATCGAGAGCATCTGGAATGATATAGGGAACCCTTTGTGCAGCAGTGGGATATTCAAATATGTCATTTTTTTTTGTTGATAATACTAACGTTTGCTTTCCCAAAAACGGTTGGCTTACTGGTTATCTTTAGTCTGTGACTTAACTGTTTCATTGCAAATGTTATTCAAGTATAAGTCAAATTGTTAGCTGCCTTATTAGGTTTAAGATGGTTAGAGGTTGTTATAGAAGAAATGTCATCACGATTTTCTCGCTTTTCATTTGTTTGTTAGGTTAGGACTGTGTATTTCCTGGATTCAGTATATTTTTTCTTGTAAAGGAGCATAAGATTCTACTCGGAAAATCGATATTGGAATCTGTTCAATGATAAATTATTACAGCTTAGTGCTTATATGTATATTCATAAAAAAAATCGATTCGCGATTTATTACCTTGACATGAGCATGTGTTTGTCGGATCTATAATTGCATCATTAATTAAATAAATAAAAAAAAAACACATTTTATAGCTTAGCTTTCATTTTGATTAATCACCAACAGAAAAGTAGGTAATTATGTCAATACAGTAGCTCCGAAGCTCAAACACAAAGAATGCCAGCATCGAGATCCTCCAATCGTACAAAACATTAATATCGTCAAGAAACAATAAAAACTGGCTGTTTGAATAATACCCGTGCAGCATACACTCGATCCGAGCGTTCATATCTGGCAGAGACATCGGAACAACCTGCGTATCGCATTACACATAAAATATTTATTATTTATAGTGGATAATTAATTAAAACAGTAGGAGTCACAAAAACAAGTAACCTAACAGGAAGCTGTAATAACTCAATCGCGAGAACATCGGTCGCCACGATTAGTTACTGTTCAGATTGGATCTCGGCCCGGTCGCACAATGTAAACACCGTTTTATTCGCTCACAGTAGCTTAATGTCTTAACATGATACGTTGCAGCCTACCGCGTTTACGTAGAATATACGCCCGCGTACTGCGAGCGAACCCGAACGAATAATTACGTATTATGTAACCTGTCTTTGCGTATGGTGGACGTTTAGAATAGGTGTGTCTTGTCTTGTAGGGTTTATAGAGTAGTGCTTTGTTCTGTCATTGTGATTTTCTTCATGTCTCTTCAACATGGGCTTTGCTTCTTGGGTTTCCTGTAGAGCGTTTGAAGACATCTGGGTTTTAAGAAGATATTTTTATTCATTAATTACCCCTTTGCCAAGGGATTGTCAAGCCTACAGATATAAAATAATGAAGCCTTTCGTAAATTGATGGTCGAACATTCATGTTGTTCACTGATTAAAAACAAATTATGAAGCCACATCATTGCAATAACCCGATTAAGTTCAATTTTAAACCGATCCACATTCGCGTATCCCAACACCTTTCATTTCGCCGCAATAAACTTTCCACATTACTAGCACATGGTGCATTTATTAAAATATATTCATATTTAATGTAAGCAACATTTCACACTAGCCGTAAGAACCGCAGTTTATTCGCTTGACAAGGAGTCGCAGGCTCCCACCGGCCGCGTGGGCATGAAATACGAGTATTGTGCTATGTGTGGAAGGTCTTTATTAAACTTCTCGTGAAAATGCAACAATGAACCGGTGGTCGCACTAACTTAATCTAAGAGAATGAATCCGCAAATGAAATCTAGGATGAACTGGTTTAATCTCGCTCTTATTAAGAGGATTTTTTGTTGTTGCTTTCCTACGGAAGAATTCGGTTTGTTTGGTACAGTTATTTATAAGGTTCTTTGTTTGTCGTCACGAGGAACACGCGACAGTCGAAATATTCTGGAAAGTTTTAGGAAATCTTACTTTAGCTTCGTTATATTCATCAAAGATATTCGGAGGAAGACATTTCCATTTAAACACGCAACAACAAAAAGGGCACGTGTAACGATTATAATCTTAATATTCAGGTACGTATTTCAGAAAACATTGGACATTTCATGTTACTCTTTGTGTACGCAGAAAGATGTTTGTGACCTGACCTGAGTAAGATATGTTTCACATCAGGAGGAAAATGATACAAAACTGGACACATAAACGTAACATAATATCACACCTATTATCTCCGAAGGGTTAGGCAGACGTGTACAAGGTACTACACTTACGTTTCACCAGTTATTTCAAGTTCTATGTAATAAGGGGCTAGCCTATTGCCACCAGCCGGGCGAATTTCCTGACGGAAAAACTCAATAACACTTTACCCGACTTGGAAATCTAACCCGGGACGTCATGCTCAACAGTCGCGTCTAAATTAATACAAAAATATAATCAGTTCTCCTCTGGTTTTGACTATCAGAGCTTCTTAGATATTCCCATATCTTACCGCAGTCGTTCGTCTATCTCAGTTGAACGATATTTTATTACGAACATTAAACCAGGCGATATAAAATATGTCATGGAGACTTGTGTTTATTGAAAATTTAAGAACAAGAGTTATATATTACACATAAATTTTATTTGCTGTACATATAATTATAGCTATAAAACTTAATAGGCGTCAACTCCGATGTTTATAGGTGTAGGACCTTTAGTTTAAACCTCAAATTTTATAAAATGAACCTTGTATAGTTTTGGTTACTATTGTGAGGTTGTTAGGCTTCTATTTTTATTTAATACTTGTACTCAAAATTCTTCATTTTTCATTTGGGACCATCCACTTCTGATTGCAGTTAGTTATTCTCGTGTTTTTGTTTAGTAAGATCCTCTTTAGTACTCACAATAGTCCTAATCATCCATTGGTAGAGTTTCTTCACACTGGGCATTTGTCTAGCATAGCGTCAGTCAGACGAATGCACGGCGTGGAAGCAGCGTAGCCTTCGCGTAGCAGCTTCGTAGGCGCGTAGGCTTAGCGTAGCAGCCGCTTAGAACGCTTTTGGAAGGCATCGATTGAACTATTCTATTCCAAAATCGCCCTTCGTTCCTTCGCACTTTAAACGCCTTGTCGACTTACTTAGTTCACTAGATACCGAACCGCAAATTCAACCGCAGGTGTTGTTCAACGAAAATCAAATAAAAAATAATCCAATTAAAGCTTATCAGGTAATAACATCGTGGTTAATCTATTAGCTCCGGTAGTATATATACCTACACATACAGATTGGCGGTATCGGTATCAATTTGGATCTCATTACACTAATCATAACGGAGTCCATCTGGACTCAATTAAAACGTAGACCTATATAATTAATGTGTCAGTGTTGCTAAATTGTTATTGATTTGTTGCTAAGACATTTTATTTCTTTCAATTTAGAAAACGTGACTTTTGTTGACAGAATAAATTTATTAATAGAATCGAACGTCCATAAAATTAGAGAAATGTCGAGATAAACGTAAAAAAATTGCAATCAAGTTTTCTTTCCTGTCGCTCAGAAATATTGAACCACTTCGATATGTACTACAAACGCAGATGCTTATCGAACACAAAACACGTAAGAGAGTTATACGTCCAATCACCATAAGGTACCTACTTACACACATAAGCTGAGCCCATTGTAATCAGTTCTTACACTCACCCATACAATTATACTGAAGATGCCACAAGTGCGTCGGATTGCACGCATCGATGCAAATTAGTCGAGATGATGATTCATTTTTTTTATAATATGTCCACTTATTATCAAGATGTATATATACCTATGTACAAGGCTGTCGATAGACGACCGTGTGAAGAATCAGCGGTTACATATACATGTAATTGTTAGGAAGTTTTTTTGGAATGATGATTAAGGTTTTTTTTTGCTGAATTGCAGGTAATGTACTGAGTTATGTTCTAAGAAGGCTGTGGTTAATTTTGGTGGTTTGGTAAAATATGTTTTGCTTAGTTAGTTAAGTTTACGTTAGTTTCGCTGCGATTCATTCGAGTGCCGTCGAATGACAACCCGAACATCATCAACATAGAAAATAAGTATCTACTACTACTAGGTACTTATTTCAGACAAAGCTCTATAATTCCATAAAGTAAAACCTATTTCAAAAAGCTGCCATGACAACAGGATCCGTCTCCTAACTTCCTCATCGAGTCAGAATTTCATAAACTTATCCATATTATTGAAAACTAACAGCTAAATTAGCCACTAACATTCGACTTAACCAACATTTTTGACCCACCAAAAACCACCCAACATTATAACAAGCAACAACTACATACAAATGCATAAATAAATTTCACTTAAATCGACCTCCGGTAAGCAGTAGCAGTTTAATAAATCTTCGCCCCCGCACTACGGCATTCAGACGACGCTCCTAGGTCATACCGTGCGGACTCCGGTCACGAGTCAAGGAGACACACACAGGTGCCGCAGCGACATTTTGTGCTGGCAAACACGTGAAACTGCCGAAGTAACCTTTGAACAGCGCTTGTTATGATTTACTGCTAATTTAATTGTGATTGAATTATGAATGTGATTTGAGGTTCATGAGTCCTCGGACAGTTAAAGTTTATAAAGGGCTATCTTTTGAGTTACTTTTTAGTTGTGACAGCAGTTAACGGCTTCTGAACTATTGTTAAATGTGATTTAGAAGGTAGTTCCGAAAAGTATATAATTTATGTATCGAATTCATTGCCCTCTCTTCGTGAAAACCATGAAATAAAAGTTTCGTAAGTAAGATCGCAACTTGGATGGAAAACTTTCGTTTATTCCAAAAATCACGATTGCAAAAAAAATATAATTTAAGCAGGCGGGACCCATTTGAGTTTGAAAATATAAAAATGGAATGGCTCCCGCCTGCTTCCAACATTTTTAAATTTAAAATGTGTTTGTTCTCAGCTTTATAGTGTTTTTTTAACTTAAGTTTTTACCGCAGTCGGGTTTTTTAGTATTTAAATAACTTTTTTTTTAATTTCCAGCTTTTTAGTTTACAACTCTGAAAGATTTCGCAGATGATTAGCTAAACAATTTTTTACTGCCTTCACCGCGTGGAGGTACTCCCAGCTTATGTTGTGTTCTGCTTCAAAATTTATGCCCGGTGTCACTTGCACTATTAATACGAATCTAACGACCCCTTTGATGTTAAAATCTATCGATCCGTTCAGGCTGCAGAGCGTGCCAAACATTTGGATTTGGCTCCTAAAATCCGCCATTTTGTTTTTTTTTTATTATTATGATATACCCCGTGTCACTCTCATAGTAAATACAAATCTAACGACACCTCTCAAGCTAAAATCCATAGAGCAGTTCAGGCCGCAGAGCGTACCAAACAATTAGGAGTATACATACATATGTACATACATACTCTCGAAAAACATAACCCTCCTAGTGCAGTCGGGTAATAAAGTCCTAAAACAAAAATATCCATTTAAATATAATCACTTTTTCAGTACGAAAGCAGTAATAACAAAAAACTTCTCTGTCATGATTTCCTCTGGACGGTATAAATCTTAGTGCGGCCAGTGGGACGACGATAAATAACTGGGCTTACAGTAGGAACTGTCAGTGTTAAGACCCTTGGTTTTATACATACCTTCGTATATACTGTCTGGTATATACCAAGGATCTGGTAACTAATGGCTGGCGAAATGTGGGTATAATATAGCACTTCTACCCTACCTTCGGAGATTACTAGCGTGATGTTATGTAATGTATATGTTTTATAGCTAATATGATAAGTGGGAAACAGAAAGTCCAATTCGAAATGAAAAAAAAACTGGTCTTCCCAAAAAATTGCGGAATTCAGATGGCTAACTTCCTCTATTTAACTAGTTCCTTTAAGTAAGTACGTTAAGTACAAGTTTAACTTTCCTCGCCTAAAGCTTTTTCATCAGCTGATGTTGCACTTCCGACTCTCACAACACCACTTTGCAAATTCATTGTCAACCAAATTGCAACTTCGCTAAGTTTATTTTTCACTAAGCAACACACATGCGAAGTGAATGTGACACGAAACGCGGTCAACATTTTCTCCGACCGTCACTACTGGTTCCACTATATGTTCTATATTTACCAGTACCACTATATATACACTATCTAAGTTCAATATTACAAGAGGCTTGCTCCACCAGTCACCCAAACCGGATCGAAGGGTATACGACTGTTATAAATAAACCTCAAACGTTTTACTTAGAATATATTAAACGTTAGAATTTCCTTCCTGTCTAATAAAAATGGCACCGGCCTGTATCGTATCTCGCAGGAAGCCGGGTAGGTCGTAATAAGTCTAACAAATAAAATAATTCCTCGGTAAAATATACACACTAATGTGACTAATATTATAATATCTTACGGCAAGGATATCTACTAGTAACGCCGGAAGATTTAGGTGCTGTTTTGGAGGAGTTATGTGGTATGCAGCCAAGAATATTGGTATATCATTTATTGATTAATTAAAGTTGTAAGTGACTTTAACTGCGTATTAAATATTCAATTTATTTCCCAGTATGAAGACCTGACCCGACCCGAGACCAGACCTTAAACGCTTAAACCTTCCTAATTGTCAATCAGGGGGAGTGCAGAGATGCTTATTGTAGTGAGACCTTACATTTGAAGACAGTTCTCGAAAATTTTCTTATTATTTGCGCCCACCCATTATCTTTGGTATGGATATGAAAAAATGGTCTTCTTCAAACATGAATTCTCGAGCACTACCCAAAATGCAAGCCTTCCCTATCTGGCTGACTGTTGCATGCACCGACCTGCGCGCGCGCAGCAGCCTCGTCCGTCGTAAACCGCGGGACCACACGCGGGCGGAGGTGTGAAGGAGCGCCCGCGCTGCGCCCCAGGGGCCCAACATAACTCACTAGCAGCGGGGCGCCGGCCATTCATGCCTACCTGCACGCTGCCGGTACATCCACATACGTAGACACACTGTCTCGGCTCTCGTTACCGAATTTTTGGGATAAAACACAAATATTGGTAAGCGAGGAATGTCGTGTGATCAGGTATTATGTCAGTCTGGATGGGTCTTTGGCGTTTTAAGATCGAAAACAGCACATATGCTGGCGATGAATGTTAGGAATCACTGGACCTGTTTACAAATGTCTACACGACATAGCGTCCTTGCGTAGAGCTGACAATACATACACTTTTTTTTGGTTCTGGGTATTGTGTACATGTTTTTGGCCATCTATGACCATGGCTATGGTTTCAGTGACATGGGGGAAGGTATGTCGTTCTACTTTGCATGTACAATTAAGATAAACACTTTGGATATTGAAAATGCAAACGCTTACTGTCCCCCTGTCTCTAGAGCACGTTTACAAGAATAAGGAACAGTACACAAGGAGCAAGATAAGTTTGTTGACTCAAGATTATGTTACCGAAAGTTTTGTTCACTTTAGAACACTTCAAAAAGATTGCGGAAGATTCAACGGGTCCATAAACAGGAAATATCATTTTTATTAACTACGATATACTTAAAATTCCAAGATAATCTACCATATGTACTTCCTACGTAATACGGCAAAACGAGACAACGAGCTTCCGTTTTATTGAGCACCAGCACTAATACGTATAATCATCGTTGAACAAACCTAACCAAACATAATTCTTTGGCTACAAGGGCCGTCTAATGACACATCTCTAGCGCGTGGCATCCTACAATTTACCTCTTATAAATTAGACGTAACCCGTTATTTAGGTATCCATGGCGGTCGTGGACTTGTGGCGGACTGCCGTATAGCGTGCATCGTTATTGTAATTTGATTTCTTTCACGAACCGTTCCCGCCATACGCCATTTGGCCGCTAATAGGCCCCGTTGCGGCTCATCGCTTAAAACGCGGAGCAATTTCACTAAAACACAAAAAAAGTTGAGTTATAACCATAAATTTACATGAGTTAAGCCGATTTGACGTGAGCTTCGTGCAATTGGTTATTGCTCATTATGATAATTCGGCGGCTTTTAAGAGATGCCCCTATTACGTGGTTCTTATGAGGCATAACGCTGCAAGTTCCAGTTAACGAGAGATATTATTAAGTGTTGCTTATGGCAAATTGTAGCAGTACAATGTACGAATTAGTTGTGAGCCGACCTCTTCGGTCGGTGAGACTTTTTGATGAATAAGCGCTTTGGTGTTGTTTGAAACAAACGAAACTGTATCATTATGAGTAAAGACAGGCTGTAATTAGATAAACAATGGCATTGATTGAAAGTACGAATGTGGAACGGAGTGGTGTAGGTGTGTAGGTGTGTCGCTCCGAGTTCTTGACGAGTGTAGTTGGCAAACGGAATAATAGTCCGTAATTATGTTCTGCAAAAGTTTGTAGTTGTCTCTCCGTTTTATAGACTGTTACAAAGTAGGGAAATGCCATGTTATGTGTCTTGTGAGCTTACTGGTGAAGTATATGGGTGTATGCGAAATCCATATGATTTTTAAGCTTAACGATGAAGAACGAACGTTAAGTACTAAAGTACTTAACGTTCGAAGTTGACGCAAAGCAAGTACTTAAAAATAAATAGTGAAATTATAGGGGATTAGACGGGGATTAAGGAAAAACTGATGAATAATCTGGTTGCTTTTGTCTTCAACCCTAATTTATTAAGTACAAGTCTGAGAGAGCGTGGTTTGAAAACCCACGATTTGCTCACTGCTCTACCTACCACAAAGTCAGCTGAGTTTTGGTTGAATTGTTTCAGCATAATCATCCGCTAATGTACTCACTGCTGGCACACAGGACTCGTCTCTTTGAGAGGGAGTTTTTTACAGTGTATTAGAACTGCAGAATACCTCCATTGGAGATCAAATTACACTAGGCGAAATACTAACTTCCCACAAAATTGCCTAGGGCATCTCACGGTGGTACGAGGACACTTTTCCCGAGTCTCCTTTATTTCAAAGATAAGTCGAGTGTGGTCTGTAGATGATCAGCTCGGTCGATGCGACTTTTATGACCTTCTGAACACGAGCTGCTAACTTGGTTACTTGATGACAAATTACCTACATTTGCACTTGTTATAACTGTCGCCGGATACTAAAACACGGGCCACACAATCAGCGAGCAATCAGTGATTAACCGTTACCTCACTCTCAATCAAGGCCCGTCCGGATGTGACGTCAGAGCAGATCGCGGTGCGCGCGCGCCGGAACCCTCCCCGCTCGTGGGAGCAGCTTCCGCTTCCGATGTCACACAGGTCACACTTCTCGGTCAACCTGTGCCGGTGATTTATGGGGACCATGACTATCGGAATTTAATATTTTTGTTTACAATTCTGGAAGGATTTGAAAAAAAAAATGCAGTATTTACTGAAATTTAAATCTCTTTTGTCATGTCGAAAGCAGGCAGTAAACAAGAGGAAGGAATGATTTAATTCGATCAATAAACTGATTGTCGGTCAAATAAGTTTTCAAGAGGTCAAATAATTTTAAACTTTTTAACACTAATGGTAAAAATTCCCCCTCAGTGAGACCAGGCCGATTACTATGTGGCTCCCAAAGTCACATACAAGGTGTAAACGGACCCGAAAAACGTTTTACGGTAAAACCCAACGCAACGCACTCAAAACATTGTGTTGATGAATGATGCATTGAATAGTACAGGGCTCATAGAAGTTTTAAAAGAAAAGTTATAACATTAATAACCTGTATTTAAAAAAAAAACCTTGTGAAAAAGTTGGAACTTTGACATAAAATTTCTACGTAACTAGAAGGTTCCCAGATATCCCATGTCCAGAACAAAAAATTATCTCAATGACATGGAGAACAAGTGCGGTAGCTCGCCGTCCGGTAAGGACCAGGCCCGGGTCGATGGCGCGTCGCGCCTCAAAGAGATGTCAGCACAAACTGACGGGGTCCATTAGGACCGATGCCTGCCAGGGTTGCGGATTTGTTCGAAAGAGTTACCGTGGCCCTTGGCACCTTGGCACAGGCAAGTAAAGGGTGGGTTTTAGTCAGTAAGAGTCTGACACGCCCTCCCGCTCCCAGAGCGGGAGAGGTCATCATGTGATGATTTCCTACCCAAAAAAAAAAGGTAGAAGGCCTTTGGGCTTCGTTAAGGGGCTTTTACATCTATTATAAAAATATCTCGCATGCAGTAGTTAGATGAGAACCAATTTATCTCACAACATGAATCGACCGAATTCGACCTTATTAATTTCAGACATCATTAATACGAGACTTGTTTCATTTAAATACTCCATTCTAGATCGGCTAACTTTTTATAAATAGGTACTAAATGCCACAAAAAGTGGTCTAGAGTCTAGACCACCCAGGTCAATTCGAAGACAGAGATCTGAATCGAAACTAGGAACTATTTAGCATTTAAAGATTAGTGACAGCGATAATTATAAGTAGGTGTCTCGTAATTAATGGGTTTCTCAATGGTGTCCAAGGCTAGGCGCCTGTCGCGAAGGATTAAATCAGAACTACAATGGGGGCTTAGAAATAGCAACATTCGGCTCTGTTTAATTTCACATAGTTTGCGGTATTGACGTGGTATTGCTAATATAATAGTCATCATCATCTGCTTAGCCTTTTCCCGACTATGTTCGGGTCGGCTTCCAGTCTAGCCGGATGCAGCTGAATACCAGTATTTTACACGGAGCGACTGCATATCAGATCTCCACAACCCAGTTAGTGCTGGGTAATACGATATTCTTTGGTAAGACGTAGTCAGACTTTCTGGCGACTGACTACTACGGGTTGCTAAAATAATAGTATGTACGTACTGATAAATAAGTCACTGTTTTTGAATCCAAACAGGTGATCCGTGTAATAGTATATTTTTTAAAGTTGACCTTAAAGACCTTGACTCAAATCCTTTCTAGCTAATTCCCATTAATTGACATATTCTTTTTTTTATTATTTGTAATTTGTGTTTTTTATAACCAATCTAAATCTACAGCCACCTGCTCACACGGATGTCAATCGGAACTAGGATCCGCGATTAAAATGTTTTGGCGTCATACCCTGCTGGTCACCGGAGCATTGACCTCGCATTGTTCCGGATATGTGACAGGTTACACCGTGGGTGCGCCTGCGACAGATTTGCTTTAAAATTTTAAACAAATCATTTGTTTTGTTTTTTTTTTTTGTTTTCTGGCGCCAAGCTGTGCCTAAGGCGTGTTACGTTTTACGTCAGTGAACGAATTTGAATGTCAGGGTTTAGGTTTCTGAAATGTATTTTACATGTTCCTAAATATAAGGGATTAATCTTAGACTGGAAGGATTTGGGGGAGGCCTTTACCCAGTAGTGGGACATACCAGGCTATTAAAAAAAACCTTAGAGTCATTCGTTTTCCTTTTGCGATTTAGCTATACTGCCCTACTAAGCAAAAAAGCGGTATCTCAAAAAAAACCGTAAAGTAGATTTTGATGGCATCGGATAGCTTAAATAAATACGCATCTAATTAGCTTAGATAAAAAGTAGTATCAATTTTAAAACAAAAAAAAACCTAATAAGCAAAAAAACTTATCTGTAAACTTCAATTTTCTCGAAACTGGCTTTCTCTGAGATACGGCTTTTGCGTTTAGCACGGCAGTATATATATCTATAAAATATCCTGATGATCTTACAGCTGATAGCGTCAAAATCTGATAATATTGTTAGTAAACCTATGATCATCAGATTTTTACAAACAAAACGATTACCTTGATACGTGTGAAAAATCACGGTAGGTATGTATGTAGACTTTACAGGAAGTCACCACCATCTGTCTAGTCTTTACCAAACTATGTTGTGGATGGGCTTTGAGTCTAACCGGATGCAACTGATTACCAGGAAAAGTACTTTTTATTACCTAATTACAACAAAATAGATTGTTGTTATTTATAAAGTCCATTACAAAATTATTGTACCTGGTATATTTAAGACACAGACAATCATATACTACAACCTAGGAATATTATATTTCTTTGAAAATAAAAGCTCATTTTTTAAACTACTTATTCTTTTTTGTCTCCAACAGCCGATATGGCCGCGAACGAATCTGTTAAGGCGGGTTTACTCCGAAAGCTCGTCATAAAAAGTCGTAAAACGTATTTTAACATCCATTCGATAATCAATCTAACACGTCATAACTTTGACATCCAGTCTGCCTGGACCTAAGCCGAACATTAAAGTCCGTTTAAACGAAAATAATTCATGGTCCGACACAATAAGACTCACATTGTCATAACAGGACAAGAATGCAAAAGAAAAACTATCGAAAAAGATCTTCGACCAAATGAGTGTCTATATAAACATGTTAATTCATAATAAAAATGTGGTTTTTGATGCACAAAAGATACTATATTTACTAACAAATTGGTAAGCAACGTCTAACCGTATTAACGGCTCTATTTTCACGTTGTTTGTAAAAGATAACAAAAACAATAAACATCGCCGTGGGGAACTAACGGTATAACTTTATTAACTTGTTTGAAAAAAATAATCACAATTGAATTTGAAAGTTTCAAACACGTTCACGTTTCAATGTGCATATTCGATAAACTTTTTCTAGTGCTTGCGATTTAAAATTCAATAACGTAATCACACATTTCATATCAGTGTGTAATAGAATTTTATTTTGCATTTAATTTTAATCATATTGACCGCTACTGTCATAGTAATCGATAGTGACAAAAAGTCACTTAAATCGAACACGCTTACAATCCGATCAAAGTGTGGTCCAAAAGAGAAGAAAAAATAAATTGGAGGTATTCGCGAGTGGAGATGCAGATCTATTTTAAGAATTAACCTGATTACGATCGATTCAACATCAGTGTGGAATGTATAATAAAAATATTTATTGATATAAAAAAGAAATAGGACAGTGGGTTTTAAATGAGACCGACATGATGTACAAATCGCTACATCATCGTGTTGTGTGGCATGAGCCTGTGCCGCTTGCCCACCGCACTGACCACACTACAACGTTACGAAATCGTATTAAATGATTTAGAAAGTAATTAATGTAAGTAAAAAAAGATGACGAATTTTGCGGTTTATAACTGTAACACATTTTTTGAGGTTTTATAGTCATAAAAAAAATATTATATCTATCAGATATAATATTTTTTTTTCTTCAAAAAATGCAGCAGTGAGAATCCAATTCAATTCTGCAACGTGACGAGAATTTCTTCGGTGAAAGTATATTTTAAAAATTTTGTTTCGTATACATTTGCGTTGCGAAACGAGACTATCATTCAATCAAATTATTGAAATGATTTTGATATCATAGCTTTAACCATTAGTCATGTGTTAGGCTAAGTGCCAAGCGGCGATATCGGTCGAAATACTTCGGCTAATGAAATATAAAGGAATACTTTTATACCTGTTAATATCACACCTGACAGGTACGTGTAGGTAAATATGAACCTCAAGGTGTATTCTCGGGTCTGTTTGATTAATCACAAACACGAATGTTTTGATTTATGGTCGGTCTTCGGTCGGCGCGCGGTCGGGCGATGTCGGGTGGATCACCGCGCCTTGTCGCGACTCGCGCGTGATGGACGAATGATTAAAGCTATTGCGACTAATCGTAAATATTTTTGCTATAAATAGGTACTCATTTTGGTTTTGATTTGCGATCTTATTGTAATAGTACTTATTCAGTGAAAAAGACCTATCCCATCAACGTCCTCCTGCCCTTGTCCCATTCTACTTGGGGTCGGCGCAACACGTTTCCTTCTTCCATTCTCCCATTCCCTTAAAAAGACCTATCTCCTGGTTTAAAACTCTCATCTTCGTCGTTGAGCCCTGTATAGCCAGATCGTTCATAAACTAAGGCAACCATTTCAATAGTTGCCCTATTTTATGCGTCCAATGAACTACAAAGTGATGTATTAATTTTCGTTTAAGTTTTTAGTTAAGTTCTTTAAAAGTAAATACAAACCTTTCATTCGAGGATCTTTCCCCTTTTGAACAATTTGTAATACGCGGTCCAAATAAACGTTTGCCTTATTTACGTAATAGATATACAATCTGTCTCTGTAGTTGTACAAATGTACAGTTTGTAGGTACCTGCAAACAGTTTCCTACATTAAATCCTCCGCATCACAGGTCTAGAAACTAATCCTGCCATAATTTCCTTCGCAAGGTCTTAACGTCTCGGCTTCTCAGAAACTGTATATCATCCGAGTGCTCCGTACGAATATTTTAGCGCAATAACACCGTCGGTAGCTACCGCCTTAGTTGTAAATCTCGTTGAGGCACAGTCGGCTCAACGCAAAGGACCCAATCAATGTTAAATCATAGTAGAGTGACACACATCGATATCTTACCACATTTCAACAAAAAAACGAAGCGAGAATTCGAAAAAGATCCCGACTCTAGATCGCAGCCGACTTTAACCCTTGACTCGGAATACGTAAGCCGAGTCATTTATCAATACACATTGTGACCATAAAACCTCATAAAAATCTCGGACCTTCGTTTATTCCACTTTTGCTTTCACACTTATCGCCTAGTCCGTCCAACAGACACTTTCGAGTTACGTTTATTTTATGCGTCTCATATAAGTGAAGTGTAGTATGAGCTAATGAAACTCATTTCGTGCGAGTCCATAAAATAACAAAAACGTTGGGGGCACTAACATTAATAAATATAAATCTCTTCATCTGGTACGTATAACATAGTGATGCTGAGTGATGGCGCGGCGCGTTTGTGGGGGGAGTCAGGTGCGTGCGCGCAAAGACCGAAGCGCATTTGTCACTGTTACCGGCGATTATTCATCTCATTGAAACATTAA